>VZQC01006697.1:313751-324675 GCA_009823505.1 Rhizomys pruinosus | reverse complement strand
TTTTTTTTTTTTTTTGGTCTTTTTGAGACAGGGTCTCCCTGTAGTTCTGGCTGTCCTGGAACTCACTCTGTAGACCAGGCTGGCCTTGAACTCACAGAGATCCACCTACTTCTGCCTCCCGAGGGCTAGGATTAAAGGCACGCATTTCTTTTGTATACTTGAGCCCCGATCTGGAGATAGAAAATTTTTTTTGTATTTTTGAGACAGGGTCTCCCTTTAGTCTCAGCTGGCCTGGAGCTCACTCTGTAGACCAGGCTGGCCTTGAACTCATGGAGATCGGGAGATCTGCCTGCCACTGCCTCCGAAGTGCCAGGATTAAAGGCATTCGCCACCACGCCCGGCAGGAGATAGAAATATTAAATAGATCTATATGTGTGTTACTTTTCTCACTGTCCTGACAAAAGCAACTTAAAGAAGAATTTATTTTGACTCACATTTTAAGGATATAGTTCATCAATGTGGGGACATCCTGTCAGTGGGAGCTTTAGGCACTTGGTCACATGACATCCTCAGTCAGGAAGCAGAGAGAAATGAGTACTGGTACTCAGCTCAGCTCATCTTCCTTGTAGGTAGTCCAGGTCTCCAACCCACAGCGGTCTTGCTCACATCCCCTCTTCAGTTAAACCTTTCTGTCTTCAAAGACACACCCAGAGGTGTGTTTCCATGATGACTCTAAATCTACTCAAGTTGATAACGAGTATTAACCACCACACTTTATTTCCAAACTTCTTGCCAACACTTAGAATTAGCTTCTTGCTGGCCTTTACAACCTATACTTACACTCACATGTGTGCTTATTCTGCTTATGTTAAATTAGGAGACTGCCTTGTTGTGTTTATTTTATAAGGAATGTGTGCCTGTTCCTCTTATACTTCCTCTGTGAACAAGGGCAGCCAGGGATTTGGTACCCTTTGACCTTGAAGAGCTAGGTGGTAAGTATTTCAGGTTTTCTGGGCCACACCTTGTCTGTGGCAGTTCCTCCTCCATGCTGTTGCAGTTTAAATGCAGACTTAAAGGCATAATGCTCAGTCAAAGAGGCCAATCTGAAAAAGCAACACACTAGTGAAGAGAAATGGCTCTATTAGCAAAGTATTTGTCTTGCAAACATGAGGTCCTGAGTTCAATCCCAAGAGCTCACATAAAAACCTGAGTGTGGTGGTGCAAGCCTGTAACCCTGGTACTGGGGGAATATGGAGGTAAGTGGAACCCTGGGACTCAACAGCTAGCCAGCTTAGACAAATCAATGAGCTCCAGATTCCGTAGAAGACCCTCTCAAAAAATAAAGTGGTGAGTAATTGAGGAGGACATCCAACATCAACTTGCAGCCTCCACATTCACAAATACACAGATCCATGCACACCCACACACATGTGCATGGACATGAACATGCACACACACACTCACAAAGGGGCAAAATACTGTGTGCTCTAGTTTAATTTCAGTTACTATGATTAAATGCCCTGACCAAAAGCTACTTCAGGGAAAAGGGTTTATCTAGCTCATACTTCTAGGTTACAGTCCATCCTTGAAGAAAGTCAAGGGAGGAGCTCAAGACAGGAAGTTGAAAGCAAGCTTGTTTGCTATTCCACAAACCATTGCCTCCAACAAAGGATCTTATTTCAAAGACAATGAAGCATGGCAGAAGCAGTGCAGGATGCTGCAGGCCAGCTGACACACTCTTACACAGTTCAGGACCACCTGTCTAGGGAATGGTGTCGTCCATAGTGGACTGACGATTAACAATCCAAGCAATCCCCTACAGCTACACCCATAGGCCAATGAGATCTAGGAAATCCCTCAGTTGAGGCCTTCTTCCCAGATAATTCTAGATTGAACCAAGTTAACTATTGAAGGTAACTAGGACACTGTGTATTGCTAACTCTATCATACTGTGGAAATAGCAGAAGTATAGAGAATGTAACAATCACCAAAAAAAAAAAAAAATCAAATCAGTGGTTGCCAGGGACTGGGGTAAAGAGGAATGATTAAGTTGTCAGCATTTTTGAGGCCATGAAAGGACTATGTATTACACTGTGAATGATATGATATGTAGGTGGATACATGGCACTGGCCATCTGCCAATCATCATAAGACATACAGTGCAAACAGTGACCCACATCAACTGTGTAGCAAATGGATCATTATAATCATTACAGTGAAAATGTGTCCCTGGCACATGGAAAAAAATGCATAAATGCTCTGTCAAACACTAAGACTTATAGAAATGTAAAATAAACTAACCACTGAGGAAAACTGGACTGATGCTCTCAAAAAAATTTAAACATATAGTTTCTCTGTAATTTAGAATTCTACTTGTAGGTACACACACAGAACTAAGGAAAACAGGAACCCAAAAGCATACTTTACACTCAATCCATAGCAAAATTTGTTTCTACCAGCCAAAAAAGATGCCCACTAAAGTATACACTAAGAAGCAGAAATATAAGCAAAATATAGTTTATCCATGCCTTGGAATCTTATTATGTATTTAAGGGAAAAAGAATACAACACACAGTATAACACCCTAAATTTTGAAGGCATTAAGCTAAGTGAAACACACCTATTACCAACGGACAGACACCTCATGGTTCCACTTAGGGAGTACTGTAATTTGGATGAGTCATGTCCACCATAGGTTCATGTGTTTTAACAATTGGTTCCCAGTTGGTTTGGGAGACTTGTGGAAACTTTAGGAGGTACAACTCTGTTGAAGGAAGTAGGTCACTGGGGAAAGGCCTTGTTGTTTTATAGCTCTGCCCCACTTCCTGTTCACTCTGCTTCCTGAGTATGGTGACCAGCTAGCCTCCTGCTCCTGACACCATCCATTCTCTACCAAGAGAACTACCATCCCTTCCCCACCATCACAAACTGTAAGCCAAAATAAATCATTTGTCCTTTAAATTGCCTACTATCAGGTATTTGGTTGCAGCAAGGAGAAAAGTGACTAAGACAGAGAGAGAATCAGATATAAAAGTCAGAAATTTGAATGGAACATAGGAGTGGTTCAGGGAACAGAAGGACAAGCAGTTCTTGTTTCATGAGTATAGAGTTTCCATTTGGGATGATAGAAAACTCTAGAGATGAATGTGTATGATAGATACACAATAATGTAAATGTGTTTAATGTCACAAAAATGGCTAGAGTGATAAATTTTATGAGCATGTAATTAAATTTTGTGTAAACATGTAGTATTGTGAGTGGAGAATATCAAATAATATTTGATTATAAAATTTCTCAATAGGGGGCTGGAAAGATGACTCAGCAGTTAAAAGCACAGGGTACTCTTCCAGAGGACCTGGGTTCAATTCCCAGCACTCACATGGTGGCTGACAACTGTCTGTAGCTTTAGTTCCAGGGGATCTGACACCCTCTTCTGACCTCTGGAGGCACTGCATGACATGGATGCACTTGCATACATGCAGGCAATACAATCGTACACATAAAATGAAAAAAAAGTGATAAATAAAATGTTTTTAAAAATCTTAATATTGAAATAAAAACAAACTGAACAGTATGTGTTTCTTATGTGTTTGCTCGTGGGTGTTAAGTTGTGTGTATGTGTGTGCAAATGTATGTGCATGTGTGTGAATGCACATGTGGAAGCGAGAGGTTGATATTAGGTGTTTTCCTCCTTTAATCCTCACCTGATTTTTTTGAAACAGGGTCCCTGTCAATGATCCTGGAGTTCATTGACTCATCTAGAGACTGGCCAGTGAGTCCCAGGAACCCTCCTATCTCCTCTTCCCCAGTGGAAGGATTATGGGTGTACACAACAGCTACCTATTATTTACATGGGTTCTGGAGATCAAACACAGATCCTCACACTTACATGGCTAGCACTTTACTTAACAATCTCCCCAATCACTGTTTCTATATTTAAAATAGAATTAAGAAATTATATACCCTATACTCCCAGTGGATCAAGGACTGCTATGCATTTATATGTGCCTCCAGGTCCAGGGAGAAAGAAACTAGCAAGCAGCCTTTTCAACAGTCTTGATGGTCTCTATTTTCCAGAAAGTAACTCACTTGCCATCTTAGCTTTGAAATATTTACACACTAGCTTTTCAAAGACAGGTCTCTGATCTTGCTCTCTAAAGAGAAGGTACTGGTATCTTTGGAGTTGAATTGGGCTCAGTAGAAGCAATCACCACACAAGGGGTTACTTTTCAGACAGCAAGTGGTCACCTGTTTGCTAGAAACCAAATCTTGGAAAGCTAGGAAGAGCTGTCCAATTTGGGATAAATGAAGTCTTTGAAAAGATAAACCATGCATTGTCAAAAAGACACTAGATCTCTGCATGATAACTACTTGCCTGGAATGCACAAAGAATTTTTCCTCTTAGAAGTGTTTATCTGCCTAGCTAGATAATTGTTTTTATCTTTCATCAAAGACTATGCAAAAAAATACAATACATACAGAACAAAATATTGATAATAATCATTTAAAGTACTCACGGAAATCCTAAAATCCCCAGGAGAAAATGTAATTATATGAGAGTGCTGTCCCGGTATTGTTGGTTCTGTTTTGTCAGACTTGTAAAGCCTCTTTGGTTTGACTTCCTAGCTTATCTTATTCCTCAAGAGAAACTTGTGGAGGGAGAGAAAAAGCTCTCATAATATACACTTGCTGTTTGTTATTTCAATTTCTCATAATGCTTCTAGTGTTTGCTCTATGAACATCACGGATGCCATGAGAAAGATAATAAATAATAAACATGTCAACCACACAATACACATATCATGAAAAATAATCACTTTTAAATTGTTTTATCTGCACACAGAGCCCATGCATTTATCTACATCCTTTCCCAAAGCTAGCTCAGAAGGCTGGCAGCCACCATGGAAGGCTGCTCAAGCATCCACATGAGAGCCCACTTTTAAGGCTAGTGTTTTACAAAATGGACTGTGAAGCCACTTTCAAGCTTGCCTAACCTTCAAGAAGTTATTAAACATTTGGTGCATCAGTTTACCCATATGTAAAATGACAATTATAATTGTACCTACCCTACAGCACAATTTACAACTTTCACAGGTGTTCTGGTCTGGTTTCTGCTGGTGGATAACCAAAGGCTATAGTTCATCATCAAGGAAAGTGAAGGCAGGAACTCAAGGCAGGAGCTTGAAGCACAAACCAACAAAGTAATGCTGCTTACTGGCTTGCACCCAGGCTCACATTCAGGTACCTTTCTTCCACAGCCCAGTCACACCTGCCTAGAGATGTTACCACCCACAATGAGCTCACATCAATTATCAATCAAGAAAATACCCCCAAAGACAGGCCAACAAGCCAGTCTGATAAAGGAAATTATTTAAGTAAGATTCTCTCTTCCCATGCATGTTAAGTTGATACCCAAGATTAGCCATCACAATAGATACAAGTTTGGGTTAACTGACAAAGCATTGATTTCCAGAGTATACAAACTACTCAAAAAACAAAGAAGAAAACAAATGAATCACTCAAAAGATGGAGCAAAGAACTGAATAGAGACTTCACAGAGGAGGAATTAGAGATGGCTGAGAAACATCTCAAAAATTGTTCAACATCACTAATAATTAGGGAAATGCAAATTAAAACCACTCTAATATATCATCTCACTCTGATAAGACTGGCTAGGATCAAGAAAACAAGTGATACCAAGTGCTGGAGAGGTTGTGGGGAAAGGGGAACACTCATCCATTGCTGGTGGGAATATAAACTTGTACAGCCACTATGGAAAGCAGTGTGGAGAACCCTTGGAAAACTCAAAATGAGCTTGCCATTTGACCCAGTCATACCATTCCTAGGTATATACCCATAAGACTCATCTTACTGCAGAAATACATGCACAGCTATATTTACTGCTGCTCTGTTCACAATAGCAAAAAGCTGGAACCAACCCAAATGTCCCTCAACTGACGAGTGGATAGAGAAAATGTGGTATATGTACACAATGGAGTTCTATACAGCAGTAAAGAAAGATAACATCATGAACTTTGTAGGTAAATGGATGGAGCTAAAAGATATTATGTTAAGTGAAATAACACAGTCCCAGAAAAACAAATGACAAATGGTATCCCTCATCTGTGGATGCTAGCGTCAATAAACCAGTTGTAAATATTTCTTGTGTGGAGGGATGCATATTCGAAAGGACAACAGAAAGACTGCATCAAAAACTGACTGAAATGGTGAAACTGGAGGGGTGGGAGGGGTGGGAGAGGGACACAGGTCTATATTCAATTAATGTATATTTAATTGATGTGAGTTTAACAAGTATCCAATTTTGCCCAAACTCTATCTACAAACTACATGGTATTTTAGGACTCAGTAAAAGTAAAAATATCTATATTAAACAACACTGGTTTAAAGGTTTTAATAAAATCGGTAAAATATCTAGCCGGGCGTGGTGGCACACGCCTTTAATCCTAGCACTTGGGAGGCAGAGGCGGGTGGATCTTTGTGAGTTCAAAGCCAGCCTGGTCTACAGAGTGAGCTCCAGGGAAGCTGGGACTACAGGGAGACCCTGTCTTGAAAAAAAAAACAAAAACAAAAAACACACACACAAGAAAAAAACGGTAATATATCTAAGTTAAGTGGAAATATAAATTGTTGTCCACGTTTGTTTTACTTAAAATCTGTATAACAATAACTTTGGGATTAACATATACAAATGTTCTCTATAATTTCTGTGTTATACAGTATCATCTTGTAACATTCTCTTTTATCTGTAGGATAATTTAACTTAAGGAATTAAGCTTGCTTCCCAAATTAACAACATACACTCACCCAAAACAGCTTGGGTAAATTTAATGAAATTTACACCTTGATTCCTGCCCATATGTATGTGTACTACAACTGCCTTTTTGAGACTCATGGGTCAAAAAACAAAAACCTAAAATAAAAAGGGGGGGATACAGTTATATTTGAAGACTTTTTGTCAAATTTTCAATTTAAATCTTAAAACTAACTATGGGAAAAGATTTGTATGTTCCCACAGGTCAAAACGTCACCAACTTAATGGCTGAGAAAGAAAAGATACAGCTTTGCACTGTGCAGGATGTACCAAGAAATACCAGCAGAGAAGTTGGCCCATCTAAGCATTAAAATAAAGAAAAGCCTCAGACTGCTACAGACATCAAACATCTCTGTGGATCCTATTTGTAACAACTGTTCATAATGAGTCCTAATGAACCTTAACCTTCTAGGGGCCGCAAAGTTTTAATATGAGAGACTTTCTTACCTCCTTTTCATAGAACAAAGAAATACATGATGGTAATGTTAGGACCAGGTCATAAAGAAGTTAATCAAAAAGAAAGGGTTAACCATGCAGGAGAAACTCTCTATTTGAAGCAGATCTGGTTCCCATGACTACCTTAACCGCAAGAATACAGTCTGACCCTGAGTTATTAGTTCCCAGAGCTACCTGAGGTCAGGATGAACTTTCCCAGCCCTGTAGTAGTGCTTCCTACCTCCTAAAAAGCCCATTCCTCTCCAAGGGACTTCATGCTATTAAACACAACCAATCAGCTTACAGATCACCACTTGCATTGTCTTCCTATAGCTTTGCAATTGTGTATGTATGATGTCACCAAGTTCCTCTAGTTTGTCGCTTTGACTTTAAAAGTTCTCTGTAACAGATAGTCAGGGTCACGCTCATCCCTGTGTGGAATGGGTTGCATCCCTGACACATCTCAATTGGCTCCCTTGATGTGTCAGTTTTCTTTTTTATTATTTTTATTTATTTATGTGTATGAATGTACTGTCTGCATGCAGGTTTGTGCACCCGTGTCGTGCAATGCCTCGGAGGTCAGAGGAGGGTGTCGGATTCCCCTGGAACTGGACTTTTCCTGGAATTGGAGTTACAGACGGTTCTCAGCCGCCATGTGGGTGCTGGGGATTGAACCCAAGTCCTCTGCAAAAGCAGACGGCACTCTTATCTGCTAGGTTCTGGTGCACTAGCAAATTAAATAAATTTCATATCAATCTGTGGCCCCTCGTTGGTTAATCTTGTGAGTGTGACAGTTTGAGTCCAACATCTGGAGGTCCCACCGAGATATGCCACCTCTGCCTCGAGGGGCCCCTGGACACCAGCTGGCCTTGGAGAACAAAGCATTTTGAAAAGGTACCAAGCATATGCTCCCGTTTTGGTTTCAGTTTTCTGTTTCTGTTGCACTAGGGCTGCTGCCTTAAAGGAAGGTCGGATGTGACTAGTTCCTCTGGGCATGAGAGAAGGAGGATGCTCCCACTCTCCAGTAGATGACTGGGGGGTTTGTCTGACACTAGACTCAGGGGCAGTCTAGTATCCTGGTTTTGGGGCATGGACAGTGGGTCTGGCCCTTCAGTTCTGGTCACAGCAGACAGCCCCTGCCATCTGAGTCCTTTCTGTGTCCTCTGTGTCCTCACTGTGTTCATTTGATTTGTGGTCTTTGTGTTTTTCTCATTACTGCTTTTGTTTCTGTTCTTCTGTACTTCAAATCTAACATGGGACAACATACTTCTTCTAATCCCCTACTCCCCTCTCTCCTGTGCAGGCAAGCATGCACACAAAGGGCCCATGCTTCAAGCTCCAAGCAGCTAGAGCTGTTACTGCTCCACTCCCCTAGAAATACAAGACCCATCATAGTAAGATGCCAGGCAGTTGGCCCTCCTGAATAGGACTGTTAGTTAAGGTGGAACAGGCATTTAGTGAAATCAACCCAGCATTTGGGGGCTGTGAGTATAAAAGTGTTTTAAGGGACCTAACTAAAAAATTTCTTAAACTCTAAATGGTTGTGTGTAAATGTGACAATGAAAATTTAATGGTCCCACAGGCCTGCACAGCCAAGGTGTGCAACAGACCAGAAAACTGAGAACTTTCTGGGCCTTGACATCAAGTTATTCTATGAGATTTTAAAAAGAAAAGGGGAATCTCTCATTATATTAAGTCATATGTCTGTGCAAGCTGTCTGTGTGTTAACTGTTCCCCTATGTGTCTGAGATTTCTATCATGTGTGTTCTTCTGTGTTGGTTTCTGTTAAAAGTGGCTATATCAAAGTTCTTTTATTCTATATTGTGCACATAAATTAAGTTTACTTTTGGCATGCCTCTTAAACTTTTTCAAAGACCTAATTTGAACCCGGATTCCTAAGTTCCTACAGAGAAAAATTCTAAACTGGTTATATAAAGGTTTTATTTGTTATCTGTTAAGACTGGATTTGATCTCCAAATTAAACTGTTTTAAAGTTGCAGGTATTCTAACTTCAGTTTCCTTTCAACTTGTTTTCCAGACCTCTGAAGACATGATTTTTAACTCTTATGGTTAAAACAAATGTCTGTTTTCTTTTCTTCTACTTAGCCAGGCTTTTGACAGCTGTGTCACCATAAACAGTAGCACACGCCTTCCCCTGGATGCCTGTAGATGGCAATTTCTTCTCTCCAATGAAACAGTCTAAAATGTTTTTTGGTATTGTTTATTGCTTAATTGTCTTGGTTTTGTACTGCCTTGGTAGGACTGAATGTTTCCTGACACCTTATTCTTTAGCTTCTTCCTTGGTGAAACTGTCTTTAATTATTGTATTGTGACTTTAGTTATGGCTAGCCTTCAGTACAAACTGGATATACAATTCTGTTTTTCATTATTTGCTAAGATATTTCAATAAGTTCATAATTTAAAACTAAAGGTGTAAAGCATCAATGACAGCATGGTAAGAAAACTGTATTAGCTTCCTCAGCCTTGGGAATGCAATTGGGGCTGTATACTTTAAATGATATCCCTGAAGAATGAAAACATGTCTGACAACAAGGTATGTGAGTCTGTTCAATACAAACACTAGGATAAAAATCTCTTGTATGAATGTATAGATAAATGTGTATATATGTGGATGTTATTGTTAACAACTCTGTAATAAACTTGCAGCATATTAGGAATCTATCAGACCATTGATAGACAGTATATGGTGTTTTCTCTAATACGTGTAGGTCTGTGTATGATAACAATGTATGTCTGTGCCTCTGTTCAGTACAAACTTTATAGACTGCCATCACCAAAATTGAGTTTTAAAACCTTATGTATGAGTGTGGGTATAAAGTACTGTTCACTTTTCAGAATTCTATAATGTGGTTATAGCACATATAAGAAATTGTGTTCCACAACTGGAGATTCTCAGTACTATGCAACATGTTAATGCTAAGTCCATCCCTTTGTGGGTGCAACACACCTTGTTGGAGCCTCAGGTAAAATGGGCATATATAAATATTGAGTTACCCGTACATACTAAAAATGTTTTATATATCTGTTATCCTGTTAGTTAATGATTTTAAAACTGAATGCTAGTTTAAACCTGTCTCAAGAAAAAAATTTAGTTTGTCTTTCTATCTTACTATATTCAAAGGTAAAATAAAAGTTATTTAAAATTTTTTTTAAAAATTGTCTTAGACCTGAGTATTAAATAGGTCATTTGGATTTCAGAGGTTCAAACTGCCCTTTGAAGGTTTGTTTGTTTGTTTGTTTGTTTGTTTATACTGTTTATAACCTCCCTTAAGACAGTTTAAAATTCATTGAAAAACACAAGTTAATAAATTTTTGAGGTAAAGTAAAAAATGGTTAAAAAATTAATACACAATTTCTTAGTTAATAAAGGTGTAGCTGTTAGATAAAATATCCAAATTCACATGCTGGTATTTTAAAAACAGCTCACATGAAAAACCATGTCCTGTTAATGGGTAACTGTTGAGTTTTGAGAACACGTACATTTTTGCTTGTTATTTACTTTGTTGCACCTAGAAGGTATAAGTTTCATTAGGACTCATTATAAATAGTTGTTACATGTAGGATCCACAGAAGGGTTCCATGTTTATGGCAATCTGAGGCTTTTCTTCCTTTCAATGTTCAGATGGGTCAACCTTTCAGTTTCCACTTTTTGGTACATCCTACTCAATGCAAAGCTGTATCTTTTCTTTCTCAGCC
>VZQC01006697.1:290522-311860 GCA_009823505.1 Rhizomys pruinosus | reverse complement strand
TAAGAACCGTCTGTAACTCCAATTCCAGGAGAACTCCAGTTCCAGGGGAATCCGAGACCCTCTTCTGACTCCGCGGCATTGCACGACACGGGTGCACAGACCTGCATGCAGACAATACATTCATACACCTACAAAAATAAATAAAAAAAAATAAAATAAAATAAAATAAAATAAAATTTGGGGGAAACTTTAGGTCCTTTAAAAAATTAATAATCATTAGCTACATCTAGATAAAAGTGTTTATTCTGGTTTGCTTACAAAATGCTACAGTTGGCAAAAATAATAAACAAAATATTAACACCCTATGGATGCAGTGGATTAGTAGAATGAACATTTGATAAAAATCACTTGGTAAGGATTATAAACTACATTTTGTGCTTAAAGTGAAACATACTTTTTGTTTACTTTAAATTTGTAGCAGATATAGTCTTTAGTTTCTTGTGTGTTTATTGTGACCTGCTATTGGTACATTAGCTTCTATAACTCTGCTATATATCTGTTATACTTGGCACACGTTACTTTTAACATTTTTAAGAAATATTAGGTTTCATTTCTGGGGACCACATGAGAACAGTCCGAATGAAACCAATTCTGGTGAGCTTGATGTAAGCATTTCCTGCCTTCTTTAGGTATGTGATAATGCTCTCCCCTCCTTTTTCTTCTCAAAGCTGTAATTCAAAATCTGGGGACAAGTAACGTGGCCATCATTTAATATAGTCCTAGAAGGTATTGATTTTAGCCTCTTTATTAGCTTGGGTTTGTTTCCTAGACTGTGTTGAAGAACAGATTGTATGCTTTACTGGATAGGTTTAATGCCAACTTGACACACCTGAGCTAAGAAACCTCAATAATTGCCTTCGTTGGACTGGCCTGAACCCATTATGGGCAATGCCCTCCTTGGCCAGATATTTCTATAGTGTATACAATAGGTTAAACGTGAGCCAGCAACACAAGCCAGTAAGCAGCACCCCTTCCTAGCCCTTGCTGCAGTTACTACCTTCAGGCTCCTGTCATGAGCTTTCACTATTAGTCAGAATGTTTTGCAACAGCAATTAAGAATTTATAAAGAATATTGAAGTCTGCATATATAGTAAAGCATTCAACTGACCCTCTTGGAGGTTTAACAACCATAATTAAAGCTCTGATCTGATTTGGCAAGAGGGATTTAAAAGGACAATATTTTGGCCCTTACCCTCTAAGGTCAGCTTAAGTCCTAGGGTCCTACATCGGCACCTTTGTACATGTCCTATGGCAGTGAGTCACCAGTCATCCTGAGCCAGGGAGGTCCTGGAGATTCTCTTAAGTGGACTTCTTCTTGCCAGTGTCCAGTAAAAGGAGGAAATTCAGTATAGAGGAGAATTTTCCTCATGCTTCAAAGGGAAGCTCTGGTCAAGCAAGACCTGACTTTGTCCTCATGTACATGGAACTAGTAAAAAGAGCCAGGCACAAGGTCTGAATGACCCTTAAGGACCAGAATCTCAACTGACCTTAATGCCAAAACTAATTTAATTTGTCTGAGGTAACTGTGTGGTTTTAAACACCCCAACAGGAAACTATGATCAAAGAAATATCATAGAGATAGGTAAAAGATCTACTGTACCATGCCAAGAAAGTAACTCAGAAATAGGTTAAGCTGGATCTCATTCTGGAGCCCTGAGTATTAAAAAGAGTTTTTTGAAATTCCTCAGAATAGAGTATAGGTCCTCTTTTCCTCTGGAAATTCTAGACAGGGACCCTTCAATCACTAATACACCCACTAGGTCCCTTGTCGGTACTGTGAAGTCTGTGCACTGGTACACTCACATAAGACTTAACCAGCTTGTCTTTTCGGTTGCAGAAAAACTGTACGCTAACTACTGCACACTACTGATCTGGACCAAAATACCTGGCAACTAGAATGGCCAAGATGGGAGACCAGATTCTCACCCTCCAGCCTGACACCTGTTCCCTCAAGACTTCATCCCTCCTCAGCTCTGAAGCAGATACAGAACAGCGTCCCATTCCCCTATAATCAAAAAACTGGAATTTTAGGTCTGAGTTTCCCAGAATTCCAAGGGACACACAGGCATCCACTTCCCCTAGAGGCTGTCAATCTTATGACCTCTTCTTTACCTGAGGTCCTGCCCAGAGCCTATATAAGAATGTGCCTTAGTAGCCATCTTGTTTGCTGACTGCCCCACCAGGTGCCCACAGATACCATGCCTCAGTTGATCTCTGCAGTCCAGCTCATAGTCCTTGGACCCATTACCACAGATGAGTCCATGATTTGACTCATGATCCTAACTCAAAGGGGGAATGTTAGGACCAGGTCATAAAGAAGTTAATCAAAAGGAAAGGGTTAACCATGCAGGAGCAACTCTCTAGTTGAGGCAGGTCTGGTTCCCATGACTACGACTACCTTAACCACAAGAATACAGTATGACCCTGAGTTATTAGTTCCCAGAGCTACCTGAGGTCAGGATGAATGTTCCCAGCCCTGTAGGAGTGCTTCCTACCCCCTAAGAAGCCCATTCCTCTCCAAGGGACTTCACACTGCTAAACACAACCAATCAGGTTAAAGGTCATCACTGCTTGCATTGTGTTTTTATAGCCTTGCAATTGTGTATGTATGATGTCACCAAGTTCCTCTAGTTTGTGGCTTTGACTTTAAAAGTTTTCTGTAACAGACAGTTGGGGTCACGCTCATCCCTGCATGGAATGGGTTGCGTCCCTGACACATCAACAATTGACTCCCTTGATGTGTCAGTTTTCTTAATTGAGTTCCGGTGCACTAGCAAATTAAATAAATTTCATATTAATCTGTGGCCCCTCATTGGTTAATCTTGTGAGTGTGGCAGTTTGAGTCCAACAGTAATGAAGTCATTCTCTAACTGTAACTTAGAGCCGACTGTTATAGAGATAATCTCTTATAAAACTGGTATAACTGCTTTCTTTAATTGACTAATAGACATAGGAAATGTGAAAAGGATTATTCTCTATTCAGAGCCAAATATAATACCAAAGTCTTTTTAAGCTGTGCATTTAAGCAAAATATATTAATACAGGAGAGCTCTGATATCAGCAATGGATTATTCTGCCAAGGAGATGTTGGCCAGGAGATACAAGCCCCCCCAAAAGGTAAAGGCTTCTTGCCTGCAAACTGGGATACCTGCAAGAAGAGAGGCGATAAGGCCCTGCTGTCAAAAATCTAATGTAAGCATGGGAAAGATGTATTGAGACCACACTTGCAAGTGTACAGTCCGTCTCTGGAATACCAGAGAGTGTCACCAAAGACCGCTAAACGAATAAAGCAAAAATTGGTCTCCTTGAGTCAAGCAAGACTCCTCCATCAGCATCAACTACACCTCACCTGCCTGGAAATACTGTACAGCAGTGGCAGCCACATGTCTGTATATCCAAAATCTAATTGGCTATTATCTCTCTCCTTGGAGGAATAAGTCACAACTGATGCCACAAGCTTACATCCTCTAGTGGTTAGGAGAAGTTATAAGCCACAGTAAGACCTTGTCATCTTTTACAGAAAAAATATAATTCACGGATTAGAATACCATTCAAACATCTGTGTCTATACCAAAGTTACCTACCATAATAATTAGTACTGTTTAAATACCTATATATCTAATTGCTTGTGCTTCATTAGTAGGATTGAAAGGTTATTCCTGGAAAAACTTTCAACCCATGAAAGGAAACAGCCAGAACTGATCAGAGTCCAAAACGACATCTCCAGAGAAAGTAGACTGTTTTCCTTCTCGTCCACCTGTGCCCGTTTTCTAAGCCTATGGAACAATCTGTGGAAGAGGGGGCATGGTAGAATGTAAGGGCTGCAAATGGGGTGAATGGTGAAACTACAGTAACATAGTCTGGACACTTATTTGATCAACATGATTGTACATATAAGCCCCTCCAGCTGGATGGTGGGACCCTTGGGCTGTGTGGGTTGGGGTGGCTGCTTGCAAACTGGTTTTACATGAAGGATGCTTGTACTCATAACTTCTTACTTATTGTTTAAAAAATGAAATAAAAAAGAATGCTCTATAAAAAAACAAGTTTGGGTTTATAAATATTTATTATTATTATTATTATTATTGATAATAATAATATTATTATCAATAATATTGATAAGGTCTCCCCGTAGACCCAGCTGGCCTGGAACTCACTCTGTAGACCAGTCTGGCCTTGAACTCATAGAGATCTGCCTGCCTCCACTTTCTGAGTGCTGGGATTAAAGGCTTGTGCCACCACACCCGGCTTGTTTATTATTTTATCTTATGTATTTAAGTGCACCTGTGTCATGCAATGCCCATAGAGGTCAGAAGTCAGGGTCGGATCCCCTGGAACTGGAGTTACACGCATTTGTTAGTCATCATGTGGATGCTGGGAACTGAACCCAGGTCTTTTGGAAGAGCAGCCAGTGTTCTTAACCGATGAGCCATCTCTCCAGGCCCTAGGATTTTTTTTTATATCTTTTCGAGACAGGGTCTCCCTGTAGTCCCAGCTGTCCTGGAACTCACTCTGTAGACCAGGCTGGCCTTGAACTCACAAAGATCTGCCTGCCTCTGCCTCCCCAGTGCTAGGATTAAAGGCGTGTGGCACCACGCCCGGCTGGGATTTTTTTTTAACTCAGCTGTACTATTAGAGAAATTGTTGGAGCCATAGGTGAGTACAATTTTTAGTGCTCACCGCTGTAGCAACACCATCTCGCAAAACTGTTTTATAACAAACACTGTTAAAATTATCTTTTTTCATAGGAGATTCACTTAGTAGCCAATGCAATCCTTGACAAGTTGCCAAACATCTCTGAGGCTCAGTTTTCTGTTTATAACATGAGGAAGATAATTCCTGCCCCACAAAGTTTGTGAGAGAATTGAAATCAGTTCCCCCACATTATATTATTTATTTTTGCAATTGTTGTGACAAAATACCTGACAAGAGCAAAGTTAAGAAGGAAGGTTTTATCTTGGATCACGCTTTGAGGATATAGTCCATCATGTTGGGAAGACTTGCTGGTGGGAACGTGTGCTATCCGGTCACATTGAATCTGCAGCCAGGATATGGAAACAGAAAAATGCTTTCACTTAGCTTGATTTCTCCTTTTTTTTCACTCTGAGCCTTCAGACCACATTCAGGATGAATCTTCCCTCCTCAGTAAAACCTCTCTAGAAACACCCTCACAGACATGTAGAGAAGTGTGTCTCCTAAGAGATTCTAAGATCCTAGTCAAGTTGCCGATGAAGATGACCCCTCAAACATGCATGACAGTACTGAATTCCAAAGGGAACGACCAATAAATAGAAACTGTGGTGATCATTGTCTAGGGGGCTTCTCCATGAAAAGCAGATGGCAAGTTCTCAGCTCTATATGTTGGTGCGATTGGGTGAAATAAGACTGGATTTCTCCTTAAAATTTCCACAGGACTTACATTATCAGGAGGCCATAGACCTTAGCAGAGAACCTAACTACTGTTGCTTTCCTAAATTGACATGGTGTCAAACTGTCTTCTAAATATTTGTGTTTACACCTGTAAATTAGTGCTGCTTTCAATATTGGTCAGAGAAGCTTCTTACTGTGAGGGCAGTGGCTAATCCAGCAACTCATAAGTGTTCAATATCCTGAGAATGAATGACAGTTGAGTGCTCAGCCCTACCTGCAACATCTGTATCACTTCCTCAAAGGCCCAAGGAACATGACAGGAGATGAATGAAAAATATGAATCCAGGGGTGGGAAGGAGTATTATGAAATGCTGTCTAGTAGAGATGACCTCTGCATTCATGAACTCAGAGCAGCTTTGATCACCTGCACAAGACACACACACACACACACACACACACACACACACACACACACACACACACACACACACACACACACACACACACACACATACAAATTCAGACATGAAAGTAGGAAGGAGATAAATTTGGTAGAACAATGGGGTCAGCCACAGTGGATGAGGTAAGAGATGAATATGATCACAATACACTAAATATATATATATATATATATGTATGTATATATGTGTGTGCATGAAATTGTCAATAATAATAATAATAATAATAATAATGATTTCTCCAAAATGCCAAGCATTATGGTACAGAAGTGTAATTCCAGGGCTAAGGAGGCAGAGGCAGGTTGATCCCTGGGTCCTGGGACTCACAGGCTAGTCTGGACTAGCTGAGTCATCAAGCCCCAGAACCCAGAAAGAGATCCTGTCTGAAAAATGACACACATGTACATTTACACCCACACATACATGTGAATCCATACTCATGAATGCACATGCACTCAAGCATACCATACATATACATGAACATGTCCACAAACATATACACATACTCATGAACGTTCATGCACACAAACATGCACACATCAAGAAAAGAGCATCAGGGATATAGAAAATGTACTTCAGGACCTGGATATTCTAAAGGGAAGAATGTGACGCCCACACAAAACCCACTCAAGATGCTACACTAGCCAAGAGCCAGCAGAGAGCTGTTCTCCAGTGAGGACCTCAGCTGCATGGGCTCATAAGTGCTCTTGATGAGCCTACGCAAAGACATAGGAATGGAGAATCATTAGCCACCCAAAAGGTGAAACAAAAAGAATCCATTTCAGCCGGGTGTGGTGTCTCATGCCTTTAATCCTAGCACTTGGGAGGCAGAGGCAGGCGGATCTTTGTGAGTTCTAGGCCAGCCTGGTCTACAGAGCAAGTTCCAGGACAGCTGGGGCTACAGGGAGACCCTGTCTCAAAAAGACAAAAAAAGAAAAAAGAAAAAAAAAAAAAGAATCCATTTCAGTAGAAGTGGTGCTGAACTACTGTCAGAAGGGGCTTGCCAAGAATCATATCACTGCTTCATAAACCAGCTCAGCATGGAGACAATGTGTGATAACAACGAACAACGCAATGGAAGATGAGAATGACAACAGAATGTCCTACATTCAGGATTCATAGCAGGGTGCCAGTCGTCATTAACTAAAATTTCAAACTGGGCCTGGCTTAATCAATAAAGTGCTTGCCATGGACCGAGTTAAGATCCCTAGAAGCCACATAAAATGTCAGGGGTGGTGGCACACTCCTATAACTCTGACAGTAGGGAGGCAGAGACAAGAGGATCCCCTGAGCTTTTTGTCCCACCAGTGTAACCAAATCTGCAAGCTCCCAGTTCACTGAGACACTCTATCTCAAAAAATAAGGTGAAGACTGAGGAAGACATTTAGAGTTTACCTCTGGCCTCTACATGCACCCACAGAGATAGAGACATGTATAAACACATACTCCACATACACAAATAATGATAATGATAAAACTGAAAACTGGGATTCAAAGGGAAGCAGTATCTCCAGCTTCTTAATATTATTTGTCATCTGTATTTTAAAGCTTAGAGCAATATTTTAGGAACTAATATTTTGCAAGGGAATTTTTAAGTCAATTTGAAGCCTATTAATTCAGTTCCAAACCATTTTATTTCTTTCTGGAAACCCAAGGAAAATTAACTGCAATAATTTCATAAAACTGCATGATAATATCCCCCAAACGTTTCAGGAAACTATCTGTCTTTGCTTCTAGATTCTTTCAGGCATTCTGTATTAGCCAGAGTTTTCTGAAACAGAACTTATAGAATGAATATGAATATATAAAGATGATAGATAGATAGATAGATAGATAGATAGATAGATAGATAGATAGATTTTTTTTCGATTGGCTTACACAATATGGTCAAGAGTCTGGGTAGTCCAACAATGGCTGCCTGCATACTGGGGAGGCTGAGAACCCAGTAGCTGCTTAGTCCATGAGGCTGGTTGCCTCAGCAATTCCAGTCTTGCACTGAAAGCCCGGAAGATTCCTAGAAAGCTGCTGGTCTCAGTCCATGTTAGCAGGCAAAACAAGCTGTGAAGATATGTCAGTGAAGGATGGGAGCAGCAGCAACAAAGCAGATGCACTCACTGCAAGGAGTGAAGCTGGGCAAGCAAAGCAGTCCTGCTTTTCTCTTTGACCTCTTTATATCTGGGCCACCACTGGAAGAATTTGTCCTCTCTGGGGAATGGTCTTCCCTCCTCCTCCATTAATCTTTCCAGGAAACACCCTCACAGACCTGCCCAGAGGAATATCTCTTAATTGGCCCCACACCTAATCAAGTTGACAATCAAAATTAACCATTACACATGAGCTGTGAAAAGCATTTATTATGATGGCCAGCTGCCATGGCTGGTGTTTACTCCTCATTGGTTGGAATTTTACTTGTTTGTTATTTTACACTTTGTGGAGTTTTGCATTGTTTAATATTAGTTGCAATGCTGGATCTCTTTTTAAAATATTTTACTGATCCTTTGAGAATTTCATACAATATATTTTTATCATATTTGGACCCCTCCCCCATCTGAAATCCCACCTTACTATCCTCCTGACTTCATGTCCTCTATTAATTTTTCAAGGCCTATTGAGTCTAATTTGTGTCTCCAAATGCTCCTGAGTATTGGTCCATCCTGTGGAGCCTGACTAACCTACCAACCATTACATCCTAAAAGAAAACTGAGTTTCCGTCTCCCAGCAGCTATCAATTGCCAATAGTTCCACAGCTAGGATTGAAAACTCCTCTTGGCAGCTCACGCTTAGCTTCATTCAACCATTTCTTTGTGTTCCAAGTACCACTCAGAGAGTGTGAATTCAAAAGAGAAGCCAATTTTTATCTCATTTATTCATGCTCTCTACAAAACCCCACCTTTGCAGTAAGTGCCAGGCAACATGCTTCTTGTTGCATTTAAGCATAGCCAAAGATACTCAAAGCACAGAGATTATTTGAGGGTAGGTTTTATTTTACAGTCACCTCCCTTACCACTAATTGAAGCCCCCTTCAGAATTTTATCATATTTATGGAGTGATGTATTTCTGTTGTTTACCGGGAAAGTCAGATTCTGCCTATTATAGACAAATCCATTTTTCCACCTGTTTACTTCCTGCACAGAGCTTCTATGTGAAATTTTCAGCAAATAAGTAATTTGGGGTTTGTATATTTTTTGTTTCACATAAACAAAAAATTCTGAGGCTGGAGAGATTGTTCAGTGGTTAAGAGCACATACTGCTCTTGCAGAGGACTTTAGTGCAGTTCCCAGCACCCACATCACTCAGGTCACAAAATTTTATAACTCCAGCTCCAAGGGACCTGACACCCTCTTCCAGCCTCCTTGGATACCTGAACACACAACATATATGCATATAATTTTTAAATAAAAAATAAATGAAAAAGTAAATAAATGAAAAAATAAATGAAAAGCCTCTTAAATTCTGTGTTGAAACATTTTTGCAAAGTGCACCATGCTTGAAGGTCAATAAAATTCTATTTATACCTATCATCAAAACCAAACTGTCCTCTGATGAGCAAGAAGGGGCTGCTGGCCAACGCTGCTGTGTTGCAGGCTCTGCATGTGCCAGGTAAGCTCCCTTGGAACAAGCTGAGAATGCTGATTTCTACAGAAACAGAAGGCATTGCTCTTTGTGCCTGAGTAGTTCCAGGAACCTCACAGCTTGAATATGAAAGCAGCCTGGATCTGGCCAGGCACCAACCTCCAGAAAAGTGCATGCTTGAATTAAGCAAGGGGGCAAGCCTACAAGAAGGATGGTGTGTGTGTGTGTGTGTGTGTGTGTGTGTGTGTGTGTGTGTGTGTGTGATGGGGGATTTCCAACAGAATCCTGACTGACAACCTCACAAACTCCCTGAGAAGATGTTCTGGAAGCTCATCTCTCTCCAGTTTAGGAGTTGAGCTGGAACTAAATGAAAGGGTGGGCTGGAGGATATGGGAACACCTGCACTTGCTAACAGACCACTGCCTCAGCAAAGCCTCTCAAGATGCCAGTCTGCCCACCCTTCACTCCGCACTAAATTTGTAGGGTCACTATGCCACTCAGTCTTAACTGTCATTTTGATGCAACATAGAATCACTTGAGAAAAGTATCAGTGAGAGATTGTCTAGATCAGGTTGGCCTGTGAGTATGTCTCCATCCCTGGTGTGACACTCCCTGAGCCTTTGGGGGAAGGGTGTGATACAGATGTCCTATTTAGGGCTCAATTAGTGTATCTTCCCAATGTATTGTGCTAGAATGTTTGATTTTTTTAATTATTTGGTTTATGTATTTTAATTTTATGTGTATGAATATTTAGCCTGCGTGTATGTAAGTGTACCTGAGCTGTGCAATGCCTGTGGAAGCCATAAGGGGTCATTGGATCCCCTGGAACTAGAGTTATTGAATGGTTGTTAGCTCCACGTTGGTGCTGAAAACCAAACCCAGGTCTGCTGCAAGAGCAGTCATTGCTCTTAAATGCTGAATCATCTTTCCAGGCCCTAGGAAGTTTGTTTTTAAAACTGATGTCTGAGTTGATGACATGAGATTCATTAAAACATGATTAAATGAATTTTGTCTTGGGGGCTGGAGAGATGGCTCAGTGGTTAAGAGCACTGGCTGTTCTTGCAGAAGACCCAGGTTTGAATCCAAACATGCACACACACACACACACACACACACACACACACACACACACAGCACCTAACATCTAGGCAAAACTCCAGTTCCAGGGGATCTGATGCCCTCTTCTGTCCTCCATGGTACTGCACAACATGGGTATACTTACATGCATGCAGGCATAACATTCAACATACATATAAATTTTAAAAAATTTTAATGAATTTTGTCTGAGATTAGGACAGAATTTCCAACAATTTCTGAAATGACCTGTGTGCTGGCTAGCTTTAGTGTCAACTTGACACACCTGGGTTGAGGGAGCCTCAGTTTGGGAATTACGTCCATTGGACTGGCCTGTGGCCATGTTTGGGGTATTTTCTTCATTGTTGGGTGTGGGAAAACTTAGTTAAGATGGGTTGGATTCTAAGCCAATGGTACCTCCCTGGCCACACCCATGCGGTGGGTGTAGGGATGAAAAGATTTAGCATTCAGCCCTGAGAATTGAGTCATGATGGATATTTAAGTAGACATGTTGGAATAAAATATCTGCATTTGAACCTCAACCTGAGTACACGTGGTGTGCTTTCCTGTGCGTGTCTTCCACATAGGTCATCCCGGGATTAAGTGGGTCCCACCACAAATCTCGGTGGAGACCCCACAGTTGGCGACACCAACATGGGACATGGAGACCAGTTTGGTAAACTAGAATCTTTGCAAGATGGGAAATAACACTTTCAAGGAAGCTATGTTCCCAGAGGAATTGTTTTGTGATATATGGCATGTGTTTGTTGACTGCGTGCTGTGGCTTGCTGTGGCTGTTGTCTTTCAAGTTGTGGCATGGAGAAAGTTTAGCATCTCCAAGTCAGTGAAGGCATGGGGTAAGGATGGACACAGAGGGAATTATCCTATTGACACTGCTGATGCACCTGTGGATGGCGCTGATGGAGACTTGGCCTGTGTGCCAGAGACCCTTTCTCTGATAGGCTTTGGGAAGCTTGCATTCTCTTCTGGGTTTTCACCCACTCGGTGAGACACGATTATGCAGGCCATGGGTGCTGTTTTGGCTTCCCTGGATTGGGGGCATCTGTTGCTTCCCCAGCCTTCCCAGGTGGCGGGTATTCAGAGAAATTGTGAGAGGAGCCCCTCCTCTCCCATCAATTGCCTTCTAGAGGTTTTGAAATGTGCTTGGAACCTGCCCTGCAGCCTGGGGTCCCAGTTTCTGCCTTCTGGCCACAGTTCATGTGGCGAAGGTCACAGAGGCTGGAAGGACAGGCATGCCCACAGAGGACACAAGCGTTTTGCGAAGACCCTTCCATAGAGGTGTTCATTTGCACCTTTGCACAGACAGGCTTAGGTTGTAGAGGTAACCACCCAGGAATTAATCTACCAACATTGGCTTGCATGGAAACTTGTGAAAAGCCAGCCACAGTCTAAATGTAGGTTTTTTTGTTGTTGTTTTGTTGTTTTGTTTTGTTTTGTTTTTTGTCTTTTCGAGACAGGGTCTCCCTGGAGTCCCAGCTGTCCTGGAATTCATTCTGTAGACCAGGCTGGCCTTGAACTCACAAAGATACGCCTGCTTCTGCCTGCCAAGTGCTAAATGTGTTTTTTAAAAAAGTGTCCTCCTTAAAAATTTTTCTGTAGATAGTGTAAAATAGTGCTGAATTCTGCTGAAGTTTCCTTTTTTCTGCTAAACTTTCCCCCAAGATCTCATCTAGAGGCCAGTCTTCTATGATGCAAATTGAGCTTGTAAATTCCAGGCTTGGTGGAGGCTCATGCCTTTAATCCAAATGGATGTCTGTGAGTTCAGGGCGACTTAGTCTACAGAGTGACCTCCCGGCGGCTCTAACTGTAAGACAGCCCTGCCTTGAAAAGACCAAAGGCAAAATATGAAGCTGTTACGTTTTTCAGTTTGTAGCTGTTTGTAGATACTCTGGTTAATCTAGTCCAATGTTTATTCTGTGCCCCTCTCCTGCTCTGGAAACAGCGGATGGCTTGTGGGGGAAGGGCTGGCTTTACAGTATTCTGTGTTTCACTGGGAAACAAAGTCTTGGGCTTGAGCCCGGGGCAGTGCTTCATCTTTCATTGTGTTTTAAAGGTGCAGCTTTGATTCCAATACTCAGGAGACAGACTGTGGACTTCCACCCTACCAAGTTGTATCACTTAAGTAATTCAAATCCATGTCAGCATGCTTAACTTAAAGTGTAATATTTTTACTTAACCCCTGGGTACCCTAGATATCCTTTGAGTAAATATATGTGCACAGTTAAAATTAATTGGTTGATTTAATTTTATCTTGCTCTTTTTAAATGTGTTTCACCTTAAAAATCTCTTCTCACAAAATTCTTGATCACACGTGGCCTGAGCTCTGGCCTGGTGCCATAAGCCTGCCTGCTGTGCATGCATACCAGCTTGCAGACTCAGCACATGGTATCTAAATAATGCCCACTAAATTTTGATTTTAGGTAACATTCTTTTGATTTCAGCATTTTGGAAACAAGAAAGATGTATTTCTAGGAAAATTTACAGGCCTTGGAGTTGTAACAAAACAAACTTGCTCTGATAAATTGTCTTTTTTAAGGAGCATTGGTAAAAGTCTCTTTAATAACGTAAATTGATATTTTGGATCTATTTAAATGAGAATTTTTTTGAATAAAACTGTTTTATGTTTCTTTAAGCCCATCTTCAAACTGTGTGTATGTGTGAGTGAATGCAAGTTCCTGCTTTTAATTCATTATAATCCTACAGGTTTAAATCTATTTAGCTAATTATAAACAAAAATAGATTCAATTCATAGAAAATGTGTTGTACCCCTTAGTGTTAACAATTTTTAATTGGGTTTATAATATGCATATTATTCAGTTTAATGAGAGATTGTTGTTAATTTTTATTGGTAATTGTTATTAATAGTTATAGTTATTATTATTGAATATAATTATTAATAATAGATAAAAATTCAGTCTAATGGTAAATTGTTCATTGTTGTTGGCTATTATTGTTGACAATTATTATTTATAATAATTATTAATGATTGTCATGACTAATAATGGTTAATAATTAATAGTAATTAATAATAATTAATAATTGTTGTGATTGTTGTTGTGATTATGGATAAATATTATTCTTCCAAAGTCCTTAATAATAAGACATGATGGATCAGTCCAAGACTACAAACAACTTTGGCCTGTCTACTTTTGGGAATCCTCAATCTTTAGATTTGTAAATAGCATAGGGACAGTTAGGCTTAGCAGAGGGACAGCTTAGGAGTAATTAACCAGAAGGGACAGGATAGGGAAAGAATAGTAAACTTTAGAGATAGCTCATTAAAGGCAAATTGCTGGAAATGGGCCTAAGAGGTGACATGTGGATCTCAGCAGTTTCATGCATTGCTAGGACATTTATTCTAATTGTATAGGAATAACCCTATAACAAATTACAGAAATTTCATGTTTTTCATTAGACATCAAACGATATGGCTTTCTTCTCTTACAGGTCAACCTAACAAAACTTTCTTATGTATGTATGTGTGTGTGTGTGTATGTGCATGCACATGTGCGTATGGATGTGTGTACTTGTGTTCTAAGTATGTTTTAATGTTAACAGCCATGATACCAGTAAAAACATTGCCTCTGAGTTGGAACATGGCCCTTCCTTCTCAAGACGCAAATTTATATTAAACAGCCAAAACATAATTCAATTTCAACAAAGGTTATGGGTTATCTATTTAAAAAATTTAAATAGTGGATCTACACTGCCACCTACTGGTTACGCTCTTTCAACATCTAAAACAAAGATGCAACCATGTTTTCATTGTAATAAAGTGTTAATAAGTTTTGGGGTATTAGGGAATAAAAAATAAAAAGTATAAAAATTTAAAAATTTAAAAAATAAAAAAAATTGAATTCCAATTAACATCATTGCGGAATTCACGGCCACCATTTTTAAATTTTTTGCAAGCATACAGGCTAAGCCTGCATTTTGTTCAGATGACCTGCGGGCAGCTGGTGTTGAGGACTGCATTTCATTTGGGTGACCAGTTGGTTTGGTAAAAGGCTCCCTTTTAAGACCACCAACCTGGGAAACTGGTGTGAAATTCCTGTTCTGGACTTGGGCAGGTGGAAAGTTACAGCCAAGAGTGGGAAACATGTCTCGTTGTCCCAGGCTAAGGACGCGAGTAGGAAGTTACCTCTCCTGTCAGGTCACAGAAGTGACCAACTGACCTCTATGCAATGAGGCCAGTTCCCCACAATGTCCACAAAGTGGGCATTGTGTGTCCCCTCCCCTTAGCAGGACTGTGTTGCACCTGTTCGTGACAAAGGAAGCTTCCTAGAAGCTCCCACAAAAAAAAAATCAAGATGGTAATGATGGTAAGAACTTCTCATGGGGCATATCTAGCCAGTCTTTAATGAACTGATGGGCATAAGAACTGAAAAAGAAATTTTTATTAAGAGCTAGATATTGTAAAATCTTTAAAGCAGGTTTTCATGCCAGGCCTGGAGAAGGCCAAGAGCTTGAAGGAAGATAGTTATTAAAATCTACTTTGTAAGGTTTTCAGTTTAAAATGGTAATACATTTGAACTAACTGGGAATATAAAATGTTAATTGTTTTATTTGTAATCTGTATTGAATTTCCAACAATAACTTTGGGGTTAAGGTACACAAATGGTCTCTATATTTTTCTGTGTTATACAGTATCACCTTGTAATATTTTTCCTTTACTTGTAGGACAATTTAAAGAAATTAAGTTTAAGTTCACTTCCCAAATAAGTAGCATACAGTTAATGAAAAACAATTTGGGTAAATTTGATGAAAACTTACACTTTGGTTCCTGTTTATGGCTATGTGTAATACAACTTCGGCATCTATAGGTCAAAACATAAAAATTTAAAAAACAAAAAGAGGGAGGTGGTATAATATTCCTTCTGTATTCCAAACCTTTTTGATAAATTTTCAATTTTGAGGTCTTGAAACTAACAATGGGAGGAGATTTGTTTGTTCCCACAGGTAAAAACACCAACCTAAATGCCTGAAAACTTACAAGTTTTGGATGGGCAGGATGGACTGGGAAATGCCTGCAGAGAAGCTGACCCATCTAAACATTAAAGAAAAAGGAACCTCAGACTGCCTGAGTCACAGACACTGAGCATCTCTCTGAATACTATTGGGGTTAACTCTTTATAATGGGGGCTAACGAAGTTTACCTTCCAGATGCTAAGAAACCTTCCTACCTCTCCCCTTTATAGGAAAAAGAAAAAATGTGATGCTGATGAAGTTATTCCCTAATTGTACAGTAGAGCCAACTGTTATAGTGGTAATTTCTTATAAAACAGGTATAACTACCTTCTTTAATTGACTGATAGACTTAGGAATTGTGAAAGGATAATTCTCTATTTAGAGCCAAATATAATAGTAAAGTCTTTATAAGCTGTGTAACTAAGCAAAATATATTAATACAAGAGAGCTCTGATATCAGCAATGGATTATTCTTCCAAGGAGATGTTGGCTAGGGGATCCAAGCCCCCCAAATTTTAAAGGACTTTTGCCTATAAAAATGGGATATCTGAAAGGAGAAACGTGGTAAGTCCCTGTTGTTGAAGACCTGGTGTAAGCATGAAAAAAATGTTTTAAGACGTCACTTGCTAATGTACTGTTGGCCTCTGAAATGTCAGAGAGTGTTATCAAAGACCACTAATGCAATAAAGCGAAATACTGGTCTCTTTGAGTCAAGCAAGGATCGTCCGTCAGTATCAACTATACCTCAACTGCCTGGAGATACTGCACAACAGTGGCGGCCATGGGTATATATATATATATATATCCCAAACCTAATTGGCTATTAGCTCTCTCCTTGGAGGAATAATTCATGGCAGATGCCACAAGCTTACGTCCTCTAGTGGTTAGGAGATGTTATTAGCCACAGTAATAACTTGTCATCTTATATAGAGAAACCACAGTTTGTGGATTAGCATACCATCCAAATATCTGTGTCTATGCTTACAGCTTAGCTTGCCATAATAATATTGTTTAAATGCCTGTACATCTAATTGCTTGTGCTTTGTTAGTAGGATTAAAAAGGTACCCTGGATAAGCTGTCAACCCATGAAGGGAAACAACCTGACTAGAGTCCAAAGTGACATCTCCAGAGAAAATAGACTGCTTTGCTTCTCACCCACTTGTGCCCTTTTCCCAAAGCCTAGGGAACAACTTATGGAAGAGGAGGCATAGTAGAATGTAAGGGCTTCAGAGAGATTGGGGTGAATCGTGAGTCTACAGCAATATACACTGGACTCTTATTTGATCAACATGCTTGTGCATACAAGCTTCTCCAATTGGACTATGGGAACCTTGGGTTGTTTCAAAATTTGGACATAGATACTTGCTAATTGGTTTTACATGATTGTTACATTCATTGCTTATACTTGACAATCAGCTTACTTCATGGTTGGGATTTTTGGATATTAATTGGCCTTAGTGTGAAAATAGTTTCAGGTCTGACCTGCCCCCCCCACTGCTTAGCACTCAAAACAGGCTTGAGCAGCTGGGTATTCAAAACTCTGGTTCCTTTGGGTTGTTAGCCTCACCCATGGGCTTCTCTGCCTCTCAGAAAAATAACAAATGCCCATAAAATTAAAAGGGTGAAATATGGGAAAACTTAGTTAAGATGGGTTGGATTCTAAGCCAATGGTACCTCCCTGGCCACACCCATAGGGTGGCATGTAGTGACGAAAAGATTTAGCATTTGGCCCTGAGAATTGAATCATGATGGATATTTAAGCAGACATGTTGGAATAAAATCTCTCTCTGCATTTGAACCTCAACCTGTGTACATGTGGTGTGCTTTCCTGCATGTATTTTCCACATGGGTCATCCCAGGATCAAGTGGGCCCCGCCAAAAAATCTTGGCTTCCACAGTTGGGTGGTGTGGAAGGGCACAGCCCACTGTGGGTGGTACTACCCCTGGGAAGATTGTATAAGAAAGCTGGTCCTGTATTATAAAAGAAAACGGGCTGAACATGTGCCAGAGGAGCAAGCCAGTAAGCAGTGATCCTCCATGTCCTGTGCTTCAGCTCCTGCCTCCAAGCTCCTGCCCTGAGTTCCTATCTTGGGCTCCCTAAGTGATGAACTGTGACCCAGGAGATATGAGCCAAATAAATCCTTTCTTCCCCAATTTGGTATTGGTCAGAGTGTTTTGTCACAGCAGCTGAAGTCAAACTAGAACATAAATTGATACCAGGGAGTAGGGTATTGCTGTGACAGATCTGACCTTGGTGTTTTGAGGAGAACTGTAGAAGCTTTTGGAAATTTGGGATAGAAAAATCATTGAGTAATTAGAGTTTGTAGCTGTGGAGCTTGGAACAGTTATGCCGAGGGAGTTGATGGTAGAGGCCTGGCTTGTGAAGCTTCAAAGGGAAGCAAAGACTATCAGGGCTGTTTGTGTGATTTTTTTTTTGGTCTTTTTGAGACAGGGTCTCCCTGCCAACAAGGCTGTCCTGGAACTTGCTCTTTAGACCAGGCTGGCCTTGAACTCACAGAGATCTGCCTGCCTCTGCCTCCCAAGTGCTAGGATTAAAGGTGTGTGCCACCATGCGCGGCTTATGTGATATTTTGAATTGAGAATCTGTGGGTTCTAGTTAGCCTGGGTTGAAGAATGAACTGAGATTAAGAAGAGACCCAAACCTGAATTGAAACCTTTAACTGGGACAATTGATGCTGGTTAGCTAGAACTGAAAAATCAGCTGTAAAAATCAACTGTAATGGGAGCCGGGCATGGTGGCGCATGCCTTTAATCCTAGCACTTGGGATTCAGAGGCAGGTGGATCTTTGTGAGTGCAAGGCCAGCCTGGTCTACAATGTGAGCTCCAGGACAACTGGGGCTACAGGGAGACCCTGTCTCAAAAAGACAAAAAAAATCAACTGTAGTGAAATCTGGGAAGAATTTCCTCAGGGTCAGCACACAGAAGCTGTGATCAGAGGGGTTCTGAGCCTCCATTTCAAGTTGGAAGCAGGATTTAGTAATCCCCCTGCATGGTTCTTGTGTTGAAAGGATAAAGGAGCCACAGAGCAGCTGAGGCTTGGTTTCCTGAGAGGCCAGGAAAGGCCATTGGTGAAATTGCAGCCTCAGTTGCAGTGAAGACACCCCCAGGATTGAAGGGAATCTGAGACTTTGCACCCTGAGAGGCCAGAAAAGCCCATTGGTGAAACTGGAGTGTCAGTTTCAATGGATACCCCAGCTTTTTGGATACTCTAGGATCATGGGATGACCACTAAGAGCAGCAGCAAGTGTGGAATGGAGCTGGTCTGGGCCTTCAAGACAAGCTGTGCATGCTGTGGACAGCAGAGTCAGGGAAGTGGAGCTGCCAAAGCTCTTTGGAGCCCAGAAGATCATGAGTGAATCCCAGATGTCCAGCCTTGAGCTACCTTGCTGGAATTTGGTTTGGCTTAGGTGTGCCCAAAGTCCTCCCCTTTAAAATAGGACAGTACTTGTTTTGGATTTTACAGGCTATGGTTAAGAGACTTTTAAGAGACTGTGAACTTTTAACTGGGTTTTCTAAGGACTGTGGGACTTAAGGTTGCACTATCTTAGGTTATGATATTAATGTTAACATATTTTGGCAAAAAGAAAGGGAAAGGTTGTGGTTTAATAGTAATGTGTTTTGTATGTCAAGTTGACAAGGGCACAGTTAGTGTCAACTTGACACACCAGGGTTGAGGGAGCCTCAATTGGGGAATTGCCTCCATTGGGCTGGCCTGTGGGTTATTTTCTTCACTGTTGAGTGATGTGGGCATAGCCCACTGTAGAGAGTGCCACCCCTTGATGGGTAGTCCTGTATTGTATTAGAAAGCAGGCTGAACATGGGCCAGGGGAGCAAGCCAGTAAGCAGCATTCCTCCATGGCCTGTGCTTCAGCTCCTGCCTCAAGGTTCCTGCCCTGAGTACCTACCTTGGGCTCCCTAAGTGATGAAATGTGACCCAGGAGATGTGAACCTAATAAAATCTTTCCTCCCCAAGTTGCTATTGGTCAGAGTGTTTTGTGACAGCCACTGAAGACAAACTAGAATAGCCCTAAATATTGCTTCTTCTATTTTGTACTGTGTATTTATAGGAAGTAGAATTCTTAGCATTAAGGATTATAAAATCAAGGGTTTTTTTTATATTTATCTCTTTATTTTTTCTCTCCTTTTTTAATAAATTTATTTTTCTTTTTTTAACAACTCTAGACCCACGTCCCCCCCGTTCCCCCACCCCACCAGAGCTCATGCATTCTGCCAAACAAACCTTTCATCTCTTTCTCAGTCTTTCTCAATATTCTCCATGAGGAAGTTGACTGTTTTGAGCAGAAGTTCATCCTTTCAGTCAGTTCTTCAATGCAGCCCTTTCTGTTGTTGTTGTTGTTGTTGTTTCCAATATGCATCACTCCCAACTGCTTTGGACAAAAGCTCAGGGGGCCATACACAAGAAATAATTACAACTAGGTAATTGGCATTAGCATCCACAGATGAGGGATACCATTCATAGTTCGTATTTCTGGGACTGTGTTACTTCACTCAGCATGATGTCCTCTAGCTCCAGCCATTTTCCTGCAAAGCTCATGATGTCATCTTTCTTTACTGCTGCATAGAACTCCATTGTGTAGATGTACCACATTTTCTCTATCCACTCATCAGTTGAGGAGCATTTGGGTTGGTTCCAGCTCCTTGCTATTGTGAAGAGAGCTGAAATAAACATGGCCATGCATGTATCTCTGTGGTGGGGTGAGTCTTGAGGGTACATGCCTAGGAGTTGTATGACTGGATCTCTCTGGGGTGTGCAAGGTTCATTGCCGAAGTCTTCCAATAGGTTCTCCACAACTGCTTTTCCATAGTGGACTGCATGAGGTACATTCCCCCACCAGGAAGGAATGAGTGTTCCCCTTCCCCACACCCTCGCCAGCACTTGGGTATCATTTGTTTTTTCTGATAGCTACCCAGTCTTATTGGAGTAAGATGATATCTTAAAGGTGGTTTTTGATTTGCAATTTCCTTAAATGAGTTGATTGAGTGTTGAACACTCTTAGAACTTCTTAAGGTGTTTCTCGGCCACCACTTATTCCTCCCTTGTGAATAATCTGTTAGGTTCTTTGCTCCATCTATTGAGTGGGTCATTTGGTTCCTTTTTCTTGTTTTTTTGAGGTAGTTTATATATCTGGAAAGCAATGCTTTATCAGATGTATATGCAGTGAAAGTTTCCGTTCCCTCCCACTATGTGGATTTCTCTTCACTTCCTTGATTTTTTCTTTTGATGTACGAAGCTTTTGAGTTTAATGAGGTCCATTTGGGTTTGCCATTGTCACCTTAATTCTTGCACATCTGCTGTCGAATTTAGAGAGTCCTTTCCTATGCCTATGGTCTTGTAGTCTGCGGCCAACGTTTTCTTCGGTCGCCTTCAGAGTTTTGGGGTTTCACATTGAGGTCCTTTATGATCCATCTGGAGTGGACGTTTGTACAGGGCGAGAGAGGTAGAATTTATTGCATTCTTCTACAAGTGGGGTGATCCGTTTTGCCAACACCACTTGCCTGAAGATGCTGTCTTTTCTCCATTGTGGCTTCTTGGCCCGGTTGTGTCTTGTCAAATATAAGATGGCGGAAATTTTATGTGCTCAAGATATTGGATCTTCAGTTTTTGTTTCTAGTTGGTCAACTTGTCTGTTTTGTGCCAGTACCAAAAGGCTGTTTTTATGACGCGAAGCCCTGTATATAGTTTGAAAGTCTGGTATAGAGATCCCCCGTGAGAAGCTCTTTTTCACTCGGTTGTTTTGGCTGTTCTGGGTCTTTTGTTTTTTCAAAGGAATTTAAGGACTTTTGTTTCCAAGCCTGTGAAGAAACTCTTGGGAATTTTTACTGGAATTGC
>VZQC01006697.1:214661-288965 GCA_009823505.1 Rhizomys pruinosus | reverse complement strand
TTATTTCTTTCTTTATCTCTTCCTTGACCCATTCATTATTCAAGAGTCTGTTGTTTAGTCTCCATGTGTTCTTGTAGGCAGTAGGGCTTATCCTAGTGTTGGTGTTGAACTTTATAGCACTGTGGTCTGATAGAATGCATGAAATTATTTCAATCTTTTTGTATTTGTGGAGGTTTCTTCTGTGCCCCAGTATGTGGTCGACTTTGGAGAATGTTCCATGGGGTGCTGAGTAGAAAGTGTATTCTCTGGCGTTAGGATGGAATATTTGGTAGAGGTCTATGAGGTCCATTTGGTGTATCATATCGTTCAGTTCAGATGTCTCTCTGTTTATTCTTTGTCCTGTTGACCTATCCAAAGGACTCAGTGGGGTATTGAAGTCCCCTACTATGAGTGTACTGGGGCTAGTCTGTGACTTGTGGTCCTGGAGAATTGTCTTTATAAAGTTTGGTGCACCAGAGTTTGGGGCATATTATATTCATGATTGTGAAATCTTCTTGGTAAATTGTTCCTTTGATAAAGATGTAATGGCCTTCTTTGTCTTTTCTGATTTTTTTTTACTTTGAAGTCTATTTTGTCTGATTAAAATCAAGTTTTTAATCAACTCTAAAATATGTTGAGTTGAAGATGCTCTATGTACTAAAGTATAAAATAGCCAAGGAAAACCCAGGCATGGTGATACAAAAATCTCAACATTCAAGCAGTGGCAGGCATTTCTCTGTGAGTTCAAGTCTAGCCTGGTTTACATAGAGCTAGTTCCAGGCCAGCCAGTGCTACAGTGAGACCCAGTCTCACAAAACTGAAACGAAGGGCTGGAGAGATAGCTCAGTGGTTAAGTGTGCCAACTGCTCTTGCAGAAGACCCAGGTTCGATTCCCAGCACCCACATGGCAGCTAAGAACCATCTTTAACTCCAGTTCCAGGGGAATCCGATGCCCTCTTCTGACCTCTGTGGCATTGCACGACATGGGTGCACCAACCCCCATGCAGACAGTACACTCATACAAATAATAAAATAAAAAAACCTCAAATGAAAAATACTCAGGCAAGATTTAATTCTTTATGCAAAAGTAAACAAGCTTATCCATCTCATTAGTATGCAATTTTTACAGCTTTTATAATAGTAAAATTATATTTATACCAAGAAATTGGTTAAAAATAAATTTATGATTTAGTGTCAGTAAATGTTTTAATTTATACACCTATCTTACTTGCCTCTACACCAAGGGGTGCATAAAACTTTCTGGAGCAGAAAGCAGTCATGACTGGAAAAACTTTTAAAAGCCATGCTCTAGAGAATTATAATCAAGTTTGACCAAGCATCTGTACCATCCCATAGGGCCTGCTATGACTCACACACCTCTACTCTATCTTCCCAGCTTCTCAGTGAATTTGTCTCATTCAGGAGGCCTAACAACTTATGTTTCTGCATATCCCCCAGGCAATGTGCATGCTGCTGTCACAGAGAACACACTCAGAACCACTGAGGGAGAAGAAAGCATTGACAATAAACAGCCCTAAAGAACTTTTACAATCTTGCCCAGCCTTGAAAGACACCAGAATCTGAGTCCCGAATGAAGTCCAATTTTTTTTTTTTGTCTTTTTTGAGACAAGGTCTCTCTTTAGTTCCAGCTGGCCTGGAGCTCGCTATGTAGACCAGGCTGGCTTTGAACTCACAGAGATCTGCCTGTCTCTGCCTCTTGAGTGCTGGGATTAAAGGCATGAGCCACATCCCCCAGCTTGAAATCCCATTTCTTTTTTTTAAATTTTATTTATTTCTTTTATGTGTATGAATGTACTGTCTGCATGCAGGTCTGTGCCCCCCATATCATGCAATGCCTCGGACGTCAGAGAGGGTGTCGGATTCCCCTGGAACTGGAGTCAAAGGCAGTTCTCAGCTGCCATGTGGGTGCTGGGGATCGAACCTGGGTCCTCTGCACGAGCGCTCGGCGCTCTTAACTGCTAGGCCATCTCTCCAGCCCCCGAAGTCCCATTTGTAACTCTCATGGAACATAAGAGGAAATGAAGGTACCTAGAGAAAAAGGGATATCCTCCAACCACCAGAAACACACTCAAGTGAAATATCGACGGACAGAAATTGCAGTTTTCTTGATTTCTTCTGGACCTAGCCCTGCAAAATGCAGCTGCTGATCCATTACCAACACCAGACTAGCAGACTCCAGCATTACAAGGGTACAGGTCCAGCCTCAATTAGGCCCTGAGAGTGAGGGGGTTACCTCTGCAGAGCATCAAATATCCCTTAAACTCAAGCATAACTCCTTGAAGCCGCATTCCCAAACTGTCATCCTGATACATCAACTCAGAAAACCAAGCAGAACATCATGACCTCATTTGCACTTGGACATTCTAGGCTGAAGCTCTTTGGAAACTGAACGTGCTGCTGCTGCTTCTTCAGCAAAAATAATCGGCATTAAGCTTCCTTTTCACTGCAGCGTGTCTAACACTAGTGCTAGTGTCCAACACCAATGTATTTTTAAAGGAGAACTCTTCTTTGCTTGTGTTCTTAAGCCTGAAAAAAATGAAGAATGTTGGCCTGACTTGGTTACTGAGTCAGTTAGGAATTGGCAGGGGTGCATATTATGTGAGCAAGTGCATGTGCACACATGTTTATGAGTGTAGAGGCCAGAGGACAACCTTGTGGGTCATTTCTCAGGTGCCAACCAGATTTTCATGCCACCATGCAAGGCTGGGCTTTTTAGGGTTATCTACACTGTTCCATCATCTGGGACACAAGGAGAAGTCATTTATAGAACACTCATTCTCCCTGTGCATACAGAAAGTGCTTGGGGACTGCTCAAGACCCTTAAGGCATATGGTGAGTCAAGGAGCTTACAAGTTTAGGGGAGACTTACTTACCAGCCAATAATATGCAGAATGGAGCACGGCAAAAAAAACATACACTTATCATACAATTGCTCTTTGCTGGTATGGGTTTTTTTCCTGCCTTTTAATTTTGGTCTTTTTTGAGACAGGGTCTCCTTGTAGCCCCAGCTGGCCTGTAACTCACTACATAGACCAGGATGGCCTTTAAACTCACAGAGATCCGCCTGCCTCTGCTTCTTGAGTGCTGGGATCAAAGGCGTATGCCACCATGCCTGATTAAGCCAATTAATTAATCACTCTTTTTCTAAAGCTCCTCACCCTGGTATGTGTTTGCCTGCCACCAGATGCCTAACCCCCATGCTCTCTTATCTCAAGCAGCATAACTTTTGTTCCCTCTCTCCTCCATTCTCCTCCTCCCTTTAAGGCAGGTGAGAGATTCACACCTTGCCTGCTTTGAGGTTTCCCTTTTTTTTTTTTTTTTTTTTTTTTTTTTTTGTTTGTCTTTTTGAGACAGGGTCTCCCTGTAGCCCCAGCTGTCCTGGAACTCACTCTGTAGACTAGGCTGGCCTTAAACTCACAAAGATCTGCCTGCCTCTGACTCCCAAGTGCTAGGATTAAAGGCGTGTGCCACCAAGCCTGGCTTGATGTTTCCCTTTTAAACCCTAATAAATTGTCCTTGAGCTTCCATTTGAGTCCAAACATTTTTTAATTAATTACTTGACAAATTCATAGGGTGTATTTTGATCATATGTTCCCCTTCCTTGACTTCTCCCAGACCCACCCCACTTCCCTACCCACCTAACTTTGTGTTCTCCCAAAGAAAAATTCAAATCCAGTACCTGTTCTGGATATTCTTGGGTGTGGAACGTGCTCTGAATTGTGGTGAACCTACCAATGGTCACACCTTTAAAGAAAACTGATTCTTCCTGTCCCAAATAAGCTACCAAATGCCAATAGCTACTCAGCTAGGGGTGCAACCTCCTGCCTACCTCTCCATCTCCAGACTGGGGACTTTGGCCTAAGCTTGACTAGGTCTTATGCATATTGTCAAAACTGCTGTGAGGTCCTACATGCAGCTGCCCTGCTGACTGAAAAACACTGTTTCCTTGTAGGTATCCACCACTTCTGGCTCTTACAACCTTCTACCTCCTCTTCTTGGAAGATCCCTGAGCCTTGGAGAGACAGGTGTGACATAGATGTCCCACTTGGGGCTGAGCTCTTAAAGTCTCTGGTTCTCTGCACGTTGATGAGTCATGGTTGAATCTATTCTTTTTTTCTTGTTTATTATATTTTAAGAGATTCACAATATAAGAGCACAGTTGTTTGCTGTACAATTAGGTAATTGTTGCTAGTATCCACAGATGAGGGCTATCATTCGTTGTTTGTTTTTCTGGGACTGTTGCTTCACTCAGCATGATATCTTCTAGGTCCTGGAGTCCACTTTTGTCCATTCTTAAATTCTTTTATTATCGAGACTAAGAACCTCAAGAGAGGACCCTAATTTCCCAATATATGACAGCTCTGCTGGGACTCCTCAAGTTTTCCAGTAACACTTCTTTCTTATCTTTGGATTCTTTAATTGTCAGAGAAAACAAACTCATTCCTGCACCTCTAGACAGCATCATGAGCACTGCAAAGGTGAAGGAAGACAGGAGGATACTTGGGGCTCTCTAGCCAATCAGTCTAGCTAATGAATGAGTTCCAGAATCCATGAGAGACACTGCCTCAAAAATTAAGGTTGAGGGGACTGGAGACACACAGATCAGAGGTTAAGTGACTGTACTGCACTTCCACAGGACTGTAGTTTGGTTCCTAGCACCCATGTCATGTTGCTCACAACTTCCCGTAACTCCAGCTCCGGGAGATCTCTATTACCCATTTTTCTCTTGTTATGATAAAACACTATGACCAAGGCAGCTCATAAAAGGAAGAGTTTATTTGCCTTGCAGTTCCAGCGGGATAAGCGTCCATCAGCGTGGGGGAAGACGTGGCAGAAGGCAGCTGGAATGATAGGCTGAAAGCTCACATCTTCGAGCACCGACAGGAAGTAGAGAGAACCCCAGTGATGGGCTTCCTCCATCATGGTCACACCTCCTAAAGATTCCATGACCCTCCCCAAACAGCAGCACCAACTTGGATCCTATGGCGAACAGGAGAACATTCTCATTCAAACTACCACATGATCCAATGGCCTCGCCTGGTTTCCTCAGGGATACACACTTTGCACACACACACACACACACACACACACACACACACACTTCTGAATTAAGGTTATGATTGAAGAAAATACATGATATCAATTTCTGTCTTCTACACACAAACATGCTCTCTTCCATTTACATGCACCCATATACACATGTCACATACACACACACACACACATACACACACATGGGAACTTAAACAGTTTGTGCTCAGCCATATGGACTGCTAAAAAATTGTAGCATGCAAAGGAGCACTTGGTTTGATTGTATTCCACAATGCACAGCCAGCTTCAGTTTAAAAATAACTCCCAGCCTCCTCACCACACTCTCTAACTTAGCCCCCAAAAGAATATAAGGCAGATCTTTAAAGAAACACTACAGTCATTTACAAAAACAATAGTAATATTAAGATTGAAAAATGAGGATAGTGATATAGACAAGGAAATATCACCAAATGTGTATACAACTCTTGCATTCTGCATCTCTCATTTTGAATTCAAGGTGTGGCCTGTGATGATGGCAAGACAGAAATATGTGTGCTAGGAAATGAAATATATGCAATTCACCCCACTGGTAAAATATTAAGATATTTAGTTTCAATAAATCATCATTTATATCTGAAATTAAGAAAAATTCTTTAGAGCTGGGCATGTTTAATCTAAGCATCATTCGGGAGGCAGAGACAGGAGGATCTCCGTGAGAATGAGACTAGCCTGTTCTACATAGGGAGTTCTAAGCCAGCTGGGGCTACAGGGAGACCCTGTCTCAAAAAGACCAAATAAAAAAGAAAAAGAAAAGAGTCCTTTTTAGTTTTGTAAATAATAATATCAGTTCATTTTATAATTTAGATATTTATGTTTAAATCTAGTCTTTTTTGCATAAATTTTTACTGATTTTTTGTGTATTTCGTACATAACCTCTCAATGAGTATTAATCACCTTTATATCACCTTATCCATTGGCACCCTCCCACAGCCGCGCCCCCCCCCACTGGAATTCATACATTCTGTCACGTGTGTTAATGCCTACTATGTTGAATTAATCTCCTTGGCCATTCCTCAGTGCACGTTCATCCCCTGATGTCTAGTCAGCCTATCCAGGGTCCCTCGCTGTAAGAAGGCCAGTTCTTCTTCACCCAACAGTAATCAGCTGCCAATATTTCTTCAGCTAAGATTTGGTTCTGCTCCCCATTTCTGCATTTCCATCCTGGGCTTTTGTCTGGTTGAGCTTGCCTAGGGGGTCTTGTGCATGATGACACCATTTCTGTAGATTCATATGAGCAGGGTCCCAGGAGCTTGTAGGATTCTATTTCCATGTAATCATGCACCACTTCCCTGCCTCTTACAATCTTTCTACCTTCTCTTCTTCGATGCTCCTTGAGCCCTGAGTGAGTGAAGCTGAATATAGGAGACCTGTCCATGGATCCACACTCTGTAGACTCCTGATCTCCATGGTTTGGCCATTCATGACCTTTTGCGTTCCTGGCCCCCTGTTGCATGAGTTTCCTTAATGAGTGTTAAAAGGTTAATTAATGTCTTCTTGGCCCCTTATATATGTTGTGTGAGCCTTAGGTGTACAGGTTGCATTATAAATGTGCCATTTAGGTTTGGGCAATTCAAAGAAAATGTCTCTGTGTGACCAGTTGTGAGACTCTGTAATGGTCTTCATCTGGTGCAATTTATTGAATGATATCTGGGATATTCGTCTGTAAATATAAGACCTATTTTGCACATAGTAAGAAGTTATCTTAGCCTTTTCTAAGACTTTTCTAAGATCTATAACCTCTCCTGCCATGACTGGGCTCTAAATCCAATTAGTTAGCCATTGATTGCCCCTAAAATAAAAATGCCACTATTGCACCAATGTCATATGCTGTACCAAAAATTGATGTGGATATTTGGTCTTAAAGCAGGTGTTGGACCATCAGTTGCTGTTTTCCCTTAGCAGCTTACATAGTGCTCTCCAAAGCTATGAGAGCTAGCCTTCAAGACTGTTGAATTCCAGGTCAGTTCCAGCTCCATCACTCCAGTTCCCATCTCTGAAGTATGTCCTGTCTTCAGAAATAGGACCTTACCTTCGGATTCTGGGAGGCAATCAAGGACTGTGGCAATAGCCTGTGTAACTTGGCGAGTCTCTTGGACTACCCTGGCCAATGACTCAAAGGAAGGTTTCTCCTGTCTGGTACTGTTTCTTGTTATGTAGCCTTCAGATATGCACATGGACTTATGTAGGGATATTGTATGTATAATTTGTCATTAGGGTTTTTTTTTCTGGTCTTTTCAAGACAGGGTTTCCCTGTAGCCCCAGCTGTCCCAGAATTCGCTCTGTAGACCAGGCTGGCCTTGAACTCACAAAGATCCACTTGCCTCTGACAGCCAAGTGCTAGGATTAGAGGTGTGTGCCACCACGCCCGGCTTTGTCATTAGGTTGTTAAACTAATATGATTCCCTCAGGTTTTTTTACACTAGCTAGGCATTCTCTCTCTCTCTCTCTCTCTCCCTCCCTGTCTGGCCATCCCTCCATGTCTTCTCCATTTAAAGTTTTCCTGTTTTTCCCACTTTTCCTTTAATAATACCCATCTCCTATGACCCCGCCTCTCTTAAGCTCCTTCTTTCCCTTATCCCCAAATTTCCTTCTATATCCCTTCATCTCCCCTCCCATTTAAATACTCTCATTTTATCCATTGCTTCCAAAGTAACACCTGTCTTCTCTCTCAGGATCCCTCTTTCCCTTTACCTTCCTGATTTCTTTCCATTTTCCTGGTTCTTGCACTTAGATCAGGATATATACTCACGTATAAGGATTTGGTGCTAGCATCATTGCAACATGTGAAGCAAGAAAGAATGATTAAGAAATAGAGTCTTTCTACTTTGATTCCCAGGTTTTCTTTTTCTGTTAAAGAATCTTTTCTTGGGAATCACAGTAGAAACACTATATTTCTTAATCATTCTTTCTTGCTTCACATGTTGCAATGATCTTTAACCTAGAGGGATTGTGACATCAGAACTGAGAACAGTAAGCTGGCCAGTATTTGCAAACATACTGTCGCAAAAATGTATGTCAAAGGTCACTATGGCAGAAGTGAACAATAAAACAACAGACCTTCCCAGTATATCAAACTCGACCTAGTTTGGTTTGGTTTGATTTGGGGTGGTTGGATTTTGTTTGTTTGTTTGTTTGTTTTTTATGAAACAAGATTTCCATATGTAACCCAAGCTGACCTCAAGCTTACAATCCTCCTGTGCCATCCTCCCGAATGCTGCAATTATAGATGTGCACCGCTATGCCACAGACCACCTATAGTCTTAGAGACAAATACAGAAAGTACTGAGTGGAACATTGGCCTTCAGAATCAGGCTGTAGCGGCATCCTTTGGTGCTCTCCATGTTTATTGATGTTCTTTTCCTTCATAAGTGGCCATACATTCTTTCCACCCATTTAGAGCTCATACAGATTAGACGGGGTTCAAGGTTGGCTACATAGCAGTTTAGCAAAACTAATTGCATCCAGGCATTGTGAAGCACACCTTTAATCCCAGCATTCAGGATACAGAAGCAGGAAGATCTCTGTATGTAGCTCAAGGCCAGCCTCATCTAAAGTGGGTTCCAGACCAGCAAGTGCTACATATGAGAGCCTATATCAAAAAAATGAAAAACTGGGGGGGTGACTTTTCGAGACAGGGTCTCCCTGTAACCCCAGGTGGCCTGGAACTCACTATGTAGACCAGGTTGGCCTTCAACTCACAGAGTTCCTCCTGCCTCTGCCTCCTGAGTGCTGGGATTAAAGGCATCCACCATCAGTTACTACTTGCTTTTATTTTTATTACAATTGTCTTATAGTTATAAAAACTGTTTGATATCATATTATTAAAATTTCCTTTGATTTCTTGCTCATTAATATAGAAGAAAAGGAGAATACAGTATAATAAAAAAACAAGCCAGGGGGCTGGAGAGATGGATGGCTCAGTGGTTAAGAGCACTTACTGCCCTTCCAGTGGAGCCAAGTTTGGTTCCTAGCACCCACATGGCTGCTAACAATCATCCTGAACTCCAATTCCAGGGAATCTGAACCCCTCTTCTGACCTCCACATGCATTGCGCACATGTGGTGCACTTACATACAAGCAGGCAAAACACTCATGCACACAAAATTAAGATAAAATAAAAAAAAAAGAAGAAAGGGAAAGAAAAGAAAAACACCAGAAAAACAGGCTTCTACCAAATATTCGGGAACAGTAGAGACAGACACAAGGAACATCTCTACTGTTCACGCTAGAAACAGACACTCCTGTCTGACACGTGTGCAATGTTGTATCCAAAAGGCCATTTAGAGGCTGGGGAAGTGGTTCATCAAGTGCTTGTGTGCAAGCATAAGGACCAGAGTTTGAATCCTCAGCATCCACATCAATGCCAGGTGGGCATGCTGGACCATCTGTAATCCTAGCATATGGGAAGCAGAGCTAGGAGATTCCCTGGAGCAAGCTGGCAGAATAGACAAGCCAAATCGGTAAGCTCTAGTTTCCATTAAGAGACCCTACCTTGATATTTAAGGTGGAGAGCAATTGAGGAAGGCAGCAAAAATTTAGACTCTTTCCCCCATCTTTACCCCCCACTTCACCAGAGCTCATGCATTCTGCCATACATGTCTTTCACCTTTTTCTCAGTCTTTTTTAAATTTTTTGATGTAGATTACTGCTTCAATCAGTTCTTTGATCCAGTCTTTTTTGTTGTTGTTCCTTCCAATTTGTATAGCTCCAAAATATGCAGATACGCACACACACACACACACACACACTATATATATATATATTTTTTTGAGAGACAGAAAGTTTTAAAAGTTAAAGTGATTTGAAAGCAAATTGCCTTTGTTATGTTCATCTACATTCATACCCACAGAAATTGTAATGTTTGGAAATGCAAACTGTTATTTCTTTCAATAAAATTCAAGTGAACACAATAGATTTGGATTTAATTTCCAGACATATATATTTCCTGGAATAAATAGCAATTATACTGTCAAAATATGAATCCTTTTTTAAACATGTTTTGGACTTAACCTATAGTTTATTTTCAGCCGTCATAATTTTGTATCTCTATATATATCTATATATATATATCTATTATATTATATTAGTGTGTGTTGTGTGTGGTTGGCGATCTGGCATATTTTGGAACAATATAAAATTGGAAGGAACAACAACAAAAGGACGGGCCAAAAAACTGAATGAAACAGTAAACTCTGCCCAAAACAGTAAACTACATCAAAAAATTTAAAAAAAAGACTGGGAAAAAGGTGAATGGATGAAAGACATCTTGACAGACATGTATTGCGAATGCATGAGCTCTGGTGAAGTGGGGGGTAAAGATGTGGGAAAGAGTCTAAATTTTATTGCTGCCTTCTCAATTGCTCTCCACCTTAAATATCAAGGTAGGGTCTCTTAATGGAAACTAGAGCTTACCGATTTGGCTTGTCTATTCTGCCAGCTTGCTCCAGGGAATCTCCTAGCTCTGCTTCCCATATGCTAGGATTACAGAGTTCCAGCCTTGCACACCTGGCATTGATGTGATGCTGAGGATTCAAACTTGTATCTTATGCTTGCACACAAGCACTTGATGAACCACTTCCCCAGCCTCTAAATGGCCTTTTGGATACAACATTGCACACGTGTCAGACAGGAGTGTCTGTTTCTAGCGTGAACAGTAGAGATGTTCCTTGTGTCTGTCTCTACTGTTCCCGAATATTTGGTAGAAGCCTGTTTTTCTGGTGTTTATTTTCTTTTCTCCCTTTCTTCTTTTTTTTTTCTTTTATTTAATTTTGTGTGATGGGTGTTTTGCCTGCTTGTATGTACGTGCACCACATGTGCGCCAATGCATGTGGAGGTCAGAAGAGGGGTTCAGATTCCTGGAATTGAGTTCAGGATGATGGTTTGCAGCATGTGGGTGCTAGGAACCAAAACTTGGTCCTGGAAGGGTCAGCGTCGTGTCTTAACCACTGAGCCATCCCATTCTCCAGCCCCCTGGCTTGTTTTTTTATTATACTGTATTCTCCTTTTCTTCTATATTAATGAGCAAGAAATCCCAGGAAATTTTTAATACTCTGATATCAAACAGTTTTTATCACTATAGACAATTGTAATAAAAAATAAAGGCAAGTAGTAACTGCTGGTGGCTGCCTTTAATCCCCAGCACTAGGAGTCGGAGGCAGAGGCAGGGGTGAACTTCTGTGAGTGGAAGGCCCAACCTGGTCTACTAGTGAGTTCCAGGCCACCTTGGGTTACAGGGAGACCTGCTCTCGAAAAGTCACCCCCCCAGTTTTTCATTTTTTTGATATCGGCTCCCTATGTAGCACTTGCTGGTATGGGAAAACCCTATTTAGATGAGGGTGGCCTTGAGCTACATACAGAGATCTTCCTGCTTCTGTATCCTGAATGCTGGGATAAAGGTGTGCTTCACAATGCCTGGATGCAATTAGTTTTGCTAAACTGCTATGTAGCCAACCTTGAACCCCGTCTAATCTGTATGAGCTCTAAATGGGTGGAAAGACGTATGCCCCTGAAGGAAAGAACCTCCCTAAACATGGAGAGCACCCAAAGGATGCCGACTACAGCATATTCTGAAGGCCAATGTTCCACTCAGTACTTTCTGTATTTGTCTCTAAGACTATAGGTGGTCTGTGGCATAGCGGTGCACATCTATCATTGCAGCATTCGTGGAGGAAGGATGGCACAGGCGGATTGTAAAGCTTGAGGTCAGCTTGGGTTACATATGGAAATCTTGTTTCATAAAAAACAAAAAACAAACAAACCAACATCCAACCACCCCCAATCAAACCAAACCAAACTAGGTCGAGTTTGATATACTGGGAAGGTCTGTTGTTTTATTGTTCACTTCTGCCATAGTGACCTTTGACATACATTTTTGCGACAGTATGTTTGCAAATACTGGCCAGCTTACTGTTCTCAGTTCTGATGTCACAATCCCTCTAGGTTAAAGATCATTGCAACATGTGAAGCAAGAAAGAATGATTAAGAAATATAGTGTTTCTACTGTGATTCCCAAGAAAAGATTCTTTAACAGAAAAAGAAAACCTGGGAATCAAAGTAGAAAGACTCTATTTCTTAATCATTCTTTCTTGCTTCACATGTTGCAATGATGCTAGCACCAAATCCTTAACGCTTGAGTATATATCCTGAATCTAAGTTGCAAGAACCAGGAAAATGAAAAGAAACTAGGGAAGTGGTTAAGGGAAAGAGGGATCCTGAGAGAGAAGACAGGTGTTACTTTGGAAAAGCACGGGATAAATGAGAGTATTTAAATGTGAGGGGAGAGATGAAGGTATTATAGAAGGAAATTGGGGGATAAACGGAACGAAGGAGCTTAAGAGAGGCGGGGTCATAGGAGATGGGTTTATTATTAAAGGAAAAAAAGTGTGGAAAAAACAGGAAAACTTTTAAATGGAGAAGAACATGGGGATGGCCAGACGGGAGGGAGAGAGAGAGAGGAAGAATGCCTAGCTAGTGTAACACACCTGAGGGAATCATGTTAGTTTAACAACCTAATGACAAAGCCGGGCGTGGTGGCCCCACCATGGCACACACCTCTAATCCTAGCACTTGGCTGTCAGAGGCAAGTGGATCTTTTGAGTTCAAGGGCCAGCCTGTCCTACAGAGAGCGATTTCTTGGGACAGATGGCGGATACAGGGGAAACCTGTCTTGAAAAGACCAGAAAAAAACAACCTAATGACAAATTATACATACAATATCCCTACATAAGTCCATGTGCATCTCTGAAGGCTACATAACAAGAAAGAAACATGTTACCCGCGGAGGAAAGAAACCTTCCTTTGAGCATTGTCCAGGGTCGTCCAAGAGACTCGCCAGTTTACACAGGCTATTGCCACAGTCCTTGATTGCCTCCCAGAATCTAAAGGTAGTAAGGTCTTATTGCTGACGACAGGACATACTTCAGAGAGGGAAAACTGGAGTGCTGGGGCTGGAAAGTGGAACTTGACTGCGAATTCAAACCGTCTTGCAGGCATAGCTCCATAGCTTTGGAGAGCACTATGTAAGTGGCGAAGGGAACACAGCAACTGACTGGTCCAACACTGCTTTAAGACCAAATCTCCACATCAAATTTTTGGTCCAGCTATACATGGTTGCCAATCAGTGGCATATTTTATTTAGGGGGCATCCCTGGACTAACTAATTGGATTATTTAGAGCCCAGTCTGGCAGGAGAGGTATTAGATCTTAGAAAAGTCTTAGAAAAGGCTAAGATTAACTTCTTACTATGTGCCAAATAAGTGTCTATCTTTTTTACAGACGAATATCCCAGATATCATTCAATAAATTGCACCAGATGAGCCCATTCCAGCGCTCACACCTGGTCACACAGAGACATTTTCTTTGAATTGCCCAAACCTAAATGTCCATTTATCCTGCAACCTGTTACACCTAAGGCTCACACACAATATAAGGGGCAAGAAGACATTAATAACCTTCTACACTTTCATAAGGAAAACTCATGCAAACAGGGGCCAAGGAACGCAAAAAGGTCATGAATGGCCCCAAACCTGGAGATCAGGAGTCTACCGGATGTGGATCCATGGACCGGTCTCTATATTTCAGCTTCACCTCACTCATGGGCTCAAGGAGCACGAAGAAGAGAAAGGGTAGAAGAACGATTGTAAGAGGCAGGGAAAGTGGTGCATGATTCCCCTGGAAATCGAATCCTACAAGCTTCCTGGGACCTGCTTCATATGAATCTACAGAAATGGTGTCACATGCACAAGACCCCTAGGCACGCTCAACCAGGACAAAACGCCCCGGATGGAAATGGAAATGCCGAAATGTGGAGGCAAGAACAAATCTTAGCAGAAAGAACTATTGGCAGCTGATACTGTTGGGTGAGCAGGAAGAAACTGGCCCTTCTTACAGGCGAGGGACCCTGGATAGGGCTGATGACATCAGGGGGAGAACTTGCATTGAGTAATGGCCAAGGAGATTAATTCAACATAGTAGGCATTAACACACGTGACAGAATGTATGCATTCCAGTGGGGGGGGGCGCGGCTGTGGGAGGGTGCCAATAAACAAGCAGATGTAAAGATGATCTCTTCATTTGCTACCCCCCCCCCCCCACAAAAAAAAAAAAAATCAGGTAAAAATTTATGCAAAAAAGACTAGATTTAAACATAAATATCTAAATTATAAAATGAACTGATATTATTATTTACAAAAAACTAAAAGGACTCTTTTCTTTTTCTTTTTATTTGTCTTTTGAGACAGGGTCTCCTGTAGCCCCGCTGGGCTTGAAACTCCCTATTGTAGAACAGGCTAGTTCATTTCTAAAGGATATCCTCTGTCTCTGCCTTCCCGAATGATGCTTAGAATTAAACAGGCCCAGCTCTAAAGAATTTTTCTTAATTTCAGATATAAATGATGATTTATTGAAACTAAATATCTTAATATTTTACCAGTGGGGTGAATTGCATATATTTCATTTCCTAGCACACATATTTCTGTCTTGCCATCATCACAGGCCACACCTTGAATTCAAAATGAGAGATGCAGAATGCAAGAGTTGTATACACATTTGGTGATATTTCCTTGTCTATATCACTATCCTCATTTTTCAATCTTAATATTACTATTGTTTTTGTAAATGACTGTAGTGTTTCTTTAAAGATCTGCCTTATATTCTTTTGGGGGCTAAGTTAGAGAGTGTGGTGAGGAGGCTGGGAGTTATTTTTAAACTGAAGCTGGCTGTGCATTGTGGAATACAATCAAACCAAGTGCTCCTTTGCATGCTACAATTTTTTAGCAGTCCATATGGCTGAGCACAAACTGTTTACATTTCCATGTGTGTGTTTATGTGTGTGTGCTTGTTTATTTGACATGTGCTAGGGTGCATGTCAATGGAAGAAGAGCATGTTTTGTGGTAGAAGACAAATTGATATAGTATTTTCTTCCATCATAACATTAATTCAGAGTGTGTGTGTTGTGTGTGTTGTGTGTTTGTGTTGTGTGCAAAGTGTGTATCCCTGAGGAAACCAGGCGAGGCCATTGGATCATGTGGTAGTTTGAATGAGGATGTACCTCATAGGCTCAGGTATTTAAACACAGGGTCCCCAGCTGGTGGTACTGTTTGGGGAGGGTCATGGCATCTTTAGGAGGTGTGGACATGATGGAGGACGCCCATCACTGTGGTCTCTCTCTACTTCCTGTCGGTGCTCGAAGATGTGAGCTTTCAGCCTATCATTCCAGCTGCCTTCTGCCACGTCTTCCCCACCATGATGGACGCTTATTTTCCCGCTTGAACTACAAGGCCCAAATAAACTCTTCCTTTTCATGGTGCTTGGTCCTAGTGTTTTTATCATACAAGAGAACACTGGGTAAAGAGATTCTCCCGGAGGCTGGAGTCCGGGAAGTTCTGTGCGCAAACATAAGGGTGCTAGGAACCAAACTACAGTCCTGTGGAAGTGCAGTACAGTCACTTAACCTCTGATCTGTGTGTCTCCAGTCCCCTCCACCTAATTTTGGGGCAGGTCTCTCATGGATTCTGGAATCATTCCTTAGCTAGACTGATTTGGCTAGAGAGCCCCCAAGTCTCCTCCTGTCCTTCCTTCACTTTGCAGTGTCATGATGCTTGTCTAGCGGTGCAGGAAGAGTTTGTTTTCTTGAAATTAAAGATCCAAAGATAAGAAAGAAGTGTTACTGGAAAACTTGAGGAGTCCCAGCAGAGCTGTCATATATTGGGAAATTAGGGTCCTCTCTGAGGTTCTTAGTCTCGATACTAAAAAGAATTTCGAATGGACAAAAACGTGGACTCCCGGACCTAGACGATATCATGCTGAGTGAAGCAACCGTCCCAGAAAAAACAAACACCGACTGTATTAGCCCTCATCTGTGGTTACTAGCAACAATTACCTAATTGTACAGCAAACAACTGTGCTCTTATATTTTGGATCTCTTAAAATATAATAAACAAGAAAAAAAAGACTAGATTCACTCATGACTCATCAACGTGCAGAGAACCAGAGACTTTAAGAGCTCAGCCCCAAGTGGGGGCCATTTCTTATGTCACACCTTCTCCAAGGCTCAGGGATCTCCAAGAAGAGGAGGTAGAAGGTTGTAAGAGCCAGAGAAGTGGTGGATACCTACAAGGAAACAGTGTTTTCCAGTCAGCAGTGTAGTTGCACATATGAACCCAAAACATTTGCGGCAGCATACACAAGACTTGTGGAAAGCCAAGCCAAACAGAGGCACGCCATGGAACATAGAGCCGGACAGGAAAGCCCAGCCTTAGCTGAGTAGCTATTGGCATTTGGTAGCTTATTTGGGACAGGAAGAATCAGTTTTCTTTAAAGGTGTGACCATTGGTAGGTTCACCACAATTCAGAGCACGTTCCACACCCAAGAATATCCAGAACAGGTACTGGATTTGAATTTTTCTTTGGGAGAACACAAAGTTAGGTGGGTAGGGAAGTGGGGTGGGTCTGGGAGGAGTGCAAGCGACGGGGAAACATCTTATCAAAATACACCCTATGAATTTGTCAAGTCATTAATATTCATTTTAAAAAATGTTTGGGACTTCAATGGAAACGCCTCAAGGACAATTATTAGGGTTTAAAGGGAAAACATCAGCCCGGCTTGGTGGCACAGCCTTTAATCCAAGCACTCAAAAAGCAGAGGCAAATGAATCTCTATGAGTTCAAAACCAAACTGCAACCTGGTCTACAGAGTGAGTCAAGGACAGCTGGGGCTACAGTGAGACCCTGTCTCAAAACGACAAACAAAAAAAAAAAAAAAAAAAAAAAAAACAAAGGGAAACCTCAAAGCCGGCCAAGGTGTGCATCTCTTCACCTGACTTAAAGGGCGGGGAGCATGGAGGACGAGAGTGAAACAAAAAGTTATGCTGCTTGAGCTGAAGAGGCATGGGGTTTAGGCATCTGGTGCAGGCACCAACACCTACCAGGGTGCGGAGCTTTAGAAACAAGAGTTGATTATTTGCTTAAGTAGCAGGGCATGGTGGCCTACGCCTTGATCCCAGCACTCAAGAAGCAGAGGCAGGCGGATCTCTGTGAGTTTTTGGTTTAACAGGGGCCATCCTGGTCTATGTAGTGAATTACAGGCCAGCTGGGGCTTACAAGAGGGACCCTGTCCAAAAAAGACCAAAATTAAAAGGCAGGAAAAAAACCCATACCAGCAAAGAGCAATTGTATGATAAGTGTATGTTTTTTTTGCCGTGCTCCATTCTGCATATTATTGGCTGGTAAGTAAGTCTCCCCTAAACTTGTAAGCTCCTTGACTCACCATATGCCTTAAGGGTCTTGAGGCGTCCCAAAGCACTTTCTGATGTATGCACAGGAGAATGAGTTTATATANTAGAATTGTATGCAGGTTAAGAAAAATATTACTGGGGCTGGAGAGATAGCCTAGTGGTTAAGAGCACCGACTGCTCTTGCAGAGGACCTACGTTCGATCCTCAGCACCCACATGGCGGCTAAGAACTGTCTGTAACTCCAATTCCAGGAGAACTCCAGTTCCAGGGGAATCTGAGACCCTCTTCTGACCTCCGCGCCATTGCACGACATGGGTGCACAAACCTACATGCAGACAGTACATTCATACACATACAAAAATAATAATAAATAAATAAATTTTTAAAAAGTAACAGTATTACTTTACAATCCTACATTACATAATAAGTTGATGATTACCATCAGATATTATATTTACTAAAAAAAGAAAGAAAGAAAAGAATTATTCAGTTTGCCTTACAAAATAGAGGTTCGGTGCTAGGATCCACAAATGAGGGACACCATATGCTATCTGTTTTTTCAGGGACTATGTTACTTCATGTAATATAATGGCTTCTAATTCCATCTATTTACCTGCAAAGTTCATGATGTCATCTTTCTTTACCACTGCATAGAATTCCATTCTGTAGATGTACCACATTTTCTTTAGCCACTCATCAATTGAAGGACACTTGGGTTGCTTCCAGCTCTTTGCTACTGTGAAGAGAGTTGCACTAAGTGGGTATATACCCAGGAATGGTATGACTGGGTCAGGTGGTAGGCTCATTTTGAGTCTTTTGAGAGTTCTCCTTCCATAAGGGTTGCATGAGTTTGCATTCCCATCAGTAGTGGATGAGTGTTCCTCTTTCCCCACAACCTCTCCACACTTGGTAGCCTTTGTTTCCTTGATCATAGCCAGTCTTGCAGAACTAAGATGAAATCTTAAAGTGGTTTTAATTTGCATTTCCTTAATTATTAATGATGTTAAACACTTTTAAGATGTTTCTCAGCCATCTTTACTTCTTCATTTGCAAAGTCTCTGTTCAGCTCCTCACTCCATCTTTGAGTGGGTCATTTGTTTTCTTGCTCCTTTGTTTTTTGAGTAGTTTATATACTCTGGATGTTAATGCTCTGTCAGATGTATCATTGATGAAGGTTTCCTCCCACTCTGTGGGTTTTCTCTTCACTTCTTTCATTGTTTCTTTCACTGTAGAGAAGCTATTGAGTTTAATGAGGTCCCACTTGTCAATTGTTGACCTTATTTCCTGTGCAGCTGCTGTCTGATTTAGAAAGTCTTTTCCTACACCTACGTCTTGTAGGTTACTGCCAAAATTTTATCTATATTTTCAGAGTTTCGGATTTCACATTGAGGTCTTTGATCCATTTGGAGTTTATTTTTGTACAAGGTGAGAGGTAGGGTTTCAATTTTATTCTTCTACAAGTGGTGATCCAGTTTTGCCAACACCATTTGCTGAAGATGTGTCTTTGCTCCATTGAGTCTTCTTGGTCCCTTTATCAAATATGAGGTGGCTGAAATTGCATGTGCTCAAGTTTGGATCTTCAATTTTGTTCCGTTGATCTACAGATCTGTTTTGTGCCAATACCAGGCTGTTTTATGAGTATAGCCCTGTAATATAGTTTGAAGTCTGGTATAGTAATCCCTCTTGCATTGCTCTTTTTGCTCAGGGTTACTTTGGCTATCCAGGGTCTTTTGTTTTTCCCTATGAACTTTAGGTTGTTTTTTTCTAGGTCTGTGAAGAGTCTAATGGGGATTTTAATTGGGATTGCATGGAATCTGTATATTACTTTGGGCAGGATGGTCATTTTTACTATATTAATTCTTCTAGTCCATAAGCATGGGAGGTCTTTCCATCTTCTGGTGTCTTCTTCAATCTCCTTCTTCGGGGATTTAAAATTTTTCATTGTAGAGATTTTTAGTGTCTTTGGTCAGGTTTGATCTGAGATCATTTTTGAGGCTATTGTGAATGGGAAGCTCTTCTTGTATTCCTTCTCCAATTGCTTGTTATTGGTATAAACAAAGGCTACTGATTTTTCTAGGTTAATTTTGTAACCGGCCACTTTACTGAAACTGTTAATCATTTTCAGGAGTTTTCTAGTGGAGTTTTGGTCATCCCTTAGGTAAACTATCATGTTGTCATCTGCAAAAAGTGATAGTATGACCTCAACTTTTCCAATTAGTACTCCTTTAATTTTCTTTTCTTCTCTTATTGCTCTAATGAGCATTTCAAGCACTATATTTAAAAGGAGTGGGAATAGGAAAAGAGGAAGTCAAGCTATCCCTTTTTGCTGATGATATGATTGTCTACCTAAGGGATGCTAAGAACTCCACCAGAAAACTCCTAGAAACGATTAAGAGCTTTGGTAAAGTGGCAGGATACAAAATAAACCTAGAAAAATCAGTAGCCTTTCTGTACACCAACAACAAGCAATTGAAGAAGGACTACAAGGAGACCTTCCCACTCACAATAGCCTCAAAAACAATAAAATACCTAGGAACAAACCTAACCAAAGACACCAAGGATCTCTACAACAAAAATTTTAAACCCCTGAAAAAGGAAATTGAGGAAGACATCAGAAGATGGACAAACCTCCCATGCTCATGGATTGGGAAAATAAATATAGTAAAAATGTCCATCCTACCCAAACTAGTGTACAGATTTAATGCGATCCCAATCAGAATCCCCAAGAGTTTCTTCACAGGCCTGGAAAAAAAAATCCTCAATTTCATTTGGAAAAACAAAAGACCCCGAATAGCCAAAGCAACCCTGAGTGAAAAGAGCAATACAGGGGGGATCGCTATACCAGACATCAAACTATACTATAGGGCTATAGTCATAAAGACAGCCTGGTACTGGCACAAAAACAGACCAGTTGACCAATGGAATAAAACTGAAGATCCAAACCTGAGCTCATACAATTTCAGCCACCTCATATTTGACAAGGGGGCCAAGAAGACACAATGGAAGAAAGACAGCATCTTCAGCAAGTGGTGCTGGCAAAACTGGATCACCACTTGTAGAAGAATGAAATTAAACCCCTACCTCTCACCTTGTACAAAGGTCAACTCCAGATGGACCAAAGACCTCAACGTGAAACCCCAAACTCTGGAGGTGATAGAAGAGAAGCTTGGCAGCAGACTACAAGACATAGGTGTAGGAAAAGACTTCCTAAATCAGACAGCAGCTGCACAAGAAATAAGATCGACAATTGACAAATGGGACCTCATTAAACTCAAAAGCTTCTGTACATCAAAGGAAGCAATAAAGGAAGTGAGGAGAAGACCCACAGAGTGGGAGGAAACCTTCACAGCAGATACATCTGACAAAGCATTAATTTCCAGAGTATACAAGCTACTCAAAAAACAAAGAAGAAAGAAAACAAATGAATCATTCAAAAGATGGAGCAAAGATCTGAATAGAGACTTCACAGAGGAGGAGTTAGAGATGGCCGAGAAACATCTTAAGAAGTGTTCAACATCTCTGATAATTAAGGAAATGCAAATTAAAACCACTCTGAGATATCACCTTACTCCAATAAGACTGGCTAGGATCAGGAACATGAATGATACCAAGTGCTGGAGAGGTTGTGGGGAAAGGGGAACACTCATCCATTGCTGGTGGGAATGTAAACTTGTACAGCCACTATGGAAAGCAGTGTGGAGAACCCTTAGAAGACTCAAAATGAGCCTTCCATTTGACCCAGTCATACCACTCCTGGGTATATACCCACAAGACACAACTTACTGCAAAGATACATGCACAGCTATGTTTATTGCAGCTCTGTTCACAATAGCAAAAAGCTGGAACCAGCCCAGGTGCCCTTCAACTGACGAGTGGATAGAGAAAATGTGGTACATGTATACAATGGAATACTATGCAGCAGTAAAGAGGGACAACATCATGAAATTTGCAGGTAAATGGATGGAGCTGGAAGACATTATGTTAAGTGAAGTAACACAGTCCCAGAAAAACAAACGACAAATGGTGTCCCTCATATGTGGATGCTAGTACCAACAACCCAGATATAAATATTTCTCATGGAGAGGGAGGCATAGTAAAAGAACAACAGAAAGACTGCATCAGAAAATGGACTGAAATGGTGAATTGGAAAGGGGGGATGGGTGGGAGAGGGACACGGGTGTATATTCGATTAAGGCATATTTAATTGACGTGAGCTCAGCAAGTACCCAGTTTCGCCTAGACACTGTCTACAGGACACATGGTGTTTTAGGACTTAGTAAAAGTAAAAGTAAACATGTGTATATTAAACAACATTGGTTTACAGAATCTGATAAAAATGGTAATGCATCTGAATTAAATGGAGATATAATTCGCTGTTGCCCACATTTGCTTTACATAAAATCTGTAGAGCAAGAACTTTGGGATTGACACATACAAATGTTCTCTATAATTTCTCTGTTGTACAGTATCACCTTGTAGCATTCTCTTTAAGATGATTTAACGTAAAAATTAAGTTTGCTTCCCAAGTTAATCATATATAGTCACCCAAAACAACATGGGTGAATTTGATGAAATCTGTGCCTTGACTCCACCCTATAGTCATGTATAATACAACTGTCTTCTGGAGACTCATACGCTAAAAAAAAGGGGGGGGGATACAGAAAGACATGAAACCTTTTCATCAAACCCTTGCAATTCAAATCTTAAAACTAACTATGGGAAAAGATTTGTTTGTTCCAACAGGACAAAACGTCACCAACTTAACGGCTGAGAAAGAAAAGATACAGGTTTGCATTGAGTAGGATGTACCAAAAAGTGGCAACGGAAAGGCTGACCCGTCTGAACATTCAAAGGAAGAAAAGCCTCAGATTGCCATAAACATCGAACCCCTCTGTGGATCCTACATGTAACAACTAGTTATAATGAGTCCTAATGAAACTTACCTTCTAGGTGCCACAAAGGTTCTGATATGAGAGACTTCCTTGCCTTCCCACCCATAGAACAAGGAGAAATATGACAATGATGAGGTCGCTCCCCAACTGTAAATTGGAGACAACTATTGTAGAGGTAATCTCTTATAAAACCGGTAAAACTGCTTTCTTTAATTGACTACTAGACATGGGAACTGTGGAAGGGATTACTCTCTGTTCAGAACCAAATATAATACTAAAGTCCTAGGGCTATGCACTCAGGCAAAATATATTAATACAGGAGCTCTGACATCAGCAATGGATTGTTCTACCAGGTGGATGTTGGCCAGGGGATCCAAGGCCCCACAAAAGGTAAGGGCTCCTTGCCTCTAAGTTGGGATACCTACAGGAGGAGAGGCAATAAGACCCTGCTGCCGAAGACCTGACGTTAACATGGGAGGGATGTATTGAGACCACACATGCAAGTGTACAGATGGCCTCTGGAATGCCAGAGAGTGTTACCAAAGGCCACTAAACCAATAAAGCAAATATGGGTCTCCCTGAGTCAAGCAAGACTCCACCGTCAGCACCAGCTACACCTCACCTGCCTGGAAATACTGTGCAGCAGAGGCAGCCATGTGCCTGTATATCCCAAATCTAATTGGCTATTGGCTCTCCCCTTGGAGAAATAACCCATGGCTGATGCCACAAGCTTACATCCTCTACAGGTTAGGAGATGTTATAAGCCACAGTAAGACCCTGTCATATTTAACAGGGGGGAAAATTGTAATTCATGGATTAACATATCCAAACATGTGTCTATGCTAAAGTAACCTACCATAACTATTAGTGCTGCTTAAATACCTATATATCTAATTGCTTGTTCTTCATTAGTAGGATCGAAAGGTTATTCCTGGACAAACTGTCAGCCCATGAAAGGAAACAGCCAGAATTGACCAGAGTCCAAGTCAACAGCTCCAGAGAGAGTGGACTGTTTTACCTCTCATCCACCTGTGCCCCTTTTCTAAGCCTAGGGAACAACCTGCGGAAGAGGGGGCGTGGTAGAATGTAAGGGCTGCGATTGGGGTGAATGGTGAAACTACAGCAATGTAGTCTGGACACTCATTTGATCAACTTGATTGAACAAACAACCTGTCACCCCCCCACACTGGATGGTGGGGCTGTAGGTGTTTGGGCACAACAGCCTGCAGATTGGTTTTGCACGAAGGATGCTTGTACTCATGGATTATCACTTATAGCTAAAAAAGGAAAAAAAACTGAAAGATGCAGGACAGTTATGGCAGAATGCATGATCTGGGATGGGGTGGGGGTGGGGGGGAAGGAAAAGGGAAATATGCCTGATCTGAACTGGAAAATGATGTATGAAATGCACAAAGCATCAATAAAAATTAAATTAAAAATAAAAGGAGTGGGAATAGAGGGCAGTCTTGCTGGGCTCCTGACTTTAAGGGGAATGCTTCTAACTTTTGTCCATTTATGTTGAGGAAAGTTCCTTCCAGTCCAATTCCCTCTAAGACTTTAAACATGAAGCAATGTTGAAATTTGTTGAAGGCCTTTTCCACATCAATTGAGATGATCATGTGGTTTTTGTCTTTCAGTCCATTTATGTGCTTTATGACATTTATTGATTTATGCATGTTGAACCATCCCTGCATTTCTGGTATGAACCCAACTTTGTCATGATAGATGTCTTTTTGATGTGTGCCTGTATGTGGTTTACAAGTATTTTGTTAAGAATTTTTGCATCTATGTTCATTAATGAAATGGGTCTATAGTTTTTCTTTTTTGGTTGTATCTTTGCCTAGTTTTGGTATTAGAGTAATGCAAGCTTCATAGAAGGAATTTGATAGATTTCCTTCTGTTTCTATCCTCATGAATAATTGAGTAACAATGGTTGGAGGTCCTCTTTAAATGCCTGATTTACTTATTTTTATTTTATGTATGAGTGTTATGCATACATGTGTGTAAGTGCACCCATGCCATGCAGTGCTGGGGGGACAGAAGAGGGCCTTGGATCCCCTGAAACTGGAGTTACAGACAGTCGTTAGCCATCAGGTGGATGCTGGGATTCGAACTCAAGTCCGCTACAAGAGCAGCCACTGCTCTTAATTTCTGAGCCATCTCTCTAGTCTCTATAAATAATTTTAAAGGCAATTTTGAGTCATACATAGTGATGCATCCCTGTCATCCCAGCAGACAGAAAATATCAAAAAGTCAAAGCCATTCTCAACTACCCAGTGAGTTAAATGCTGCCACCCTGGCCTACATGAGACCCTGCCATAGAAAAACAGACAAGTGTGGGGAGGGAGGAGCAGGAAAATATGCACAACCCACAAATTATACTTATACAGAAATGTTATGTGACACAGTATCATGTACAATTAATACATAATGAAAATGAAAGTAAAGAAAGAGAAAGGGGAGAGAAGGAGGGGAAGGGAAAGAAATGGAGTAGGAATGACAGGGAAAGGACAGAAGAACATTTAAGAGCACTGATACAGAATTTGTAAGAGTACATGAAGTTTTTAAAAATTTAATCTATGGGAGATCTCCTGAGACCAACTGAACCTCAGAAAGGTAGGTAGGAGCTGGGTGCTTCAGCGATGCTGATTGTTGATTGGCTTAATCTAGTTAATCCGTTAATCCACTTGTCTTTGGCTTAATTGGTTTTTGTGACTGTGGGGGCAGAATTATCCTCTCAGCTGGTACAAAAGGTAGGGTTGTGTGAGTCTTGAGATCTGAGATCTCCTGAGACCAGCTGAAGCGCAGGTACCAGGGCACAGACTAAAGAGCACCACCACCACCAACCCCCCACCCCCCGCCCCCACCTTCCACTCTTCCGCGGCCAACTTGGATTTACAAAGGACAGGTTGAAGTGATAGGCAAGCACGAGCAAGCCTTCATACACAGTGAGAAGGTCATGTTAGGAGTCACATTGTAATACGGCAGGAGATAGCCCATGTTTGCCTAGGAACACGAAAGAAAAACAAACATTGGAAGTGCAGTGTCAAATTCCCTCTTCCTACAAGCTCTAGACGATCTCTATTGAAGATTCGCTACAGTCGGATCCATTACCCCTGGGAGGGATGAGCTTCAGAGGTCAACATAGTATTATTGTTAAGAAACACAATTTGGAACGATATTAAAGAACTTACATAGGATATAACACAGCAAAGACAGCTGGAATTAAGATCCTTATGTTGAAACTATGGATAAGGATATATATCCAGTCGAAGCATAGCGAGCTACAGGATAGGAAGTATGGAGAAGTTCCAAGAAAAACACAGAAGTAAAATAGACCCTCAAATTAAATACAGAAAAGGAAAGAAAGGGAGAAATGCAAAAAGGAAAATCAAAAAACACGTCGAGACCAAAAGGTTATAGAGGTAAGAGGAATGTATAGAAAGCGCTCAGATAGCAGGAATGGAATAGCAGAACAAGAGAGAATTAGTTCAGACTGACATGATTCACCATCAGAGAGCGCAAAATACTCTACAGAGTATAAGCCTTATTAAATATTGTTTAGAACTAGCGACAAATAGTGGAACGAACGAGGGACCTGTGGCCTAATTGAGGAATGATCAGATGCCTCTACTGCGTGCAAAATAGGTAAACGTAGAGAGACAGGAGAATGAGACTATCGCAAGAGCATAAGGTATTGAGCAGATATTCCATGAAGCAGAAATAAATAGGTGAAGAATTTTACCCACATACTTCAAATTAAAAGAGCACACAATAAGAATGCAGAGAGCACAGTAGGACACTACGCGAACACAAGACAAGAACTACAAGAAAAGAAGATTCTGCAAGCCGCCAAACATCAACATGTGAGAAATTTGTCCAAGTCAGCACCAACCAACAGACAAAATCCTTAACGCCCAATGAGAAAAAAAGGGCGTATCCGCTTATATAGGAGAAACATCACTCACGAAATTACAACATGACCTTCTCACACTAGCAAACTATGAAAGCGAGAAAAACGTGAAGCAAAGCAATCCCAGTGTTAAAGGGACAGAGATGCCAATGCTTCAGGTGTATCTCAATACCCTAACAAAAACTATCGATTATAATATGAAGGCGAGAGAAACACTTTCTCTAGCACATAATAACAAGATGATATAATACAAGTCCGGAAAACCAAACCTTTAGGGAATACTTGAAGCAATTAAATGGGCAGAAGAGAGGAGCGACCATCCCCAGGCACCTTAGAAAGAGAAATCATAAAAGCATAACTGCAGGTATGAACCTAAACCCAAACCATGAAATGGATATATATAGTACGCAAAAGGATGCAACACAAACCTATCAGTCATACATCTAAATAATAATGGACTACATTATTAGAATCGAAGACATAGACTGGGGAGCTGGATTAGGATATCAGGATCCATAGATAGTCTGTCTACAAGAAACACATCTTTACCTTCAAGGACAGCACCACTTTAAAGTGAAAAGGATGGAAAAATATTCCAAGCCAATGGTACAAAACATAAACAGAGTGTTGCTATTTATTTATTCAGAAAAATAGACTGTCAAATAACTAAAGAAATCCAAGAAGAGAACAAAGGAAGGCCATTATATTTTTTTCATCAAAGGACAATTCACCAAGAATGATTTTCAATTAATGATAATATATTGCCCACTAACCTCTGGTGCACCAAACTCTTATAAAGAGCAAGTTACTCCAGGACACAAAGTCTCAAGCTATCACACTAACTGCCCCATACACTATAGTAGTGTTTTTAGACTCAATACCACCCCACTGGAGAGACCTCATTGGATAGGTCCATCAGGACACAGAGAAGTAAAAAACACGAGTGAGACAAGCTGAACTGAAGACCGATATGTAATACACCAATGAGACCTCATAGACCTCATCCAAATTCCCCTAATACTAGAACAACATCTTCTCAGACACCCCCGATGAAACATACATTCTCAAAAGTTGACCACATACTGGGACATCAGAAGGAAACCTCCCACAAATACAAAGCATAGAAATAATATTCACTTGCATATCTATCAGCACCAAGTGCAATCAAGCTACTAGCATTAACCTACCTGAATAAGCGTATAATATTATGGCCACCTAGTTAACTACACTAGAACACAAGGACCCTAATTATACAACACGCGCTTGAATAATGAATGGGTCATGGGAGATAAAGAAAGGAAATGAAGCATTCCTGGAACTGAATGCGGAAGACAGTACACACTACAATACAACAAAACCTAATGGGATACCTTAAAAGCAGCCTAAGAGGGAGTTTAATGAGCCTGGGTGAACTACAATTAAGAAATAAACAGCAAGAGCACAGTGAATGATTAAACATGAGCTAAATAGCACCTTAGAGAAGGCAACAAACACGATGACCCCTCAACCGCAAAACACCAAGGGAAGAGAATTAATACAAAAATCAGACAAGGAAATCATGAATAGAAACAAAGAAACATACAACAAAAAAATCAAGTGATCTATAAGTTGGTTCTTTGAAGACTATTAATACAGGATAGCATAGAACCGACTTCAAAGCCCATTTAACCAAAAGACAGAAGGAACAACTCCAAACCAAAAGAATCCATGATGAAAATTGAAATATCACAACACACAAGAAAGATGTCCAGGAAAATCAAAATGAGACATAACTTATCTAAAAAACCACTAGTATACTCTACAAGTAATATGAAAACCTAGAAGAATTGATGAGTATCTGAAATCCTGGGAATTCAGCCCTAAAGCTAAGAAGCCCAGTATAGATGATTCGCCACAATTTAAACAGACCATAATACATGGACACCGAATGACAGATGTAATAAGAAATCCGTCGGGATCATACTAACAGAAATGGCTAGGCCACGGAACTAGTATTTCACGGCAGATGATTCTATATCAAACTGTTCAGAAAAGACTACACACAGCATCTAAACATTGAGGACAACCATGAAATGTTTAGAAGGATACAAGCATAGTGAATTCTCCCAAATTCCCTTCTATGAATCCAGCATCAACCTATTACCAAAACCAGGCAAAGATACAAACTAAAAAGGAGAATTATAGCGACTCTCTATTCTTCCAATTTGAAGAGAGGCAGCGGAAAACTCCTAATACGGAATACTGGAGGAAGTGTTGTGCTCTGAATAGCTATGACCATCTCACATAAGTAAGATCATTCCATCCAGACTAAGTTGGATCCTACCTAGAGATGCAGGGTGGGTTCTATCATCGAATCAATAAACCATCATCAAACACATCCACTATTAGACAAATAAACCATGGCTAAATTAGAGAGTGAGAGGATGAATTACAAGATAAAAACTCACACCCACTCACCATCTTTCAATTGGTGCCTACGAAAAGTCTTTGTACAAAATCTTCAGCATCCTCTCAGCTTAAAAGTCCTAGAAGGATTTGGATTGATCATTCCTCAATTGTGGAAAAATACGAAGCATATTTATCCTATCGTAAACCCACGCCTATTATATCCAAATGGGGAATACAACTGAGATAGTAACCTTCACTTTGAACATGTTACAGGATTACGGGCCCAAAGCACTGGCCCCTGTCATCCTATACATCTTCCCTCTTGCCAATTAATAGTGCTTCGAGGACACTTGCTAGAGCAAATAAGACAAGAAAAGGAAATTAGAAGAAGTAATGTTTATATAGGACAATAGAGAAGTCAACAAGTTCGTGTAATCCCTGTTTATTGGCTTGAGAGTGATATGATTGTTTACTTAAGGAATGCTTATACAACCTCCAACAGGAAACTCCTAGAAATGAGNGGGGGAAAATTGTAATTCATGGATTAACATATCCAAACATGTGTCTATGCTAAAGTAACCTACCATAACTATTAGTGCTGCTTAAATACCTATATATCTAATTGCTTGTTCTTCATTAGTAGGATCGAAAGGTTATTCCTGGACAAACTGTCAGCCCATGAAAGGAAACAGCCAGAATTGACCAGAGTCCAAGTCAACAGCTCCAGAGAGAGTGGACTGTTTTACCTCTCATCCACCTGTGCCCCTTTTCTAAGCCTAGGGAACAACCTGCGGAAGAGGGGGCGTGGTAGAATGTAAGGGCTGCGATTGGGGTGAATGGTGAAACTACAGCAATGTAGTCTGGACACTCATTTGATCAACTTGATTGAACAAACAACCTGTCACCCCCCACTGAATGGTGGGACTGTGGGGGTTTGGGCACAACAGTCTGTAGATTGGTTTTGCACGAAGGATGCTTATACTCATGGATTATCACTTATAGCTAAAAAATGAAAAAAAAAAACCTGAAAGATGAAGGACAGTTATGGCAAAATAAATGATATGGGATGGGGTGGAGGTGGGGGGGAAGGGAAAGGAAAATATGCCTGATCTGAATTGGAAAATGATGTACGAAATGCACAAACCATCAATAAAAATTAAAAAAAAAAAACAAAAAAAAGAAGAAAAAATAAATAAAATGAAATAAAGAAGCAAATAAATATAATTCAGTCTGTCTAAACATAACCTTTGACCTTCTGCCCCATTTCAATGTTAATATAAAGTATTGCAGTCCATATTCACAAAACAGACTAAAGAAAAGTCAGTTATTTAAAATTTAAGGTGCTTGAAGAAAAAGCCAGGCATGGTAGCACAGGCTGGTAATCCTAGCACTTGGGAGAGGAAGAAGGACGATCAAGAATTCAAGGTTATCCTCAGGTACACACTGAGTTTGAGGCTAGCCTGGTCTACCTGAGTGCCTGGGTCAACAAAATGCAACAATAGTTGAATAAAATGATATGTTTTCAGAATGCAAATCTTTTTTTTAATATTTTTAATTTTATTTATTTATGTATGTGTATGAATGTACTGTCTGCATGCAAGTTGTGCACCCGTGTTGTGCAATGCTGCGGAGGTCAGAAGAGGGTGTCGGATTCCCCTGGAACTGGAGTTCTCCTGGAATTGGAGTTACAGACGGTTCTCAGCCACCATGTGGGTGCTGGGGATCGAACCCGGGTCCTCTGCAAGAGCAGTTGGCGCTCTTAACTGCTAGGCCATCTCTCCAGCCCCCAGAATGTAAATCTTACTTCACTTTGTAAGTAATAATTTATATGTTTTGCCTTTCTGGAGGAGAGTATGTGGTATCCCTTATAAGCAAACTGTGCTTATCTTATCTGGTATTTGATGTGTAATACAATGTCTATGTCCAAAGATGTTATTTGCCAAAGGATAAGTAGTATAAAATATACCTCTCATATTGTTGGGGAAAAACTTTACCTTGTGTCCTTTTCTCCCATGTACCTCCCAAAGAAATTTCTGTTTGGCTAGTCTCCTGCATTACCTTCAGTCATTTAAATTATTACTGGTATTTATCATCAAATATGCTTACATGTCGTTAGTCAAGTCTCTATACTCCAATTGACAAAGTTATATAAATTCTATCAAAAAACCATGTGACTGGGGCCGGGCGTGGTGGTGGTGCACGCCTTTAATCCCAGCACTCGGGAGGCAGAGGCAGGTAGATATCTGCAAGTTCAAGGCCAGCCTGGTCTACATACTGAGTTCCAGGCCAGCTGGGGCTACAGGGAAACCCTGTCTCAAACACACCTCCACCTCAAAAAATCCATTTATTGAGCAGGGCGTGGTGGTGCACGCCTTTAATCCTAGCACTCAGGAGGCAGAGGCAGGCGGATCTTTGTGAGTTCAAGGCCAGCCTGGTTTACAGAGTGAGCTCCAGGAGAGCCGGGGCTCCAGGGAGACCCTGTCTCGAAAAGACAAAAAAAAAAAAAAAATACCTTCAGTATACAGAGAGACATGATGCTCAAAACTCTATTCTGAGTGTATTCAATGCTATTTTTCTACAGGTTACTTAAAACTAGAATTTTGAGTGTTTCTCTGACTTGGGTGTGGCCATTTCTAGTTACCCAATTCCAGGCTCCTACATAACTTCACTGTCTTTTACAAAGAATATAACTGCAAAAACAAAGCCAATACTAAATACATTTCACTGAATTTACAGTGGCCAGTGATCCTGCTTATTCTTATATCCCAAGAACCACTCAGTCCTGTGGGATTCAGGGTATTTTGTCACCTGAACTGAATTCCCAAATATAACTCTCAAGGTTTGTGTCAATTTTTTGTAGGGCTTTTTTTTTTGTTCATTTTTACACAAGTTCCCATACTTGTAGCCCAGGCTGGCCTTGAATTGGATCCAGGTAAGCTTCCCGTCACAGCCTCCCAAATGCTGTGGTTAAAGCTATGAGCCACCCTGCCAGCCTTGGTGAAGGATTACGTTCTTATTATGTTGTTCACTTTTCGCAGTGTTCAGAAGCTGAATGAGTTTCTCCTGAGTGATGAGATTGGCGATGACAGCTGGAGGACAGGAGAGGGTGTGTTGACTTTCGAGTCCTGTAAGAAGCACACTGGAGCGGTAAGTGCTTCTACCATGAAAGCTGTGACCAGCGGACAGTCTCAGCTGAATATGTATGGCTTAATATGAGTACAGTTAGAAGAGACTGTAAGGTGAACTTGTTTACATCTACAAAAAGAAGAACTGCTACCTGCTTACACACACGCACACACACACACACACACACACACTACTTAGAAGTCTAAAATTAGTGCACAAATGTATGAGACTTATAAGTCATGAAAGAATGAATAATCCTAAGAAGGAAAATACACGTCCATTCAAAAGGAAATTGAGAGATTGTTTGTGCTAAGATTTGTAGAACATTAATATAGACTAAGAGTATTGTTTCTTACTACTCCACATTCTTCGGCTGTCTTTTAGTTATTGTGTATATTTCAGTTTAAGTCATGCAAGTATTTTGAGTCACTTGATATATTATAGTACCTTAATATCTTTATTTATTTTTAATCAGTTTGTAAAGTTGAATGCTACTTTATTTATTTATTTATTTATTTATTTATTTATTTATTTATTTATTTAATTAAAGTGGTGGTGTTTGTGTGACTATCTGAGATCAGAGATCTCCTGAGGCCACGTGTGAAAGAGCCCCCCACAAACTGGGATGTACGGAAGGGCATCTGAAAGGAGGCAAGTTAAAGCAGCCTTTAACCACAGTGAAGGAAGTGGCATTTGGGACTACACAATGGAATCAGGCAAAGAGAAGTCCATATTCCAGAACACGAAGACAGAGACAAACAGGGGAAAGGGGTCAGGGATAATCCGTTTTTTTTTTCTTGGCTCCTTTTTTTTTCTCTTTTCTTTTCTTCTGTCCTTTTTTCTACCGGTTGGTACCCACCAGCCCCTCCACCTCCTTTATCAACCCTATGGAAGAGTCCTGCAGTTGGATCCCTCTGGGGCTGCCCCAGGAGAACAGCATCCAAGGAACCTTTTACCCAACCCCTCCTTGGGAACATATTAAAGAACTACAAGATTATAAAGAACAAATTAGAGAACTAAAGGGAGAGAAGTAAAAACTCATGAAAGAACTATAGGGAGAGAATTACAAACCCCAGAAAGAACTATAGTGAGAAAAAAACAAACTCCGAGTGGAAGCAGAAACACTGAAAATTTCCTATGCTGAAAAAGATAAGGCAACCAACCAGCAAAGCCACTCCCAGCAAGAGCAAAGAAAAAAGTTCCCAGCACACCGACTGTAAGACCGAGCTACCCCGAGATTGAAGAAAGAGCCAAAAAAGACCATAAACGACCCCCCCTTTTCCCCCCCCCTCCCACTCAAGTAGAATTGGATAGAAATACTAAAGAACAGGCTGAAAGAAAGCAGGGAAGAGGAAATGAAAAAGGAAATAAAAACCAAAGGATAATTAAAACCCTCCCAATCAAAGGCAAAGGAGTGGATAAAAAAAAAAAGCCTAGCACAGAATGTGAATTGGAAGCACGCAGTAGAGATCCCCTCCTTCTACAGAAAGATGAGAAGGCAGCGAGAAACATATCAGCTTTCTAGAGAGATTGCGAGAATTCACTATGAACACTAGAACACGAGAAAGACAGAAGAGAGAAGAGAGAAGAAAGCGGAGAAAGCAGAGCTGAGAGCAGAGAACAACGAATATCAGCCCTGGTTCCTTCAATAGATACACCACTTAGAACACCCCTACCTCCCCTCTCTCTAACATAACTCAAGGAACATTTTTTTTGCCGAAGAGGAGTGACTATCACCTACCCGTGGTAAAAACGTGCACTTCAAAAGCGCCCCGGCAAATAAACAACAAAGGATATACCGGTGGGGACAAGAAATGTAATCCTCGCTCGTCGGTGAATAATGTACCGTCAATACTTCTATATCTCGCCGGGCCGGCAGATGGAGGTAGATGGATGAGGAGCTCCCCCCTCTTGAGCCGGCCAGGAGTAAGAACGCCCACTTCCCCCCTCCAGCCCTCCTGAGTGAGTATATATGAGGGTAAGGGTGGTATGAGCAGAGCTTGCACACTCAGTAAGACCTGAGAGAGATTCTAATCAACTTTGAACGGCCCCAAACTAAAACAGGGATAAACCCCAATTACAAAATACAAGAAGACCAGAGAACTCAAAACAGACTAAGTCAAAAAAAGAATAATTGTGCGCTTTCTTCTATCGCCACAAATTAGGGTAAAAGGTTTAGACCACCTCAACAATCCCACCTAGATAGCAAAAATCCCTGAAGCCACAAGAGAAAAAAAAATCTTAAGTGACCTATCCCTAAGTTGCGGTTATCTCGCGCATAACCTATAGAATTACAATGGCTTCACAAAAAAAAATCAACATGATAAGTCAATGACACCCTTCCCTAGAGCAAAGCAATGTAATTACATAGGGTTAAGGGACCTAATAGATTGTGACACACACTACCACGGTTTTCCCCTTCTTTCCCATGCACCCAACTCGCACAATCCCCCAAATTCTTTTTGTCCAATTCCTATATCCCAAAAAAAATAACTCCAGCTACTACTTAAAAACTTGGTCCCAATTTATAGCTTGTCTATCATTCCTTTCAGGAGATGATCCGTCGAAAAAACACTTCCATGACCCCTCCCTCTCCCCTTTCTCTCCCTCTCTCATGACACTTTACACCAACTTGAAAGAATTAAGAACTTTTGTACCACGTCACCCCTGAATATTCCCCAACCAAAGATCCGAATAACTTTAAGCAATTCAACTGTCGACATGTACCACGACACTCCCGGATTTACCAAATACCTTTCCTACCAACCCTGGCCACAAAGAAACGTCTGCGAATGATATCCATCCCCATTACTCCCTAAAGCCTAGCACCTGCCATTTTCACGACAAGTAGGTTAGGAAGTTTCCCCACGACTCCCCAGACCTTCCCCCTTCCCCAGTTTCCCCCCCCAGCTTTAGCCCACCCCCAAACCCTTCCATCAACCTCACAATATTTTCACACCCCTCCCTTACCCTGGATCATATTCTTAAGAAGGCATCAAATGGATTTCTTTTCCCATTACCGCACTACACAAACCTTATCAGTTTATCACCTTATAACATCACCATCTTTTTGCAACTGTGTACCTCTAATATTTCCCTTCCCTCCCTCCCACTTTCACAACCCTATCCAGATCCCTATCGACTGGGATGGAGTGGAATGTCTTTCGTCTTTTTCTCTTTTTTTTCCGTCTCGTGGATTAGGAAACAGCACTTGAGTCGAATAGGCGGGCTACAGAAAACACATCTAACTTCAAGGAAGGCACCACCTTAAAGTGAAAGGATGGAAAAAATGCTTTTTTTTGAGCCCAGCAACGCTACCTTACACTAAATACAGCTATAGCAGGCCTGTCTTGTTCCCCCCTATTTGAATATGCAGATCCAATCGACTCACCGCTAGACCTCAACAAGTAAACATCTTTAGAATCAGACCTGAAGCAGGGCCACAAAACTGAACCCCGCAGGCTTCATTAAGTTACAGGTTGTGGAAGCTAAAGTGATGACACGAGAAAGATTTCCGCCACCCCATAATTTGAGTTAGTATAACCCCCGTGAGTGAATTGAGAGAAGGGCCCAAACCGCTGGCGAATCCTTTTTCTTTTTTTTTTTTTTTCCCAACCCAACACTACTTTGTTCTTTATAATTATTTTGACTCCAAGTGGTCTCTAGAAGGGGCCATTGTGGTGACCAATGCTGGCATCATTAACTAACCCCCTATAGGACCCACCCTACCCCACTCAGTAGGGGATCCCCCCATTACATAACACTACTGAGTTCCTTGGGAGAGGGGTGAAAAATCCCTTTGCCCCGGATACAATAACGATATAGGAGCAAAAGAGCACAACCCAGAGGATTTTCCCCTGTCAAGTCGGACAAAGGGTGATGTAGGACAACAAAATGTGAAGAACGATCAGGAGACAGGCGAACCAATAAGCAGGAAATAAAGAACGAAGACCAGTAGAAGAAAAGGTGTAGGAAGTATCTCACTACCAACCAGAATAGACGAAACAAAGGAAGCTCATCATCTACTGTGTGACTCACACAGTGAAGAAAAAGCAAAAAATACAAAGATTTGCTAGTGCGCGTCAAATAATTGAATCAGTCTATCAGACTCACACAGGGCAAGAAAGCGCAAAATGCAATCACAAGGCCCGTATAAGCCCTCACCTATCCTGAATTCTAAAGAACAAGAAACAAATCGGTTTTTTGGTGGGGGACTACTGGAGGCGCGATTGGCTCCTTCTAGCGGTTGAAGAGTTTTGCCGACTCGACCCCCCCCCCCTGCTCTATCACGCAGGACCCCCGGGTCTTCGACCCCTATCCCCCCCTCAGCACCCCCACCTAGGTGCCTGAGAGAACTCCCGCTTCCCCCGCCCCCCCCCCCCCTCGCACACACGCCCCTCACCAATTTCAGGAGAAGACCGGGATACGCCCCGTCTCACTTGCCCCCGGGACACACCCTTTCTCCCTGTTAGACCTCCTCTTATGGAAATCCGCGGGTGTTTGCACGCCACGTGGTGCCACAGACTTGCATTGCAGGACGGAACAACTCATATCATCAGAAAAAAAGGTCAAATGAAACCTCCCAAAAGTAATAAACCACTTCACCCTCACCTAAAAAAACAGAGAAACACATGGGACCCCCCCCTCCGCTAAACACACCACACATCTTGAATAATATTGCCCCATACTGGCTGTCTACCCATGGACCATGTGCAGTAGAAAGACAAGAAAAGATAAAGAAAGAAAAAAAAGGCCTGGAACTGACTAGGGACAACCGACACAGTTATCAACCACAATATTCTACAAGACTATGATGGGTGATGGTACCGGTTTAATATATTTTACTAGTACGTAGATTGGGATTTACTTTCCCCAAGTTTTTATTTTTATGCTTTTGTTCCATGCGCGGTGTCCACACGTGAGAAAAACTAGAAAGCGCACAGGTGTTTTCTCCTCTTACCCCCCCCCCAGTATCCGCGAATCATTCTCCCGGACAACGGAAAAGCACTGGAGACCCCCCCCCCCCCNACCAGCTGGGAGGATAACTCCGCCCCCACTGCCACAAAAGCCGATCAAGCCAAAGACAGCTGGGTTAATGGATCAACAATCAGCCTTGCTGAGGCACCCAGTTCCTATCTGTCTTCCTGCTCTTCCTTCCGCGGCCTCAGGAGATCTCTCTCTGTTTTCTTAATGTAAGCATTTAAGGCTATGAATTTCCCTCTCAGGACTACTTTTAAGGTGTCCCATAGGTTTTGCTGTGTTGTATCATCCCTTTCATTTAGTGCTTTTATTTCTTTCTTTATTTCTCCTTTGACCCATTTCTTATTCAGTAGTATGTTGTTTAGCCTCCATGTGTTCTTGTAGCTAGTAGGCTCTTTCTGGTATTGATATTAAGCTTTCTTGCACTGTGGTCTGATAGGTTGCATGAAATTATTTCATTTTTTTATTTGCTGAAGTTTGCTCTGTATATGATTGATTTTGGAGAATGTTCCACGGAGTGCTGAGTAGAAAGTATATTCTTTGGTATTTAAGCGAAATATTCAGTAGATGTCTGTTAGGTCCATTTGGTGTATCATATTGTTCAGTTCAGATGTCTCTTTATTCTTTGTCCAGCTGACCTCTCCAATGGGATCAGTGGGGTATCGAAATCACCCACTATTAGTATGCTAGGATTGATCTATGCCTTGCATTCCTGCAGTATTGTGTTTATGAAGTTTGGTGCACCAGATTTTGGTGCATTTATATTTATGATTCTGAGATATTCATGGTTACTTGATCCTTTGATAAGGATGTAGTGACCTTCTTCATCTGTTCTAATTATTTTTACTTTTAAATCTATTTTGTCTGACATTAAAATAGCTCCTGCTTACTTTTTGGTTCCATTGGCTTGGAATATTTTTTCCAACCTTTCACTTTAGGATGATGCTTGTCTTTGAAGGTGAGGTATGTTTCTTGTACACAACAGAAATATGGATTCAGTTTCTTAATTCATTCTCCCAGTCTGTGTCTCTTTATTGGTGAGTTCAGACCATTAGTATTTAGGGTTAATATTGAGCGATGTATATTGTTTCCCTTAAGTTTATTTTCTGTTTGCATTTTTGGTCTGTGTTTGTATTTCTGAGGTTATACTTTCATTAATTCCATTTTCTTCTGGAGTTGGCCATTTTCTCCTCATAGTTTTTGGTTTCTTTTTTCATTTCAGCCTGAAATTTTTTTCAGTGTTTCCATTTCCTTCAGCTGTTGGTCATTCTCTCCCTTAAGTTCTTTTATTTGTTCTTTATATTCCTTGATTTCTTTCAGTATGTCTATAACTATTTCTTTATGATCTGTGTTCTGAGTTACCTCCAAGGAGATCTCATTATTGGAGTCTTCTATAAGACTGATAGAATTTGGTGGAGATTTATTATTTGCTTTTCCCATGTTGCTGATATTTCCTTGTACTTTTGGCATGTAGATCTGATGTGTTATTTGCAATCTGATGTGAGATTCAGGTCTTTCTTCCTTGCATTAAAGACATGTTCCTCTCAGTTGTCTGTGGAATGGTGGCTTCACGGACTCTTCTTTTACCTTGTGCTCCAGAGACACTATTGCTGTTTCCACCCAGAAGCCCACATGGGGGAGGGTGTGAACTCCATTATGTTTTTCTCTATATAATGGACTATAACTTCTTAAAATGGAAGCCAAATTAAATCCTTGTTCCTTTGTTATTTGTGCCAAATATTTTGTCACAGATATGAGAAAAGTAAGCAATACAGCTTACATACTTACCTCAATATCCACCATTTAAGGTAAAATATGAACTCCAGAATATAGCATTGTGACCATCTATAGTCATTCTCTAGTTTCCCTAAGTAACTTTGGCTTCTGAATTCCTGAAGCACATTGCAATATTACCACTAGGAACTTCAGAGTCCAAGCCCGACTCTGTCTCTTCCCTTTCCTCTTTCTCAGTCACATATTAAGATCTTTGTAAAAGTAGGCCTTCTTCAATGTGGTTGCTTACCAAATTCAAAGGTGAGAGCCACATTCTAATTGAGTAAACAGGAGAAGTAAAATGCTTCTTTAAAAACTGAAGAGAACATGAACACACTTGTAATAAGCCTGAAATATTATCAAAGTTACCTTGTTAGTAACCAAAGAAAAAATGAATTAAGCTGATCACTTTAATTGAAAATTAAATCACATTGAACCTAATTAAACCTTGGCAAACACAGACCTTCTACACAATGAAAACATTTGTTTTAATATTACAAACCTGGTAAACAGTGCCCATACCCTGATAATGCCTCATTTCTCTTGAAGTCTTTTCAAATACAGTGGAATTTACTGATGTATACAGTGAGGTCAAGTATTGAATTATCAAGGTCATTTTGCAAATAGGACCATGGTTTCTTCCAACTCTTAGATATCTCCACATAACAGATTGCTCCTGTTAAATTTGTTTCTGTTGCTGCCCATTTACTGTAGTCTAAATTTATGTAATCCTGTTAGGATTATTAGGAGACTCCAAATATTTAAATTAAATAATTTATATGCTATTTTTAAGACAATAGAGATAGCTTTGATTCTTTCTACTATTCACAAGAATGCAGATTTGTGGATATATTTGCTTCATTGCTATAAGAAGGGCCTGGGTGAGGTGGCTTATTCCTTTAATCCCAACACTCAGGAGACAGAGAAAGGCAGACCTCTGTGAGATTAAGGCCAGCCTGGTCCACATAGTGATATAGAGGCAAACTGGAACTAGGGAGACTTTGTCGAAAAAACACTGTGAGAAGGAAACCAAGACTCAAACTACTGACAAAGTTTGCTCCTCCTCAATCAAGATTTAAAATTTCACGTTAACAACTACAAATTATTTTCTCTTGGAATGGCCTTACCTATGGGAACTGCAAGAAAAAATTAAAAATGAACAAGCTGAGTTTATAATGTTTAGGCTCATTAGAATGACAGCACTGGGTAGGAAAATGTTGTTTTTTGATATATTATCTTTGCAGGCAAGTTAGTCCCAAATGTTTCTTTGTAACAAACAGTCTTTGTCTATCCTTATACCTGTTATACATCCTTCTCTGGAGCTTCTCATGCTGTTGGGCACTTATCTGTAAGTATGATTGTGACCAATGTCAATGGGGATCATTTTCATAAACAGTTATATTCTGTATTAAATATCAAGACACTCTCATAATAAAATTATAGGAGAATCTACATCACTGCTAAGAGAACCTGATTTTCATCATATTTATCTATAGGAATGTATATACAAAACACACTGTCCTAGACTGATTTCATTTCTGTGCTAAAACACTAACCAAAATCAATTTGTTGAGGGTGGAATTTATTTTAGCTTACAGGATACAATCCATCACAGCAATGAAAACCAAAGTAGGACAAAAAGTGGTATCAGGAATGGGGTGTTGCTATCACAAACCTGACAATGTTGTTTGCTGGAGAGGTTTGTGGAAGGATTTGGGGCTTTTAGCCAAAAAGCCATTGTGCTCAGTGCTAAATGAGCATTGTGGGAATTTGTAATATAAAATGTTGAGAGAAACGTTGGTAATGGAACCCTGGCTTGTGATTTTTCAGAAGGAAACAAATATTGTCTGGGTCATTTGTGATATTTATATATAAAAACTTTGTAGAAGAGAAATTTTTGCTTGGTTGAGATAATGGATTGCTGGTATTCTGGAGCTGAAAATGTAGCTGTGATTAATTAGACCAACACCACTGAGGTGATATCTTCTGGAAAGTATTTCCTCAGTGTCAGCACATAGTAGTTATGGTTCAGAGGGACCCAAGGCTACATCTCAAGCTAGAGGCCAAACTTGGTAATGTGTAAGAATCACCCACATGGTATTGGTTTTAAGAGTATGAAGGGGTCATAGAAAACAGCTAAGGGTTGGGACTGTATGGCAAGGTCAGAGTCTCCCTGAATATAGGCTAGGAGAAACTACTGGAAAATGCAGCTTCTGTTGCAGTGGACATCCTGGGACTAAAGGATCATGGAGCGAAGAAGAGGCTTGGCACCATATAGCAGCTTGAGTCCCTTCAGAGAGTCTATAAGTCCATGGGGAAAGTGTTTATTGCAGCTCTCTTCATAATAATAAAGAGCTGGAGCCAATAAAATACCCTTCAACTGATGAGTGGATGACAAAAATGTGGTACATCTACACAATGGAGTTCTAAGTAGTGGTAAAGAAAGATGACATCATGAACTTTGCAGGTAAATGGATGGAACTGGAAGACATTATGGTAAGTGAAGTAACCCAGTCCCAGAAAAACAAGTGGAGAATGGTCTTACTCATTTTTGGATACTAACACCAAATCCCCAGATGAAAGGCAAGTTGAACAACATTATTGTTATATTTCTGTTTATCTGAAAGCAACTATGTTATTATAATGTAAATCTTTATTATTTTTTTTTTGTCTTTTTGAGATGGGGTCTCCCTTTAGTCCCAGCTGGCCTGGACTCACTATGTAGACCAGGCAGGCCTTGAACTCACAAGGATCCACCTGCCTCTGCCTCTGCCTCTGCCTCCAAAGTGCTAGGATTAAAGGCGTGTGCCACCATGCCTGGTTTATAATGTAAATCTCTTAACGGGTTTTAGAATTAATCCACCACTTACTTTCAGACTCTGTAATTACTGTATATGAGTGGAAAGTATGTATGCATATTTTAAAATTAAAGGAGGAAAATGTGAAAAAAAATTGAAAACATCTGAGCAGTAAGCTGTCATGAATGCATAGTGTTAATAAAGTTTCTGTATGTCAAAAAAAGGACACTATAGGGAAAAAGGAAGCCACCTGTGGCTTCTTTTGTGCTAAATCACCTGCTTGTCTGTTTACATTGAAACCTGGCCTTAGGCAGGATTTGCCTGTGCATTAGCAAGCCTGTGACACCTTGAGAACACTAGTTCTCGTGTTCCTGATGCTAGTTATGGAACATGAGGCAAGGGGTCTGAAATCAGGCCCTGAAACCAGGCCCTGAGATATGATGTCACTCAGGGTATAAAAACAGAATGCTGTTAATAAAAAGAGGAATCCTCCATACCATCAGATAAGGACTACTGGCCATTATTTGGACAAGGACTACCACATTATTTGTGGTATGTAATCTTAGCCCACGAGGCTTGTGTAGTAGTGACCAGTTTTGTATGGCAACCAATCAGGTCACCAACTTGGGAAGCTGGTGTGGACCAGTGGGTTGGACAGAGATTAAGCAGATCACCAATCTGAGAAGCTGGTGTGGGGCTGGAAGGAGACTCATCAGGTCACCAGCTGTGCTGTGTGGTGAGTGCCCTGTGGCAATTAGACTATAGAGTGCCAGTCAGGCAGCAGTCTGGCATTAGACTGTAGAGCACAAAGCAGTCAGCAGTCTGGAGGATCCAGAAGCGACATTAGGGCATTGCCTGGTGTAGTTGTTAGATTAGATAAGAGGGTAGATTTTGGCCCCAGGGTTTAGGACAGCTGCTGGTGGCTGTCTTGCATCTTCCCTTTTCCTTGTAGTCTACATGTTGCAGGGTGATATCACAGGGCACCAAATAATTGATCTATGTTTTTAAAAATGAGTATTATGCACTTACCAATATTATACAAACTCAGGCTTGAATAGCAAATGGTAATTTAATAACTAAAATTAATAATCTCTAATGATGCTAATAACTTTTCCCTTAGTCTGAATTTTTTTTTAAATGTCCATTTCATTTTTTTTAATTTATTTATTTTTGTATGTGTATGAATGTACTGTCTGCATGTAGGTCTGTGCACCCGTGTCGTGCAATGCCTTGGAGGTCAGAAGAGAGTGCAATGCCTTGGAGGTCAGAAGAGAGTCTCGGATTCCCCTGGAACTGGAGTTCTCCTGGAATTGGAGTTAGATGGTTCTTAGCCACCATGTGGGTGCTGGGGATCGAACGCGGGTCCTCTGCAAGAGCAGTAGGCACTCTTAACCGCTAGGCTATCTCTCCAGCCCCTCCCTTAGTCTGAATTTTAAGTGTCAAAATCAAAGGTCCCTTGAAAGTGTTCAAACCAATTACAGTGGTTTGAATGAAACTGTTCCCCACTTGCTCCAAGTATTTGAAAATTTAATTAGCTGGTTGTGATTTTTAGAGATGTATATGGACTCTTTCAGGAGGTGTGGTCTTCCTGGAGGAAGTGTATTGCTTAGAGAATTCATAGCCACCTCCTTCTCCTCCTCCTCCTCCTTCCTCTCTCCCTCTCCCCCCCCCCACCCGTTTTCTGTCTGTGCTTGAAGATGTGAGTGCTCAGTTTTCTTCTCTGGCTCCCTCCTACCACACCTCTCCACTATAATTCGACTTACATCCTTCTATAACTAACTGTAAACCCAAATAAAACCATCCCACTGTAAATGGCCTTGGTCATGGCATTTTATCACAGCAACAAAAAAATACTAATGCACCACTCTTAAGAAAAGTGAATTCGGGGTTGGAGAGATGGCCTAGTGGTTAAGAGTGCCAACTGCTCTTGCATAGGACCTGGATTCGATCCCCAGCACCCACATGGCGGCTGAGAACCGTCTTTAACTCCAGTTCCAGGGGAATCCGACACCCTCTTCTGACCTCCAAGGTCACAACACGGTTGCACAAAACTACATGCAGACAGTACACTCATACACATAAAAAAAATAAATAAATAAAATTTAAAAAAAAAGAAAAGTGAATTCCCGGAGCTGGAGAGATGGCCTAGTGGTTAACAGTGCCAACTGCTCTTGCAGAGGACCGGGTTCGATCCCCCAGCACCCACATGGTGGCTGATAACTGTCTTTAACTTCAGTTCCAGGGGAATCTGACACCCTCTTCCGAACTCCTCCGCGGCATTGCATGACACAGGTACACAAACCTACATGCAGACAGTACATTCATACACATAAAAAAATAAATAAATAAAATTTAAAAAAAAATAATTTCTTTTAAAAAAAAGTGAATTCCCAAACACTTTTCTCCAAAATTTCAGCCAATTTTTTTATTTACACGTAAAAATTTCTTAGAGGTTTTACACTACTTACTGACAACATTGCTTCTACCAGAAACACAAAATCTGGGATTTTGAAAACTCTTCCTTTTAGTCACTATTGCATTGTTCAGTATTTTTATAGAAAGTGAGTAGTTTTTAAAATAAATCCTATCCTTCATAGTCTTTCTGCAAACTTTACAGCTTGTGTATCCCATGAGCACTATTCTATTTTTTTTACTTTCTATTCTCGTTATTGTATTTATTTTCTTCAATGATACATTTGAAGATTTATTTCTTCTTTCTACAACACAATTACCAATTATTTTGCCACAAAGGAAACCAGTGCGGTATAGGGAGAAGGCCGAAAATGGTGAGGCTTCAAATGATTGTAATAGGTGCTTTCTGCCAGTTGTCAGACTGGGATCCAAAAGCTATGGGAAATGACGATAATTAAAGATGCATGCATACAATCAGTCTTATGCTTTTCTGGAGGCCTCTGATAAAGATGGTTAAACTTTCTTTCCTACCTTAGACAGCACAAAGCCATAAATAGTTTCACCACTGATGCCTCAGGTTAGAAAGGAAGGAGGCCGGGATGGATGATGAAATTATTTCTGTCAACTCTAAGGTCTTTGCTTATATATGCATGCATGGTAAACAAACAAAAGAATATACATTATGTCTATGGTAGCATAGTCAACTGGGAGACATGGCTTATAGTCAGTTAAAAGATTTGAGGGATTTTTTTATACAATATGTCAAGTAAGATGTAACTAGGTATATTAATTCTCTCTATATAAGCTCCCTGAACAATATAAATCATATACATGTAATACATCTAATTGACAGACACTGCTTCAGGAAGATTTTTACATTTATTTTAATGCCTCCCTATCAACATCTTGAAATGCTTAATAATATTCAAACTATGGGATTTATAATTTTTTTATTTTTCACTTAGCCTGTGTATTGTCTTGAGTATATATGAACTCTCTGTCTTAGTATAGGGTAAGATTATAATCACGGCATGTCAAAACTAATCAGTACTATGCCAGGATATGGCTTGTAGCAGGTATTTAATTAATAGGAAACTCATTTGAAAGAAATAGATACCACATCACAAGCCTCAGATTTAGTGATTAAGTTTAGACATACACACAAACCATTGCAGAATTCTGAAGATAAATCCTATAGTTAGAATTCTATGAAAGTATGAATAATATATTAAAGAACTGAAAAGCAGGGCATTGAAGTAGAATGTTAGTAAATATTATGTCTAACATCAAAATAAAGTCTAAGACCTATGCCCAATCGCACAGCCTGTCATCTTCCTTATCAACAGAAAATATTAGTATGTGTAAGCTATTTCATACTATCATGCCTTTTTTCTAAAGTTATGTTGAACTCATTCTATAGTAATGTAAATGATCCAAAGTGAAATTTTGTATGTTATTCCTAATAACCCCAAATCTTTCTTGTTTTAATAAATTTTGTTCTCTGACAACTTTCTATTGGTATATAATGAACTTCGCTTACCCCCTTCTACCCTCGTTTATCTCCCTCCCACTTCTTCCAACTACCCACCCTGATTCCCTAAAAATCTTTTTCCCATATTCTTGACATTCTGTCTTGTTTTCTAACACATTGAGTATAGTATAGCCTAAAAATATTTTGGGGAAAATTGTTAAGATAACTATATGTATAAACATCTCAAAAGTGCTTCCATTAAACAAATAATCTTTATTAAAATTTACTAGAGAAACAGCAACTCAGTTTCTATTTTCAATGATAATTTAAATCTAAAAATACTATAATATATAACTCAGATATTCATTGAAAATACTCTGTTTTTAAAGTTCTATTAATCAAAAATAACCATTTTGACAGTGAAATACTCTGAGTAAAATTAAATGTTCTAAATCAATAACCAGGGTCTGAAAATATATCTTTATCTAACAGTGACTGTAAAGCATTGATTTTATTCAGAGTATTGACTATGTTCAGGAAAGTACACTCTTGCTTCATCTTACTTCAACCACATCCAGAAAATTGTACAGATGGAAAATGGCCCTGGATGTAAACTCTGGCTTACCTTGCCTCATCAGAAAGATTGGAGCTCAAAGGTTTTGCTCAGATAGCACCTTCTTGTCTTTTTAAAATACAGCATCTGGATTCTGAGCTTGAGGTTAACTAAATAACCATCTGTTAAAAACCTGTCAACACGCAAATGTAAAAACTCTCATTTTACTTGCAAAATTGTTTAGAAATTAGCTGCATCCTAGTGAATGTGACTTTCTGTAATTACAGCTTGGTTTCCTTCATTAACACTACTTTGAAAATTCAATGCAAATCCATTAACAGTGCCCATGTTCTAACCTCTTCCTCTCTCTCACCACATGTAGCCCTATACATCTTTTCCTTTCTCTCCTCCTTGCTCAAAGCCAGCCACACTGGGCCCTTGGTCTGTTTTCAGTACAACCTTACACTTCACATCAAAGTTTCAGTTAACTATGCAGCTTACACTATGATGGTCTCATAAGATTATAATAACTCTGAAATGCCTATTGTCTAGTGATATAGAACCACACATTACTCACATTAGTGGTGATGATGCAGTAAACAAGTCCACAACCCAGCAGTAAAGAAGTATGCCAGAAATGAACATAGACAGACAGTACATGACTCTTGATAAAGATGGGCTATTTTTATTCATTTATTTACTTACCTGAATAAAAATTTTATGGTGATTTTGGAGTATAGACTTTGTCCTCATAAGAAAATAAGTTTACTGTAAAAAAAGTTATGTGTTATACTTACAGCAGTCTCAGAAATCTGTTTACCATCTGCATTTTGTCTTTATCTCTTGTGCTTAATTTAATCTCATTTTTAGTTACAGAAATATTAAGTATTATACATTATATTAAGTAATTAGCAAGATATATATCATATTAAATATGACATACATCTTAAGTATTAAACATATGTATAGTGTGTACTTATATACTTACTATATAAGCATATGTAGTCACACATAGTATATATAGTACAAGTTTAAGTGTGTGGGAGACATTATCACCTAGGTTTGTGTAAGTATACTCTGTGATGTATACACAGCAAAACAGCTAATGACACATTCTCAGAGCACATCCTTGTTAAGTGATGAATGAGTATATCCAGGAATATTGCCATCCTTTTTTAGCCTTTCCTCTGCAGTTCCCATATGTGGGATTCTCTTCCAAGTGTGTGGCTTTTATTCTAATTCATTCATCCCTTTGTCAAAATGGCACCCTACATTGATTGCTGATCTTCACACTTAGAATTGAAGATATCCTCATCTGTCCTGATTCATGTTTTATCTTTATGTTACCACTTGCTGACAAGTTAAACTATGCAGATGGCTTTTCTTGGTTTATTATTTTGCCCATCCTTATTCCCAGTGTAAACTCATCAAGGGTAGGTATCAGGGTTCTGTGTGCTCACTGCATGATACTCAGTGCTCAATACAGTACTTGGCATGTTGTAGGCACGCAGTGATCATGTGTTTCCAAATGAATGAAAGTAGTTTTACAAACTATTTTCTCTGAATATTCTTTACACTAGAAAGCTCAAGTTGAATTTTCCTTCCAAACTCTACCAAAGCAATTACTACTAAAATCATAAGGAAAAAATCTGAAGTCATATATATCTAGATCTTAGATATATATATATATCAATTTTTTGAGTAATTCCTTACAACCAACAATAGTGAGTTCTTTTAACTTATGTCTTGCAATGATTATGGACATTAAGTGGGAAAATCTTAACATTTAAGGTACCATTAAGTATCTTTTAAAATAGTGTGGTTAATATCACTATTATGTATGTGTACGAACTACGTGATCATGCTGAGGAAAACTTTGTGGAGTCAGTTTTCTATCTACCATGTGGGTTCTGAAGATCAAACTTGGGTTGCAAGTTTGGGCAGCAAGCAGCACTGCCTAGTGAACTTCTCTCCTTCCCACTATAGACTGCCTCTATCAAGTGGAACTGCAATAACAAAATACCTGATGGTTTATAAACCGATGGCTTCTTATACCACATCTCTGGACATTGAAGTCCAAGGTTGAAGAGGCGACATGATCATTTTGAGTCTCTTTTTTTTTTTTGAGGCAGGGTCTCCCTTTAGTCCCACCTGGCCTTGAGCTCTCTATGTAGAACAGGCTGGCCTTGAACTCACAGAGATCTGGGTGCTGGGATTAAAAGCATGCACCACCATGCCCGGCTACATGATCATTTTCTTCTTGGTTTGTGAGTGACCCTCCCTATTCCCGACCCCGTGTCATGCTGATGTGTAGTATAATAGCTAGTGTTAATTTTTAACTTGTCAAAAGCTATAATCTCCTGGGAGATGGATCCCTGAGCATGTCTGTTGGATCTAATCTTGACGGTGCTAATTGACATGGAAAGACCCACATTAACTCTGAGCAGTATAATTTCCTGAAGAGGAACTGAGCACTAGCATGCATGCATTCAGTACTATGATGGACTTTTGATGGGATGTCGCCAGCTCTCTCAGGCTCTAGCCACCTTGACTTCTCCATTACAAAGGTCTACCCCCTGGAACTGTGAGCTAAAGTTAACCCTTTCCTTCTTATGTTGCTATTGTCATGATATTTTATCACAGAACAAATAAGAAGAATGGAAACAGGAAGAGACAGTGTTCCCAATGTCTCATTTTTTTTCAGATTATTAATCAATTATAGATGATTCACTTTTATGACCTTATCCAAATGCACTTAACTTCTAAAGACCACATCTCCAAATACCAACAATTTTGAAGTTAAGCTTTTGGTATATGGATTTTGGGAAGATAGCAGTCAGTCTACACCAGTAACAAACACAAAAAGCAATATCTGGCTTGTTTCATAAAATTGTTTTTAAAACTTGACTTCATGTACGGATGTCCCTTCACTTATTTCCCTCCCACATTACTTTTTCCTTATCTTTCTTTCACATACAAATTTCCCTGGAATTTGTTTTGGCTCTCATATTCAATTATCCTACTCCAACACATCCTAATTTCTTTCCCTGAAATCAAAATTAAACAGATCTGTATTTGTGATTCTCTGTTGTAAGAATTCAGATTCCAACAGCTCTCAGGATTTCAGCTTTTGAGATGAAAAGCTTACAGAAACAAAGGATTCTTTGATTACTATCCTTTACTATACAAGAATTTGTATTACCATGTTATGGAAATTTCAATCTTTTCATTTGGTTTCATAAAATACATCTTCTTTATATCGATGAGATTATTTTCACTCAAAATTCTATCCCACTGTATGAAAACTGGCCCCAGATGAATTGTGAGCAACAAATGAGAAATACAGGTACAGGATTGAACAAAATGCACTTTTACTCTAAGACAAAAGTATTGTCATAGAGCTCAACAAGATCAAGTGGATCCCCATACTAGAATTACTCGAGACAAATAATGTTGGCTAATATTCAAGATGGCTGCAGTCAGGTCAAGCTGAATCCATACAGAGGGAAATGGATGTGGGGGACTAGAATACAGAACAATTATATCTCATTTAATTGCCTGCTTATAGATATCAAATCTAATTATAAATAAAAGCTTGCTGTGTTCAATCTCTCTATGAAAACTGTCAAAATTAATGTGGCTCTCTTTTTCTGTTCATCATCTCTGTCCTGCCAAGATATTTCATATTTTTGCAACAACTTACATTAAGGAAAATATTCAAAAAATGGGAAAATGATATATAAGAATTATATTTGAATTCTTTTGATTGTTAGGCTCTCATGTAGCTTCCACTCATCAAACATATAAGAGAAACTGGTCTTTGGAGTACAAGAAATTGTTAAGGGGTAATCTTTTAGTTTCTATAGTAATCCATTTCATGTATTAATTAAGCAGTTATTATTAAAAAACAGAACACTAGAGGATTTACTCTCATGCCAATGTGTTTTTCTTGCATTTTTACATAATCATTAAGGTTCATACCAGGTGATCCTTCTGTATATGAAGCAATTTGTTATGAATAAAAACTACAGTCAGGTGAATACAAAAAATTAGTTTCTAGTAGTTCTCTCATCATGTGTTAAACTGGAAATGAGAGTTTTGTGTCAACATTATTTTTTCAAGGGGAAAATAATATTGAAATCAAACAAAATTCCAAGAAGCAAGTTGCCATGGGGAAAGTGCTTTACAGAAAGCTACGCTGGGAATAAAACCCATGGTACATTTCTGTTGAACTGAATTTAAACTGAGGTCTTTGCAATAAAACTGGTTCTTGATTCCAGTTTTTTTTTTTTAAGTAAGATAAAGTGGATCACAATAAGAGGCCACAGAGTCAGCTTAAATATTATTGTGCTCAATTGTGCTACTAGCATTTTCTCTTCTTTTTCCACTAGTTTTCATCTCTTTTTAATAATAATAGGTGCTAAGTACCATCAGTAACCTCATTAACAACTATAGAACCAACACTGGACACCATTGTACTTCATGCTCATTAGTAAACTTTCCTGTTGATGTTATCCTGTAAATGTTTAGACTAGCTTTATTTATAAAGATTGCCAATTCTTACAAATGTGTTGAATGACATTTATACCTATTAAAAGTGAATTGTAGAACACAGAGAACTAACACTTCTGCCTAACTTCTTTTGTGCAAACTGACAGGAATTGAATTGTGAAATTATTATGATATGCTGCTTGAAACCTTCAGCATTTTTACTTATCATGGGAATTAATTCCAGTTCAAGTCGTGTGACAAGATTGATGAAAAGGGGTAAGTGCCTGAGTGGTAAAGTGAATGTCACTGGGTTTATTTCAAACGAAAGTTTTAAAGTAATTAATCTTACATGGCTACAGTCCACAATGAGCTGAATTGGACTGCTGAGTTTGGGACATTAGTATAGAGGTAACAGAAGTTACAAACTTCTGTTAGAAGTGTTCAAAGGCTAATAAGATCTTAAACCACAGCGACAGAAATAATTTAAGATGTTAGTAAAGTAATGAATCCTCTTGGAATCTTATTGCTATAAAGGTTCTTTTTCTCCTCTTTTCATTTAGTGCACCACTGGTGTCATCCCACACTAAACAGGAATGCAGTGATCATAAAGTAAAACCTGATGCTATAGCACACACATACAAAAAGTTGCTTCATAAAACATTAAGGAAGTAACAGAACTGGTGATTTCTGCTCCAATTATAGAAATCAAAAAGTAAAGTGCTATAATATTTGTCATGTTCTTCCTGTTGATATGGCTCAAATCTCTTAATGAGCTAATACTCATTTAGTTATTAATGCCTTTCATATCTAGTCCACTATTTTCTTCTTTTATTTTTATTAGTTTTATGATTCATAGATAGATAGATAGATAGATAGATAGATAGATAGATAGAGCTTGATTTTCCTATTTCTGAATCTCCTCACCTGCAACTCCAGTGTTCCTTCGCATGGCAAAGTTACACTTGTGTTCATCAACCCCATATCGTTCTGAAATCCTAGTTCCAAGTGATCATTGTTTCACTCTAAAGAATTTAACTCTGTGCACTTACTGTATTTACCCTTCAAAACCAGACTCCTATTCTGATCAGATTTTCCAACCCATGGTATTTCACTATTTTGTTCCCCAAGCAACCATCTTTAAGTGACAGGCTTTGAAAGAGTAATAAAGTGCAGACCTACTTTAAGCTATATATTTTAGGAAAATTAGTTTATTATAAGAGAAATAAAAAAGTTAATGAGGGGCTGGAGAGATGGCTCAGTGGCTTAGAGTACTCATCTATGTTCTACAGAAGACCTGATGTCAGGTCCCATTACCCAAAGGCTCACAACTACCTGAAGCTGCAAGTCCAGGTGATCTGATGCACTCTTCTTGTGCACTAATATGCACAAACCCACACTCAGACATACACACATATACATATAACTAAAAAAATAAGATTTTTAATGGTAAATGACAAAAATGAGAAAATAAATAATATAAGTTCACGTTTCTTAATTACATTCTGAGAAATACCAGTTCCTAATTGCCAATTCTGAAAGCCTTAGAACACCATCAATTATATCTGATCATATACCTCTTTAGCAAATACTTGCCAAAAAATCGGTGTGGGTGGAAGAACTTCACAAGGCAGAACTTATTATCTGAATAAAAAGTAATGTGATGATTAATAACATATGCAGAGTCTATTTCATGTAAGCTTCAGAGGGCAATTTAATTATCAACATTATTTTACCTCCAAACTGTTCTGATTTTCAAGAAATCCTAATTATTTTCAATTATGGTTTTATATCTATATTTAAATTATCACCTAAACTGTAATAAGCATTCAAGATTCTTAATCTTTGGATCTCCGTCAACCCAAAATTCACATTTAAAAAAATCTATTGAATAGTTTGAAACTACCTTTATTACTTGGCGGGGGGGTACATGGTTGTGCTAATGAGAAGAATGAAGTGATGAATATGAAACAAGTCATTGGTTTTCCTAAGTGCTCATTCCTAGAGACATAAACCTAGGCTCATTACAAGTATATCACACACATTAATTCACATTGATGAGCATTTAGTGGTATGGGTTTACAGAATGGAATGTCTAGAAATCTCTGTGTTCAAATTACTATAGCAAGAGACAGAAACTAAATCAAATGAAGCTTGGATTAAATGGTTGTATATTTTATAGCCGACTGTCTTGGTCATAGTATTTCTTGCTATATGGAGAAGGCCATAGCTAACAAAAAAGGACTTATAATTACATTGAAAGAGTAAATGTTATTGATTGCTAAAGAGAAATCAAACCACACAAGTGGGAATTTATACTTTAACTTTTTAAATAAAATAAGTTTGTCATTGGCTGTGTGGTCTTACCCTTAAAATTTTCATATGGAATAATAGGATCAACTTGAGACAATATAAACAAAAAATGATTTTTTCTACCCTCCATCAAAGAAAATGCATTCAAACTATTCAAAGTATATGTTTCTTTCTTGACCCTGAAAAAAACATTTGTTGATACAACTTTCTACATCTTAGAAAGGCAAGAAAAGAGATAATCTGTTTTGCACTGAGAAATTCCAAAGCAGATTGGTCATTACATTGTGAAAGTATATTCTAGTTGAAGTAGAAAACACTCCCTGGGATTTTCTGGCCTATAAATAAATGTTTCTTAGTTCAAGAAAATCAAATCATGTACTTAGAGAAAAGGGTACAAATATTAGTTGAAAAATTTCCCTCCAATTATCCATGCCCTAAAACAATTAAAAGGAGGTATGAGATTTAGAATAAGTATCTGTTTTAAGCAAATTCAGCAATACACTTTATGAAAGAAAAAAAAAGTTTTCCCCCTTCTTGATATCTGCCTCAACATCATTCTGGCTTCACCAGAGGTAGGTCTAGTTTAATTTCCATTTTCTGTGTATCATAATAATTCAAAGGAATACCTTCAAATGTGTCAGAGACATTTTTAATATGATTCTTAATCATTCTCACCTCAGTGTTCATGTTCTTTTATAATACCCTCTGGTTAAATGAAATTAGATGTAGCAACATTTCTATGATGAAAAGCACATAGAGAAAGCAAATTCTCCTTCTAAAGAAGGGTTACAACATAAAAAGAGCAACTGAAGTTCCTTGCTACAGGTACCCTCCCCCAACTAAGAATGCTTACATCATGACTTCCAGTTTCCATCCATGTGATGATTAGTCTTCATTGTCAAATCTTCTAGATTTAGAATCATCTGGGAAACACATCTCTGTTCTTGTCTTTGAGGGCGTTTCTTTAGAGGTCAGCTAAGAAGGGAATACCTAACCTGAGTGTGGACAGTGGCATTCCATGAGCTGGAATCCCAGACAGAACGGGAAAGGAGAAAGAGTGCTAGTTCACGACTAATATCTCCTCCATGTGTATTCTGATCCATCTGCATATGAACACATTCCTGCAGCTCACAGCTGCAAGCCACTGCTTGCATGCCTCTCCCAGAATGGTGGTCTCTATCTCCAGAACCATGAATGAAAAGAAATGTTTTCTCTCTTGTTGCTTTCAGGTAATGGATCACACCAAAAAGAAAATGAATACAATCAACAAATCTGTTGACAGCAAGAAACTGACACCACTGCTCCAACATTCCCATAAGGAACTGAATCCTGCCAAAAACTAGGTCCTCCCCTATTCAAGCCTTGGAAATTACATTAATCTGACCAATACTTGGCTCACAAGACTTCTGGAGGATTGTGAGCCAAAAGCATCTGCTAAACTGAGCCCAGATTTCTAGGGCACATTCTTACAGTATAATAAATATTACTTTAGACCTCTAAATAAATAAATATATATATATATATATATATATATGTATATAATATATATGTATATATATATACATATCCAATAGATTTTCATCTTCTCAAGATTTAAATTTTATTTCTTTGCATATAAAACTAACTAAAATTCTCTAAAATATAAGTGAGATACATTTTCCAATGTCACTAATAGCAATGATTTCAAGTTAAATTACAAAGTAATTAACCAAAAGGATGCTCATTCTCTTTTTGTCTTATAAAAAAATTTTATTGAATTTTTGTAATTTTCTTTTTTTTTCCTTTTTTATTGAGCATTTGTACAATTCATACAATGGTTCCCAATCAAACCCAGTCCCCTGCATGCCCCAACCTCCTGGATAGGGCTTAGCTTGGATATTGTAAGAATGTTCATTCTTGTATTAACTAGTTACAATCTAACATAGAATATGTACAAAAGATTTATAATGATGCATTAAATTATATCCTGGTAAGAGTAAGCGACATCTTAAGCATTTTAATCAGATGTTGTAGGATAATTTGAAGCTTACTGAAATCTCTAAAAATCAAAAAGACATGCCTTCAAATTTCTTTGATATTACTTTGATTTTGTTTTCTAAATCTGTTAAAATTGCTCTGTAATATGATATTCTGTAAGGCTTTGCAAATACACAGCATCATGTAGCTGTGTATCTCAGATACATGAAAAGAATGTCAAATAAATATTTGAACAGTTTGTAATAGCTTTTATCTTTGGGAGTTAAGAAGTAATGATTCTTAGATGAATGCCTCAGCTCACATCTATTATTCGGTACTGAACTTTTACGTTTCCAAATAAAGAAATGGATATAGCAGTTGATAATTATGATAGCACAGCATATGATTTGGAAATGATATAGTACTGTAGTTTTGTGTAAAAACAGCAATTTGTATAAAAATTTCTTAAAACCTGAAAAATGGTAAGCAATTCAGTATTAGAGAATCAGGGTAAAAGTTAAAACTGTAGGGATGTAAAAATAAATTCTATTTACTACAAGTGAAGTATACAGACACCCCATTAATATTTCCTAAATGACACTGATGATAAATTATAACAATAGAACTTTAGATAACAGAAATCAAAAACATCAGAATCAGGGCTGGAGAGATGGCTCAGTGGTTAAGAGCACTAGATGCTCTTTCAGAAAACCTGGGGTTCAGTTCCCAGTACCCACAAGGCAGCTATCATCCATCCATCCATAACTACAGTTACAGGGGATCCGACACCCTCTTCTGACCTCCACGAGTAATCCACAACACAGGTGCACTTACACACATGTAAGCAGTGCTCTTAACTGCTGAGCCATCTCTCCAACTTCTCAAGGGAGATTGTGCAAGCATTTTCTATCTTTACAAAACAAAGTAAGCCAGGTGTGATGGTGCAAGGTTTTAATCTCAGCACGCAGGAGACAAAAACAGGCAGATCTCATAAGATCAAGACCAGCCTAGCCTACATACAAAGTTCCAGGCCAGCTGGGGTTATAGGGATACCCTACCTCAAAACAAAACAGAGCAGCTAGAAAAGAGTATCTAGATATAAATAATACTATATATATATATATTAAATTAATGATTTTATAGTTCATAATCTGTAATGAAGAAAACTCCTGGCACAGATAAATGTCTGCATAAAATGTTCCAGAAAGTGGAAATGTCAACAAAGCCTCCAAAATTGTTTAATTCAAGATCATCAGAATTAATTTATTCCAAACAACCATGATGACAAATGTAAACAAAACATTACAGGAAAGGGAAACTCCAGGACAATACTCTACAAAATATGATAAAGAAACCCTCTAAATTGTATTAGCAAATTGACTTTAGAAGTATCATCTGAATAATGTATCATATAAAAAATTAAATCTGGGCATGAAAGCCTGCTTCACCAACACAAACTACATTATGATTTGTATATATCCTTATCCACAAAGCAGAGAACCAAGGCACAGGGTGGCCCTCGGTAGTACAATATTTGCCTGACATGCAGAAAACCTGGGTTCACTTCCCAATATTGAAAAGAAGAAAATCTATATGATGATATCAATAGGTATAGAAGAAACTTTGACTTGATCTAAATTCTAAGCCAAATAAAGATTCTCAGCAATCCAGAAACTCTAGGAATTTCCCTAACCTATGCTACCTTTTTCATTTAAGAATGAACTGAACATCTGGTTTATATTTTCCCCATACTGATGACTGTGCCATGATAAATTATTTTCAAATGAGTCTTTATTTAATTAAATTAGTTAAAATCTTTTATGGAATTATGAAATATAATCCAATTCCTTTTTATTTCTGCCACAAATGATTATTTTAGTTTTTACAGATAATTGATCTTCATCATTTCTTTCTGATATCATCTAGGTATAATAATGTGTTATTCAATAAAGTCATGCATGAGTCATAATTCTGCTTTCTATATGGTGATTGATGTATGCAAATTTTCCCAATAAGTAAAAAGGACTTCGAAGTATTGATAGAAAAAACAAAAAGGAAGAAGCCCCAGCTGTAACTAAGGCTCAATTAACCATGATAACTGGTGGAAAAGGAATAGTCAGTTTCCTTTAAGGATCTAAAATAGGTTAGATAGGCTTCAAGGGATAGACCCATATTCAAGAACATTTGGCAAACACAAATTAAAATTTGATTATGATCTGAATAGTTCTGAATATGATCAAAATAGAAACAATAAACTATGAAAATATATACAATGTGAAGTGAAATGGGAATATTACTTCTAGGAGGAAAATTAATAATAAAATTTCTTACAAATAAAACAGTTCTTATTATATATTTATAAATGTGTAATATACTGCATGTACACTATATTGTGTTATATGCAGAGAATTTGCTAGTAGAGAACATTTTAGACACTCTTATCAACCAAAAAGCAGATATACAAAGAGATGGATATATTAATTTGCTATATGTAGTAGCCATTTCACTGTTTATGTGGTTGTAAAATATCATGTTTATACCATGACTACAAATATATATAGATAATAAAATGATAATGAATCTAAAAAATATCACAAATTGAAGGCACACAAATCAAGCCTTTGAATTATAAAATTATCTACCCTATCATGCAAACACACTATTTCGCAAAAATACTTAATGGGCATTAGTCACAATGGCCTTTCCCAGTGTATCGGTATTTAGGCCAAACTGATTATTATGCAGAGTCAGAGTCTGGGTAAAGGCTGAAGCTTCCATGTGCTGGCATATGTTTATGCATATGAATATGACGAAGAGAGAAATCTCATTGGCTTAAATCTCTCCACCTTGTGAAAAATATATGTGAAGAGATTTCTCAAATATCTTTGTAAATAAAATAGGTCATTGTTAAAATTAAATGTTTATTTTAAAGGGACAAAAGAAAGATGAGCATTTTGTCTGTCCAATTTCTGAGTTTGAAAGATCCATGGGAATGTTTATATGCAAAACAAACAAGAAGAAAAAACAAGTAAAAAGCAGTAGAAAAGTTTACTGAATAAGGAAACAATCATGTTAGGATTGCAGTGGCTGTGCTTCTTTATGCCTGCATTAGGTATTTATGGAGAGCTTCCTATGGGTCATGCTCTCATCCAGCCCCTCTGTTCACATTACCTGAGGTCTTTACTACAAAATGATAATACAGATGGACACTGTTAGACTCTTCTTCCTGAGATAAAATTGTTCCTCTCAATGTTTGTGTGCCTTGTCCAAAGCTAAAGCGCCTTGCCAAAACTACATGTAAAACACCAGGACCAAAAGCCAAGGTCAATACTCTTTGTAATTATACTTTCTCATAGACACTACTATTTTTGTTGCAAAACCCATCCTTAAGAAACATTGAAACATACCCCCAAGCAGTATATCTCTATACATTATTCATGTGGTTGTATAACTGTAAACTATATACAGATCTCATGATGCTTAAAGGTTGACATAAAATTAACTTAAGTAGAATTTCCATTACAATCTCACACTCAGGTAAAATACATTGAACAATCACCTGATGCGGTCATCATACACAGTAGGCCCATTTCAGGTGAAATGTACAAACTCTGTTCAGGCTCTTTAAAAACTAACATTGTAATAATAAACACATGTGTCTATTTATCACACATCTCATTCTTCCTGGAATGAATGACCCTTCATTTTGTCAAAAATGAATGGTCGTTCATTTTTTTTGTCAAAAATCCCTTCACCTTCCAGTGAAAAACCAGCTATAGCTCCCAGCAGCCAGATTACCAAGAAAACTTACCAGTCCTATTTTTATGACTTGTATGCATGTATGGAACTGTAACGCTTTATTGAACTTATACAGGTCTGTGCCTCTTCTCTCTCCTACTCCACTAAGAGCTTCTGAACTTTACTGAACTGAACCAAACTAATAGGAAATAAAATTAAATGAAACCAAGTCTTTATGTCTCCTGTATCTAGTGTACTGTTTGGTAAACAGTAAGCGATCACTTAAGGATGAATGAATGATTAAACTAATGAATGACAGTGAATTTATTCTTCATTCACTCACATGAAGACACTTTTATTTATGCAACATATTCTTCTAAAAACTAACAAGTTAGGAAAAGAAATATAAATGGAAGCTAACAGTGTCTATCTCGCTGTTGGCTCAGCATAAATGCAGCTGTTGTGTGCAAAATAGAAATTGAATCACAGATTCAAAGAACTGCAGACCTAGAATGACTCTACCATATGAACAGCTGAGTTCAGCAGTGGGTCATAGGAATCAGAGAGCTAGATATGTCCAAGAATAGAGAACTGATATTCTGATATATAGAGAGTGAGTAAATCCTGATAATAGAGACAGAACTGATAAAAAGACAAAAAGTCCATCCCAGTACAGATGATGACTTATAAAAGCTGCATCCAACTCCCTGCGGAGCTTCCTGGCATATCCACTCAAGAGTCTCCCCTCCCCCAGCAGTCATTTTCTGCTTGTACAATTGGGGAAAGGGACCCTGTGATTTTTATGTGTATTTATATTGATTTTTTGTGCAATTCAACAAAATCACTTGATCATTTTATTCCCCCTTCCCCATCTGGGACCTGGCCATAGGCCACCCCACCAGATTTCATGCATTAATTCTGCCATTATGTTAAGGCCTATTGAGTCAAGTTAGTGTACCCAGACATCACTTGTGAACGTTCAGGCAACTGGACATGTCACCTTATCTAGAATCTCTCCCTTAAAGATCAACTCTCACTCACCTAGCGTAATCAGCTGTTAATAGTTCTTTGGCTAAGGTTGGAGCCTGCTGGTCATTTCCCCAGTTCTATGCTGTATTTTCATCTGCTTGAATTTGCATGGGTCTTGTCCTCCCTGACACCATTGTTGTACATTCATAAAAGCAAGGTCCCAGTACCCTGAAAGACTCTATTATATTCATGTCCCAACTCTAACTCTTAAAATCTTTCTACCATGTCTTCTACAATGGTCCCCAAGCCCTGGATGAGTGAAGGTCGAGTCTAGGGACCCACACACTCCCTTTTGTATTCATTGTTCTCTGTTGCATGAGGGGGCTTTGCTGATAACAGTTAAGAGATGCATTAGTGTTCTCTCTATCCCTTGTTCCACTATGTTCATGAGCATTAAGTGTACAGATTCAATGTATATATGGTACTTAGGGTTGGGCATCTCACAGACACTTAGTCCCAGTGTTTGACCAGTTGTGGAACTCTGCAATAGTCTCTAGCTGTCACAAAAGAAGCTTTTTTGGGAGCCAGCAGAGGCTTTGGCTCCATAATGAGCAAGTTCTTGTTCAGGGAACTCAGGTGCTCAGGTTCGAGCCTTGCGTGCTAAGGTAGGAACCCCGTGCAGCTCCAGACAGGTACTGGGGCACAAGCTAAGTCAGGCACCCTCCCCAACTGGAATTGAGGAGAAAGTATCCAAGTTGACTTTTTGGGGAGAACCTTCAGAACAGGAAGGGAATAGCGACTTAGACTTCCAATATCCAATATATAAACAAAAGTGAAAGCCTGAAACCTAGACAAGTTAACACTCCATAAACAAGGAGGGGAAACACAGTGAAAAGACATTTGTGATTTGAATCACAAAAGGGAAACCCACATGCCAGGGACACGACAAAGGGACAACATGGGAAAGGTGCAGGATAATTCCACACCAAGCTCTACCAACCCTGTAGGAGACAGCTACAATCAGATCCAACTGGAGGTGACCCAAGAAACAGATCTTAGAGTAATAATTGCAGACCTATGAAGAGAAATTAAAGAAAATAAAGAAGAATTCAGTGAACTAAAGAGAGAGAATGAAAAACTAAAAAAGGACCTAGAGGGATACAATGACAAACCTCAAAAAGAACTAAAGGAAGAGATTGACAAACTCCAGAAAGCACTAGAGGGAGAAAGAAACAAACTCTGAAAGGAAGTAGAAACACTGAAAAAGGAAGCCAACCAACGAAGTAAGGAGCACCAAGAAGAGATTGAAAAGCTGAAAAAGGAAATGGAAATACTAAAGAAATCACAGGATGAAATGAAAAAAGGAAATAGAACACTCATCCAATCAAGAAGAAAGGAAAGGAAAAAGCCTCAGAAATAGAATGGAGGAAGCAGAACAAAGAATATCAGATATAGAAGATAACACACAGCAACTAAAAAGCTCAAATAAAAATTTAAAAATACACAAAAGTGGAACAACCAGGAAATATGGGACACTATGAAAAGATCAAACCTCTGCATCATAGGAATAGAGGAAGGAGAAGAATCTCAAGAGAATAGTATTGATCAGATCTTCAACAGAATAATAGATGAAAATTTCCCCAAACTAAAAATAGACAAACCCATACAAATACAAGAAGATATAAGACTCCAAATAGACAAGACAAGAAAAGAAACTCCCCACACCATATCATAGTTAAAATGCTAGATGCCCAAAACAAAGACAAAATTCTGAAGGCTACAAAAGAAAAACAAGTCACATACAAAGGGAAACCCATCAGAATTACAACTGACTTCTCGGCACAAACCATGAAAGCAAGAACATGGAGGAAAGCATTCCCAGTGTTAAAGGACTATGGACGCCAACCCAGAATACTTTACCCAGCAAAAATGTCGATTATAGTTGAAGGAGAGAGAAAATTCTTCCACAACATACACAAGATGATAGAATACATGTCCAGAAAACCAACTCTTCATAAAATACTTGAAGCAATTCAAAGAGCAGAAGAGAGGAGCAACTATCCACAAGCACCTAGGAAAAGAAACTAATAAAAAACATAACCATAGGAGTAGAATCAGAGACTAAAAGTCCAAATGGATAATAAGGTGAAAGGAAGCAACATCCATCTTTCAATTATAACCTTAAATATTAATGGGCTAAACTCTGCAATCAAAAGTCAGAGACTGGGAGAATGGATTAGGAAATAAAATCCATCAATATGCTGTCTACAAGAAACCCACCTCAATTTCAAGATAGGCACCAACTTAATGTGAAGGGATGGAAGAAAGTATTCCAAGCAAATGGTACCAAAAAGAAAGTAGGTGTTGCTATTCTAAGATCAGGAAAAATAGACTTCAAAGCAAAAGAAATCAAAAGAGACAAAGAGGGCCATTACATCTTCATTAAAGGCACAACTGATGATGAAAATCTCACAATCATGAATATATATGCACCAAACACTGGTGCACCAAACTTTATAAAGACAATTCTTCAGGATCTCAAGGCACACATTAACCCCAGCACACTAATAGTAGGGAACTTCAATACCCCACTAAGTCCTTTAGACAGATGAACAGGAGAAAGGATAAACAGAGAGACATCTGGATTGAATGATACAATACACTAAATAGACCTCAAAGATATCTATTGAATATTTCACCCAAACACCAGAGAATACACTTTCTACTCAGCACCCCACGGAACATTCTCCAAAAGAGACCATATACTGGGACACAGGAAAAAAACTCAACAAATACAAAATAATTGAAATAATCTCATGCATTCTATCAGACCACAGTGTAAGAAAACTCAATATCAACACCAGGATAAACCCTACAACTTACAAGAACACATGGAGACTAAACAACACTGTCCTGAATAATGAATGGGTCAAGGAAGAAATAAAGAAATAAAAACGTTCCTGGAACTGGATGACAATGATAATAAAACACAGCAAAACCTATGTGACACTTTAAAAACAGTCCTAAGAGGGAAGTTTATAGCTCTAAGTGCCTACATTTAAAAAAAAAGAAAGAGCGCAAGGTGTGATCTAACACTGCAGCTAAAAATACTTGAGAGACAACAACAAATGAACCCTAAATGCAGCAGACAAGAAGAAATAACAAAAATCAGAGCAGAGATCAATGAAACAGAAACAAAGAAAACCATGCAAAAAAATCAATGAATCCAAAAATTGGTTCTTTGAGAGTATAAACAAGATAGACAGTCCTCTAGCCCAGTTAACCAAAAGAAAGAAGGAACAACTCCAAATCAATAGAATCTGTGATGAAAAGGGAAATATCACAATAGACAATGAAAAGATCCAGACAATCATACATAAATACTTCAAAAACCAATACTCTACTAATTTTGAAAACCTAGAAGAAATGGATGAATATCTGAAATCCTGGAAATCACCAAAGCTCTACCAAGAAGAGGTCAACAGCTTAAATAGACCAATAATATATGAAGAAATTGAGTATGTAATAAGTAGCCTCCCAAACAAAAAATGCCCAGGCTCAGATGGTTTCACAGCAGAATTCTATAAAATTTCAAAAAGAATTACAACCATTACTACTCAAGTTGTTTAGAAAAATACAAATAGAGGGAGTTCTCCCAGATTCCTTCTATTAAGCCAGCATCACGCTATTACCAAAACCAGGCAAAGATACAAAGTAAAAGGAGAACTATAGACCCATCTCACTAATGAAGACAGATGCCAAAATCCTAAACAGGATACGGGCAAATCACATACAGACCCACATCAAGAAGATCATCCATCATGACCAAGTTGGGTTCGTACCAGAGATGCAAGGATAGTTCAACATATGGAAATCAATAAATATCATCAAGCATATAAACGGACTGAAAGACAAAAACCACACCATCATCTCAATTGATGCAGAAAAAGCCTTTAACAAAATCCAGCATCCCTTCATGTTTAAAGTCCTAGAGGGAACTGGATTGGAGGGATCATTCCTCAATGTAATCAAAGCAATATACAGGAAACCCACAGCCAATATCATCCTAAATGGGGAAACAACAGAAGCATTCCCCTTAAGGCTGCCCCCTGTCACCACTCCTTTTCAACATAGTGCTTGAATCCCTTGCTAGAGCAATAAGGCAAGAAAAGGAAATTAAAGGAGTTCTAATTGGAAAAGAGGAAGTCAAGCTATCCTTTTTTGCTGATGATATGATCTTCTACTTAAGGGATGATAAGAACTCCACCAGAAAATTCCTACAAACTATTAAGCACTTCAGTAAAGTGGCAGGATACAAAATAAATCTAGAAAAATCATTAGCCTTTCTTTACACCAACAACAAGCAACTGAAGAAGGAATATGAGGAGACTTTCCCACTCACAATAGCCTCAAAAACAAAAAAATACCTAGGAACAAGCCTAACCAAAGACACCAAGGATCTCTACAATAAAAATTTTAAACCCCTGAAGAAGGAAATTGAGGAAGACATCAGAAGATGGACAAACCTCCCATGCACATGGATTGGGAAAATAAATATAGTAAAAATGTCCATTCTGTCCAAACTCAGATTTAATGCAATCCCAATCAAAATCCCCAAGAGTTTCTTCACAGGCTTGGAAAAAAATCTCAATTTCATTTGGAAAAACAAAAGACCCCAAATAGCCAAAACAACCCTGAGTGAAAAGAGTAATACAGAGGGGATCTCTATACCGGACTTCAAACTATACTACAGGGCTATAGTCATAAAAACAGCTTGGTACTGGCACAAAAACAGACCAGTTGACCAATGGAATAAAACTGAAGAACCAAATTTGAGCACATACAATTTCAGCCACCTCATATTCGACAAGGGTACCAAGAAGACACAATGGAGGAAAGACAGCATCTTCAGCAAGTGGTGTTGGCAAAACTGGATCACCACCTGTAGAAGAATGAAATTAAACCCCTACCTCTCACCTTGTACAAATGTCAACTCCAGATGGATCAAACACCTCAACCTGAAACCCAAAACTCTGGAGGTGATAGAAGAAAAACTTGGCAGCAGACTGCAAGACATAGGCATAGGAAAAGACTTTCTAAATCAGAGAGCAGCTGCACAAGAAATAAGATCAACAATTGACAAATGGAACCTCATTAAACTCAAAAGTTTCTGTACATCAAAAGAAACAATAAAAGAAGTGAAGAGAAAACCCACAGAGTGGGAGGAAACCTTCACTGCAGATACATCTGACAAAGCATTAATTTCCAGAGTATACAAACTACTCAAAAAACAAAGAAGAAAGAAAAAAAATGAATCACTCAAAGGATGGAACTGAATAGAGGCTTCACAGAGGAGGAATTAGAGATGGCTGAGAAACATCTTAAAAACTGTTCAACATCACTAATAATTAGGGAAATGCAAATTAAGACCACTCACAGATATCATCTCACTCCGATAAGACTGGCCAGGATCAAGAAAACAAATGATATCAAGTGCTGGAGAGGTTGTGGGGAAAGGGGAACACTAATCCATTGCTGGTGGGAATTTAAACTTGTACAGCCACTATGGAAAGCAGTGTGGAGAACCTTTGGAAGACTCAAAATGAGCTTGCCATTTGACCCAGTCATACCACTCCTGGGTATATACCCATAAGACTCGTCTTACTACAGAAATACATGCACAGCTACATTTATTGCAGCTCTGTTCACAACAGCAAAAAGCTGGAACCAACCCAAATGCCCCTCAACTGATGAGTGGATACAGAAAATATGGTACATATACACAATGGAGTTCTATGCAGCAGTAAAGAAAGACAACATCATGAACTTTGTAGGTAAATGGATGGAGCTAGAAGATATTATATTAAGTGAAGTAACACAGTCCCAGAAAAACAAACGACAAATGGTATCCCTCATCTGTGGATGCTAGCGTCAATAACCCAGTTATAAATATTTCTGGTGGAGAGGGATGCATATTAAAAGAACAACAACAGAAAGACTGCATCAGAAAACTGACTGAAATGGTGAATTGGGAGGGGTGGGAAGGGCGGGAGAGGGACACAGGTCAATATTCTATTTATGTATATTTAATTTAAAATTACATGGTATTTTACTTAAAAATACATGGTATTTTACTTAAAATCTATATAACAGTAACTTTGGGATTAACATATACAAATGTTCTCTATAATTTTTGTGTTATACAGTATCATCTTGTAACATTCTCTTTTACCTGTGGGATAATTTAACTTAAGGAATTAAGTTTGCTTCCCAAACTAACAACATACAGTCACCCAAAACAGCTTGGATAAATTTAATGAAATTTACACCTTGATTCCTGCCTACAGAAATGAGTACTACAACTGCCTTTTTGAGACTCATGGGTAAAAAAATAAAAACCTAAAATAAAAAAGGGGGGGTACCTTATATATTAAACCTTTTTGTCAAANCTGAAATGTCAGAGAGTGTTACCAAGGGCAACTAAACCAACAAAGCAAAAAAAAAAAAAAAAAAAAAAAAAAAAAAAAAAGACTCCGTCCATCAGTAATCAAGCTACAGCCCTCAACTTCCTGGAGATACTGTGTAACATGGCAGCCATGGTGGGGGGGTGGGGGGGTGTATGTGTGCTGTATATGATATATACTATGATATATATTAATATATAATATAGATATATTATAGCCCACAAACTAATTGGCTATATTATGCTCTCTCTCCTTGGAGGAATAACTCATACAGATGCCACGAAAGCTTATGTCCTCTAGTGGTTGTAGGAGAATGTTTAAAGGATGGATCAAGCCACAATAATGAAACTGGTCACCCGTCTTATAGAGAACCACAGTTTGCGGAATATAGCATACCATCCAAGCATCTGTGTCTATGCTCACAGCTTAAAACTGCCATAATAATAAATTGTACTGAACACCGTTACAATTGCCTAACATCTAATTGGCCTTGGCTTTGTAGTAGATAAAAAAGGTATCCCTGGATGAGGCTGTCAACGCCTGAAGGGGAACCAACCTGAACGGACTAGAGTTCCAATGAAACATCTCCAGAGAAAATAGACTGTTTTTTTTGATTCTTCTCACCGGAAACTTGTGTCCCCCTTTTCCAAAAGCCTAGGGAAAAACTTGGCGGAAGAGGAGGCAGATCGGGTAGAATGGTAAGGGCATGCAAGAGATTGAGGGGTGAATCATTGAAACTAACAGCAATATAGACTGGACTAATTGATCAACATGCCTTGTGCATACAAGCTTCTGCAACTGGACTATTGGAACCTTGGGTTGTTCAAAATTTGGACATAGATACTTATAAATTGGTTTTACATGAATGTTACTTATATTCTTTGCTTATGCTTAATAATTTGGCTCACTTAAAAAATGCACCAATTACCTAATCGCATGGCAAACTGAATAACATCAATGTTATCTGAAAACAGCTGTGCTATTATGTTGTAGAATCCCTTAAAAAATAAACAAATAAAAGAGAAAAGAAGCTTTTTTTGATGAGCAGTGCCTGGCATATGCATCTGTAATAATAAGGATCCATATTTAGCATATAGTAAGCAATAATATTTGTCTAAGGACATGACAACATTAGAGTTTTCTCTAAGATCTGTGACCACTATAGCCATTTGTATTTGGCTATGTTTTCAGTACTACACACGAGTTTCCTCCCATTGAGTGGGCTTTGAGTCCAATTAGGTAGTCATTGATTACCCACAGGATAAAAATGACACTATTTCACCAATATAGCCTTCTCTGTTGGTAATTGTTGTGGTTATTAGGCTTTATACCTGGGATTGAACCATCAATTGATTTTGTCCCTGAATAGCTTGCATAGTGTCCTCTAAAACTATGAGAGCTAGCCTTCAGTGAGGTGGCTTCTAGGTCAGTTCCAGCTCTGTTGTTCCAAGTCCTGTGTCTGAAGTATGTCCTGTTTTTAGCAATAGGGACTCACCTTCAAGTTCTGGAAGGTAATCAATGGCTGTGGCAACATCCTGTAATTTGGAGAGTCTCTTGGAGTACCCTGGCCAACAACTAGAAGGGAGTTTTCTTCTGTCTGGTACTTTCTTGTTATATAGCCTTCAGTATGCACATTGCTCTGTCATTTTTTAAACATTCTGAGCTTCATTAATTTGGCAGAAATTATTCTGCTCTAGCAGAATGTTTCAATTTGATTAAGTGGCAATAATAGCAGCACTAGATCCAAATGCTCATAGGCTTTGTCCCAAGAAAATTCATAACCCATAATGTTATTATCATGCATTTAAGTAACAAAGTAACAACAATGTCTAACATGTATGCATATGGAGTTATTCCAGACACAACATAGCTGTTTCTTATTTAATCTCAATCATTACCTACCAGGAAGGTACTGTCATCATCCCTTCTATACAGAAGTTTATAGATTGGCCAATTTATATTATTAGCAGTTAGAAGAATCAGATTTTGTCTTGTATATTCAAAGTTTCCTTTTCATGATAATTGTTTATTTTTTGAAAGCTTCATGAATGCATACAATGTGCTTTGAACAAATTCACCCCATCCCCTCTTCTTAAAATATCATTTCCTTCACTCTACCACCACTTTTACTTCCTACCTTCATGTGTTCTTTAAATTCACTAAGTCCATTTAGTACTGCCTGTTTGTGCATGAATATAGGACCAAATGCTGGAACATAGGAAGCCTCTCTTAGTCCTCATCCCTGAAGAAAACTGATTCTCCCTCACTCACCCAACAGCCATCAATTGCCAATAGCTTCTCAGCTAGAGTAAGACCTCATTGGCACTTCCTCATCCATGCTGGTATTCTGGCTGGCTTGATCTTGTGCAGATCTTGTACAAACAGTCATAGCTGCTTTGAGTTCATGAACTGTCAGGTGAATACTGTTTTGGTGCAGATGTCCACTACCTCTGACTTTTATAACCTTTCTGCCCTTTCTCTTCCATGGTGAATGCTGAGATTTGAAGGGAAGGTGTAATATAAATGTCACATTAAGAGCTGAGCATTTCACAGTCTCTCATTCTCTGTACATTGGCCAGTTTAGAGTCTCCATATTAATCACTTCTAGCAAAACATGTTTATCAATAAAAAAAAATTTCTTCAGAAGAAAAATTAAAATCAGATTTCAGTAACTGACTGAAATTATCAAATAAGAAAATACTAACAATTTAGACAATACTCAGTCTTGTGATTTCAAAAAAGAAGGAAACTGTATTCTACCCATATTTTTATAAACATACCTTAACTACCCATATACTCTTAACCATTATAATCAATATAAGTGGCGACATATTACTGAAGAGCTGACAGCACTTTGGACTATCTAATAGCACTTTTTTCTACAAGTCAAAGCTTAATTCTCTTTCATTTGAAAATATGCATTTTAAAATTAAGCTTTACTAAATCCTTTCGTAAATATTTCCTGTTAAAATTATGCTCAAGCTAAGATAATATAAGTATATATCTACCTTAACAATATGCAAATACATTTATCTGTAAAATGTATTTAAGATGTAAAAAACATAACCATAAATTCAAACACACTCTAGTATGTTATTATAGAATCTTATATTATTAATGAATCATGAATTGTTTTTAGTTAATGCAGTACAACTCATTGTTGGCAGCCTGTCACAGCATTGTTACTGTGACCATGCACCGCACCCTAAAGATGGCGCCGACTTCCTCAGGAGGCTAGAGAACAACAACTAGCCACCTTTTCCGCATGTAGCCACCTCTTCCGCATTAGGACAGGAACTACGCATGACTTTGAGCCCATTCACCTAATATTCTAATGAGGCTTTGGCCCCTATTGTGCTATAAGCCCATACATTGGATATGCTAATGAGGCATTGGACAGTGCACCATTCCAGAGCATACTCAAACCCTCTAGACTGCTATATAGGCAGTGCCTCTTCCTCATTTCGGGGTCCTTCTCACAAGAGAGCTGTGTACACAATAAATACTGCTGCAAAAGAATCCTGTTGCCCACGTAAAGTTCTTGCCGGCGAGACTGCTGCGCGTGACAACTCATTTTAAATTTTTTGTTTACCATGCAATCATCCAAATATACATGTGAAAAATCATTTATTTTTTATTATATATTTGTCCTCTTATTTTGATTGGCAGCTTCTCTTTGAATCTAACCCTGAGAAAGTGATTTAAGTGAAGTTTAGAGGAAAAAGAAGATACCCACAGACTCCAGAGAATAAGGAAACTTTTTACAGGACTCAATTCATATTTGTACCTAGAAGTCCCTAAATTTAAGGATGTTCATAAAGGTTTTTCACAATTCAAACTTGTGTCATGTGACATTGTATATTTTCCTGAAGAAAAAAAATGGTCAGTTATGTTTTAATGAGAAATGTGAGCACCATGAAGACTTTCCAGGAAGTTAAAATATTCTTCTTGCTCTCTCTAAGTTTAAGTGTACCCCATTACCAGAAGAATTTCTGCCAAGTAATGTCATGGTAACCCTTACATAACAATTAGAATAAATTTGAGAGTATTTACCTGCTATTAAGTCTATTTTCTATGACTCTACACCTATGTGAACAAAGCCATGAGCTGCTTCAAATTACCATCTCTCAGAAGCCTCTCTGCATGCACACCAAGAAGTCTCAGTCTGTCATGTGTTGTTACTTTGTTCAACTCTTATCCCCATTTCCTTTCTGTGTCCTTTCAAATTCCTTGACCTTAATTTCTCTGTTCCTTGTCCATCATTCCTTTGTTTGTTCTTTGACTCCTCTTTCTCATTTCTAATTTATTTTATCTTACAACTTATTATTTTAGGAACAAAAAGTGAAAAATAAGTCAGTAACTAACTGGTCCACTTGTCTTATCAGGTACATTAAGGGATTTTTTGAGTATTAAAATATGTTCTCAAATGAAAGAGGGGTGAGTTAGCTCAGGAAGTTAAGGAAAAACAAATGTCATAACAGACATAATTCTGAGCAATTCTGCAGGAAAAAAAAAAGAAAACATAAAATGTCATAAGGAGAAGCAATAGGAGAAATCATAAGTCAAGCAGCATGGTGAGAGGTTGGAGCCTGGAAAACAGCACGAAAATTCCCAAGGACAAAGCAGAAAAACTTTCTAGGATAAGACAGTTTGCAGAGGTGAAGGACCAAGTTCTTTCCACTGCCCTAAAATTCCAGGAACTCATGTTGCATATGGAAATAGATTTTTAGATGGATGTGTGGAAATAAAACTGAAAGGGATCATGTATCAGTTTAGTTTAGCATGTTGTAGACCAAAATGAATAAACATAAAAATTAGAATTCAATGTAATAGAGAATTCAGCTAGAAATATGCCTTAAAATTTCACAGAAATTCAAGCCGAATTTGCATTGATAAATGCTGGGGTTTTGAATGTATGGTCTCATTCATGTGTGGAATCTTAACAAATGTTGACTAAAAAAACCTATCCCGTTGATGCTGAGAAATGAATGTTGATTATTAGACACTAAGAAAGGTAGAAGACAGAGCAATTTTTAAAATGATTAACAATGGGTAATTAAAGTTCACTAGAACCAGGGAATTCTGGTGTGCTAGTACACAACTATAGATAGGAGTAACACCCCATGCATGGCATAATTCTAGAAGACTCTGAGAGTTTCCATCCTAAGGAATGGTAAATATTCTTGAATATAGATATATTTAACCTGCTTTTAATAATGTATAATATGGGGCTGGAGAGATGGCCTAGCGGTTAAGAGAGCCGAGTGCTCTTGTAGAGGACCTGGGTTCGATCCCCAGCACCCACATGGCGGCTGAGAACCGTCTTTGATTCCAGTTCCAGGGGAACCCGACGCACTCTTCTGACCTCCGTGGCATTGCACGAGATGAGTGCACCAACCTACATGCAGACAGTACACTCATACACATAAAAATAAATAAAAAATTGAAAAAAATAATGTATAATATACACATTTATTCAAATATCACATTGCCCTTCAATATGTTTAACTTGTATGCTGTCATGTAGATCTCAACCAACTACATGAATTTAGTTGGTAGCTAAAAATAAAACTAGAAAAACGTTAATAAGAATTACTTTTTAAGCATAGAGGACGTCAGTTTAAACAAGCTTGTGAGATGGTTCATAGCTTTATATTTCCTATAAAATTGGTCTTTCCTGAGGGAGAAAATTGACTAAAAGATAACCAACTTGCTCTCCTTTTCCATCAAATTTCTGTAAGAAAATTCAACTTGAGAGCTTGTTTGTAGGTTCTAGCAGGAGAACTCAGCTACTCGTATATCGTTGACCAAAGACTGATCCTCCTCTATCAGGGAAGGTTGTCCTCTTCGACCGAGCATGCAGTGTTTCAGGAGGGATAAATCTCTCTCTCTCTCTCTCTCTCTATATATATATATATATATATAGAGAGAGAGAGAGAGAGAGAGAGAGAGAGAGAGAGAGAGATTTATCAATATGTTCCCCCAAATCATGGATCATGGTTTGCTTTGCTCTAAATTGGGTATAGCATTTCCATGAACACAGGGGTAGATCAGTATGCTTATTTGTATGATAGGATACCATGCAGCATTTAGACTATATTAAATCCATGTGTAATCACATGGATAGATCACATTTAGAGAACAAAATGCACAGTAAAACGTGGTATAATATTTGCAACTTAATAAAAACAGTGCAAAGAACAGTGCTGTATATTGCTCATGGGTCCATTTATGACATCAATTGCCTTTTGGAATGTAGAAGGGGTTTATGAGAGTTATGATTTGTAATATTTCTTTAATAAAACAACAAAAGCAAAAGAAAAGAAAATTCAACTTGAATCAGTGTGGTTTTGTAGAAAGTATCGCTTGAAATATGATTTTCAGGCTCCACACGCATTTGGATTTAAGTAGAGAGTGTCGGTTCTAAATGTGTGCATCTGTTAGCTTGATTTCAATGCCATGGCAACACCTCAGGTCCAAGGCCTGGTACTTATCAGGAACTCAGTGCCAACATATCACAGGTAATAAAGTAGATATTACATGTGGCTGTAGAAAACTGATACTAGTCTCCATAAACTCTGAAGGTGTCAAAGTCATGCATTTTGATTTAAGCTGCCATGTCTACTTTACTTTATTAGGATTCTTAAGCATCAGGTCAATATTAGAAAATTGGACACCAGCCCAATTGCATTTTGTTGACAGCTTACCTATGCCAGAACTTGAATCTCAGTTCTTTGCATTTAGCAGACAGAATAGACTTCAGTTTCCAATAAGTTCTTGACAAAAGCTATCTATGAAGTCTCCCTGTTAACAGAAATATGTGCACTGTGAGGAGAAGAATGTGAGAGGATCTGACGAAATCCAGACCTTTGAGTGTGCTTTGCATATGGGATTTCATTAAACTTCCTGCAAATACAAAGATATGAAAAGCACACAAATTTGGAAAACTTGATGAGGAGTTATTCTGGTTAAAAATGCTAATTTTCATGCCCGGCGTGGTGGCGCACGCCTTTAATTCTAGCACTTGGGAGGCAGAGGCAGGCAGATCTTTGTGAGCTCAAGGCCAGCTTGGTCTACAGAGTGAGTTCCAGGACAGCTGGAACTACAGGGAGACCCTGTCTCGAAAAGACCAAAAACAAAAACAAAAACAAACAAAAAAAAAATGCTAATTTTGAGGAAGTGTTTTTGTTTCCCACTTAGTGGCTTTCTTTAAGATGTGTATAAGCTGCCATTTGAAGCCAGTGGCATCAGTGTGGTTCCTTATCCCACATCTCACTTTTCATGTGTGTCTAGACCAAATTTGGCTCAGTGGATGCCATTGTGAAGCCAAATAAGCGAATAAAAGGCCTCACACAGCAGGTCTATTTTTGGAAGCATTGTTCCCTTTTACAATGGAAGATAAATTATGGCTTAACAAAGTTCTGATAGAATGTTCTTTTTTCTATTTTATTATGAAAATACAATTTCTGACATTATATTGTTTAAATTGTTAGCTTATAGACTTTTACATTTATAGATGTGCCTAATATCTCAAGATGTTTAAATGTGCTACATTATACCTGCTTTATTTTTCAAAAACATCATTTAACTAGTAAGTTCTCTTTAGAGTGTAGAAATAAGAGAAGAAAATATGGGCTCCATTTTGCAGGACAGCAATCAAAATCCTCTATTCATTCATTTGCATCCTTATGGGGAACCGCACCATTACATTACCTCTTTAAAATATTATTTAAAATTCATTTCTCGGGGCTGGAGCGATGGCCTAGCGGTTAAGAGCGCCGACCGCTCTTGCAGAGGACCCTGGTTCGATCCCCAGCACCCACATGGCGGCCGAGAGCCGTCTGAAACTCCATTTCCAGGAGAACTCCAGTTCCAGGGGAGTCCGACGCCCTCTTCTGACCTCCGCGGCATTGCACGTCATGGGTGCACAGACTTGCATGCACACAATACATTCATACACGTACGGAAATAAAAAAAAAAAAATTCATTTCTCTAGGCAGGCATGGTGGCACAGGCCTTTAATCCCACCACTCAGGAAGCAGGGCCCAGAGGCAGGGGGATCACTGTGAGTTCAAGGCCAGCCTGGTCTACAGAGTGAGTTCCAGGACAGCTGGTTCTCCAGGGAAACCCTGTCTCAAAAATACCTCCCCCAAAGTCATTTCTCCCTTAATCGTACAGCAAACCTGTTGATGACTCTCCTGCTCCCAGCAGTCTCTATAGCACCTTCCTATATGATTAGTGTTAGGCAGCAGGGAGGAAGCTCCCTGCTAGTTATTGACTTAGTTTTCTAGGTCCTGTAACCAAGGTATGTAGTATCTTCAGCAATGGGATCTTATCATTGAGTTTAGGAGGGTAAGTAAAAGCAATGGCAATAGCTTATATCGTTTTAGAAATCCAGAAGACACCTTAACCAATGACTCTAGGAGAAATATCCCACATTTGGAACTGGGACTTTTCTTTGGCAACCAATTGCTTCTAGGATGAACATAATCCCTGTAGAGGGTAACGTGAATTGCACTCTTTTTTATTGTTATTAAACTTTTCCCATAAGTCATACATCATTCCTCAATCCAATCTAGAGTCACTTCCCTTTCCATGCCCCCCATCCCACCCAAGTCCCTGCACTCTGCCCTACATGTCCTGCATCTTTTTCTGAGTCTTTCCAGAGATTTTTTTTCCTTTCAGTTATTTTGTTGTTGTTCTCTCCAACTTGTATTGATACAGTATATATATATATATATATAT
>VZQC01006697.1:0-213952 GCA_009823505.1 Rhizomys pruinosus | reverse complement strand
CCTAGGCATGTACCTCAAGACTCACCCCACCACAGAGATACATGAACGGCCATTTTTATTTCAGCTCTCTTCACAATAGCAAGGAGCTGGAACCAACCCAAATGCCCCTCAACTGATGAGTGGATAGAGAAAATGTGGTACATCTACACAATGGAGTTCTGTGCAGCAGTAAAGAAAGATGAAATCATGAGCTTTGCAGGAAATTGGAGCTTGAGGACATCATGCTGAGTGAAGTAACACAGTCCCAGAAAAACAAACAACGAATGGTGTCCCTCATTTGTGGATGCTAGTGCCAATTACCTAGTTGTAAGTATTTCTTGTGCATGGCCCCTTGAGCTTTTGTCCAAAGTGGCTGGGAGTGATGCATATTGGAAACAACAACAACAACAGAGGGGACTGCATCGAAGAACTGACTGAAACGGTGAACTTCTGCTCAAAACAGTCAACTTCCTCATGGAGAATATTGAGAAAGACTGAGAAAGAGATGAAAAGCATGTTTGGCAGCATGCATGAGTTCTGGTGGGGTGGGGGAATGGGGGGGCACGGGTCTATATTTGATAAAAAAAAGTTCAAGAGCATCCTTGGTTACATAGGGGGTTCAAGGCCATCCTGAGTTAATATGATTTCCTATCAAAAAAAAAAAAAAAAAGCTGAACCAATATAAAGTCTAAGATGATGCCATTTTCCTTATGGTATACACTGTCCTCAATCAACTTATGCAATTACAGGAATTGAGATTATGTACAGTTATGAATGTTGGGAAAAAAAAAGAACTGAAGACATGCCAAACCATAGTACTCTCTCTCTTTTTCTTTTTGTCTTTTTACTAAGATCTCAAATTTTATGTCTGCAGTACAGTTTCTCTGGTCTTACTGATTATTTATTTCTGGTTGTACTTTCCTTTTCGATGCTTAAGGCCACACAGTTACCCTAGATTAACCAAGATTTTTGTTTTCTCAAGGTAAGTTGAGGATCTGGTCCTCAGGAGTCTCTTGGGTTTTTTTTTTTTTTTCTCCCTTCAGCTTTTCATTTACCAGTTCTATCCACTTGAAGACAAAATCAGGTCTTTCTAGACCAGGCTTCCTTTTCTGAAGCATGAGCGGACTTTACTCTTTACAGACTGGACACTGGCTGAAGTCCCATTAGTGGATCTCCAAGACCTCCCTGAACAGGAAGACTGGTGACCTACATTTGTAGGACATTTCAAGAGATCCTCCCATGCATATCCCCTAGGACTTGGTTGACCTCTGAGGGCAAGGAACAAAGTTATTCCTTAGGTTCCTTGGCCAAATTGGTATGGACATTAAGTATGGTCATTAAGCACCCAGAAAGGCTAAGTTGTACCACCCTGTTACATTGCATCTATATTAAAATTGTATCCTTTAGAAACAAACTGTATGTTATTTCCATATCATATTTCTTGATTCACATCTTTCCATTTTAATCCATATTACCCTAAAAGATGCACACATACCCTCCATCATATACCAAAAAAACCCAAGGTCTGAAAATAAATGTTAGGTCAGCTCTAGAACCTGTTTAGGGATTCACAATGCACAGTTGCCTTTAGGTCATGAGGAATATAACATTAGCGTTGCTCAGTTTGTCTTACAACTAGGTACGTGGTACTAGCATCCACAGATGAGGGATACCATTCTTCTTTTGTTTTTCTGGGATTGTGTTATTTCATTTAGCATAAAATCTTCTAGTTCCATCCATTTACCTGCAAATTTCATGATGTGATCTTTCTTTACCGCTGCATAGAACTCCACTGTGTAGATGTACAACATTTTCTCTATCCGCTCATCTGTTGAGGAGCACTTGGGTTGGTTCCAGCTCTTCACTAGACAAGCCAATACTCCATACATAAGGAGAATACAATGAAGTCACCTGAAGGAATCTTGAAAGCAATCCTTCAACAAGGCGAAGAGGCAGTCAAGATTTGCGTCAGAATGCAGGCAAATGACAAACTCCAGAAGGAAGTGGAAACACTAAAAAGATCCCATGCTGAAATAAAAAAGGAAACCAATGAGCGAAACAAGGATCTACAAGAAAAGATTGAGAAGCTCCAAAAAGAAGTGGAAATAGTAAAGAAAACACAGGAAGAAATAAAAAAGGAAATCGAGCAGTCATCCAATCAAAAGGAAAGAATGGGAAAAAGCCTCAGAAGCAGAATGGAGGAAGCAGAATTACACTCTTTTATATGAAAATCTCTCTCTCTCTCTCTCTCTCTCTCTCTCTCTCTCTCTCTCTCTCTCTCTCGTCTCTGTCTCTGGCTTATAAAATAGTATTGTTCTCTATGACTTTTTCAAGCATCCTTAGAATTAGTTATCCTTCCCCAACCTCCTTTGCTTTAGCCTGCAGTGCCCCTCCCTCCCTCATCCTCCTCCCCCTTCATTACACCTCTATTCTACTATCCTCCTCCCTTGAGCTCTTTCTTCTCCCTCCTCACCAATGGCTTCTTTCTAGTTTCCTGGGTTCTACAGCTACCCCAAATTAAACACACAAATTAAAAATTCAATTCTAAGATCCACATATGAGTGCAAGTATGCAACATTTGTCTTTCTAGATCTGGGTTACTTCACTCTATGTTTCTAGTTCCATCCATTTGCCTGCAAATTTCATAATTCCATTTTTCTTTACATCTGAGTAAATTCCATTGTAGGGCTAGACAGATAGCTCAGTGGTTAACAGCCCTGGCTGTTCTTAATTAATTAAACAATTCTATTCTATATAGGTACCACATTGTCATCATCCCTCACCAATTAATGGATATTTAGGTTTTATCCACATCCTAGCTATTGGAAGTAGAACAGCTATGAATATTAATGAGCCTGTGTCTCTGTACTGGGAAACAGAGTCTTCTGGCCATATGCCCAGAAGTTGGGTCATATAGTAGATCTATTTCTAGTTTTTTGAGAAACTTGCACACTGATATACACAGTGCTGTACCAATTTGCACTCCCACCAACAGTGAATGAGGGTCTCCTGTTCCCCAACAACATCACTAGCATTTGTTGTCTTTTGTCTGTTTGACCTTAGCCGCTCTGATGTTACCCATCAAAAATCTCAGGGTAGTTTTAATTTGCACTTCCATGACATCTAACGATAGTGAACACTTTTTCAATTATTTCTAAGCCATTTGAACTTTTCTAAGAATTTTTGTTCAGTTCCATAGCCTGCTTTTTAATTTGATTGTTTATTTTCTTGGTGGTTAATATTTTGAGTTCCTTGTAGACACTAATCCTTGTAGACACTTCTAGACACTAATCCTCTGTCAAATTTATAAATGGAAAAGATTTTTTCACATTCTGTAAGCTGCCTTTTCAGTTTATTAACAGTTTTCTTTGCAGTACAGAAGCTTTTTAATTTCATGAAATCCCACTTATTTGATTCTTGGTTGTATTTACTGGGTGAGTGGCATCTTATTTAGAAACTCCTTACCTGAGCTTCCTGAAACCACACTCCCTACTCTTCCTTCAGTGTTTTACTTTCTCATCTTATATTGACATTTTTGATCCATTAGGAATTTATGTTTAGAGCAAAGTGGAATGGTCGTTTCATTCTTCTATATCTGTCTATCTATATTTTCAATGTCCCAACATCATTTGTTATAAATGCTGTCTTCTCAGTTAGTGTATGTTTTTGGCCTCTTTGTCAAAACTCTGGTGGCTGTGAGTGGATGAATCTTGGTCCTCAATTCTCTTTCATTGGTCAATATACCTGTTCTTGGCCAGTACCATAATTCTTTTTACTGCTATGGATCTGGAGTATAACAAAATTAGGAGCAGTGTTATTTTATTTCTTGGCTTTTGTTTGGTTTTCAGTTTTCTTGAGACTGGGTCTATCTGTAGCCCCAGCTAATCTGAAACCCCCTATGTAGACTAGGCTGGCCTTAATCTCACAGAGATCTACCTGTCTCTTGAGTACTAAAAATAAAGGCCTGTACCACCATGCCCAGCTTCTAGCATTGTTTTTATTGTTTGTGATTGGTTTTTTTTATCCATGGTCTTCTGGCTTCCAAATGAATTTTTTCTTTTATAAATTTCTGTGAAGAATTGCATTAGAATTTGGATTGGAATGATGTTGAATGTGTAGACTGCTTTTGCTAAGATGGTCACTTTTACAGTATTCATGTCTCAATTCCTTGATCATGGGACATATCATTTCCATTTCTTTCTTCAGCCTTCTTGTTTTCATTTTAAATGTCTTTCCGTTTCTTATTTAGATTAATTCCAAGATTTTTTTGAGGGTCAGGTGAATGGGATTGTCTCTCTGGTTTCTTTCTTAGCATGTCTGTAATGTTATATAGAAAAGCTACTGATTTGGGGAGGGAGAAAGAGCTGGGCTATTATCAGTCATACTCATCTGTGAATCTTGTGAACTAAAATAATGACTAGTATGGCAAGTTATTGCCATAGATGCAATAGTGGTATGGATGCTATGGAGGTAGCCAATCACTTTCTCATATACCCTTGGATGTAATAGTAATGTGAATATTATGGGTAGTTGTGTACTCTCTTCCTACAAATCAGGCCAATAACAATGATTGGGTACTTCACAGGCCGCAGATGTAAAACTACTATTATTATTTTGCTAAATAGACACAGGATCAAACTCCCCCTTAAATTATATCTTTCTACCATACATTACTGCAGCTACCAAATTTTCTGTAGTGATTCGTAGCTAACAGACGAACTCATAACTGGTCAATGTAGAGAGAATAAGTGCCTGTAGAAGGCTTAGCCATAACCTGGGTGTGATGGCACACACCTTTAATCCTAGCACTTGGGAGGCAGAGGCAGGAGGATATTTGTGAGTTCAAGGCTAGCCTGGTCTACAGAGAGAAGTCCAGGACAGCTGGGGCTACAGGGAGACCCTGTTGTGAAAAGACCAAAAAAGACAAAAAAAAAAAAAAAAAAAAAAAAAAAAAAAGAAGAAGAAGAAGGCTTAGCCATAAATGTGACATATACATCATGTCCCTTCTCCAAGGCTCAGGGACCATCACACAACAATGGACAGAAAGATTATAAGACACAGAGGTCAGGGAAGACCAGAAAACAGTGTTTCCTGGATATGACAAGATGCCTTATAAATTCATCACACTTGTGGTTGCCTGCCCAAGATTTGTACAAGATCAAGGCAGTCAATATTTTTATTATGGAGTCGAATGGGTTCATGAGTCCCTATCTCCTAGGTGAAGAGCTACAGAGATTTGATGGCTTCTGGGAAAAGGACTATCAGTTTTCTTTAAGGGCGTGGCTGCTTGTAAGTCAGTCACACTCCAACGGATGGCTGCACACCAGACGTATAAGGACAGCAGAAATGGGAGTCGATGGGTTGTTAAACTTTTTAAAATTACAGGAAGTGGAAAGGCAGGAAAATAGAGTGGATCTGGGAATAGTTAAAAGAAGAAACTGAGGTGAAAAAGACAAAAACAAAAGAACTAATAAATTTTTTTTAATTTATCAAAATTTATTGTTTCCTAAAAGCAGAATAATTTTCCAAGTAAGGCCATTTTCCAATGATTTGGGATTCTTAAAAATATGTGTTCAGGGCTGGAGAGATGGCCTAGCGGTTAAGAGCACCGACCGCTCTTGCAGAGGACCCAGGTTCGATCCCCAGCACCCACATGGTGGCCGAGAGCCGTCTGAAACTCCAATTCCAGGAGAACTCCAGGGGAGTCCTACACCCTCTTCTGACCTCTGTGGCGTTGCACGTCACAGGTGCACAGACTTGCATGCAGACAATACATTCATACACTTACGGAAATAAATTAAATTAAGAAAATAAAAAATACGTGTTCATAAATTTGAAATTTTAAAAACTTGGCCATGTACAATACCTGTAAAAGCCCAAGTCAGACAAAGACCCCAGCATTGAGAAGATAGGTAAGATGCTCCAGCCCTAGCTATTGCTAACTGTTATCTTCTGGGAAATTCCCAAGCAATCAATACAATATTTTTTTTTATCTTTTTGAGACAGGGTCTCCCTGTAGTCCCAGCTGTCCTGGAACTCACTCTGTAGACCAGGCTGGCCTTGAACTCACAAAGATCCACCTGCCTCTGCCTCCCAAGTGCTAGGATTAAAGGCATGCACCACCACGCCCGGCATAATATTTTTTTAATTTAATGAAAGACTTGGTTAGTAGAAACAACTTCATAGGTTTTCAGAAAATAGCTGTATACACAAGGAACTCAAGGCTATGAAAATATAGTAAGTGTATTTAAATGCTATACTTTCTCAGTTCCTTTTCTAGATCTCCAGAATAGAAGGAAAACACTCCAATATTTCAAGCTAATATTTATAGATTTCTGAAGCAAAATTTGCAAATGTGGCAGCAGTTTGATGGGCCTACATATCAAAGCACCATAACCCAGGTGACATAAACAACAGAAATGAGTTTATTCAGTGGCTGGATTAAGGTGTCTGTAGTGTTGCCTTCTTCTTAGTTGCTAACTTGGGAAATCTTCTCTTTGGATGTTCATGTTATCTTCCCTCCATACATGGTTGTGCCTAAATTTCCTCTTACTTTTAAAGACTTATTTTATTATATGTATTTTTGTGTACTTGTGTGTGAGCAGGGGCATGAGATATGTGCACATGAATGTAGGCAGACACAAAGGGGAGACATGTCTAACCAGGTGGAGCTGAAGCCGAAGTTACAGGAGATTTGGAGCTACCTGATGTAGGTGCTGTGAACTGAACTCTGGTTCTATGCAAGAACATTATGGATTCTTAACTCCTGAGCTGTCTCTTCAAAGCCAATTTCCCCTTCTATAAACACATTTATCATGTTGGATTAGAGTCCATTCTGGTCATTTAATTTTGCTTCTGAATAAACTGTATCCAAACACAGCTTGTGGAGTCTAGGGTCAAAACTTCAACATATGAATTTTGGAACCTGTAACAGTAATAACAACCAGCTAAAATCTTGTGGACAGAAGCTCAACAGAACATAAACAGAATAAAATAACTGAACCTAAAGAAGCTGAAGATCTCCAGTTCTGCCTTAAGTCTATAGCCTTCCAGATTTTAATTTATATCACTGTCTGTCCTCATACCCAAGGACTAACATTGCCACTTCACTCTCAACTTCTTGTGTCCCAACTTTATGACTGTTGATCTTAGGACTTTTCAGCACCCTCAATCTTTAGGTAGATAAATGATAGAGAGATCATAGATGATAGACAGATTAATGATAAACAGATACATAGAAACTGTTGATTCTGCTTCTCTGGAGGTCTTAATACAATAAAAACTGTCAATAGATGACCATACTGGGAACTGGGTCTATATTGCCTTGGTTGACAAATTTTATATATGAAAAAAAATTTTAAAAATTCAATCTTAATTGCCTTTACACATACCCCTTTTTCTCTTGGCAACTTCCCACAGGCTTCCACTGCCCCACCCTGGAGTTCACACATTCTGTCATTTGTGGTAAGGTCCATTGGGCCAAACTACACACACACACACACACACACACACACACACACACACACACACTTCTCAATGGCAGTTCATTCCCTGATTAGTCCCTGAGCTCTAGTCAGCCTATCTGGAGTCCCTTTCCTAAAGAAGGCCAGGAATTCCTCACCCAACCTCCTTCAGCTAATATCCTCAGCCAAGGTTGGGCTCTCGTTTCTGGAGTTCTGTGCTGGGTTTTTGTCCAGCTGAGCTCGCGTGGGCCTAGTGCTTGTTGATACCAGTGCTGTAGATTCATATGAACATGGTCCCAGGAGTTTGTATGATTCATTTCCATTTGTTTTTGTATCATCTCCCTGCCTCTTACAGTCTTTCCACTCCCTCTTCCAAAATGTTCCCTGAACCCTGGAGGGGTGAAGTAAATATAGGCAGCCTGTCCATGGAGCTACACTCTGTGTTCTTAATCTTCATGGTTTGGCCATTCAGGCCTTTTTGATTTCCTGGTCTTGTGTGGAATGGAGGAACCTCCTTGATGAGAGTTGAAAGGTAGTTAATGCCTTCTTGGGTCCTTGTTCTATGATGCTTTGGGCTCATGTGTAGTAGCTGTATTGTAGATGTGTTGCCTAGGCGTGAACAATTCACAGATCATGTCTATGTGTGTCCACTTGTGGGACTCTGTACTATTCTAAAGCTGTCTTTAAGGTGACCTTTTTACAGTGATTTGCCAGAGACCTTGCTTAGAAAAATATTTCTAATGGAACTGTTAGAAGAAGAAACAACACAGCACCCAACATAGGAAAGGATTGCCTGAGCAAAGGCTACCCTCACTGAAATCTCAAAGATAACCACCAAAATATCTCAAGAAAAAAGGATTGAGTGATAAAATTATACATGCATACACCAAACAAAAATTTAAATTAGATTTGTTTGGCCGTTGGTGCTGTTCCATTCTCTTGTTCAAAATCTTTGGGAATCATATGAAAAGAGACTAATAAAAACAGCTTGTTGTTTTCTGCTCCTCCCTATTCTAGAGACAGTCTCATCTTCTTTTGCAGTGCCAGCCTCAACCTTGAGACCAGACCGGTGGCCTGGTGGCCCAGGGTTCCTTCAACTCAGGCAAAGTGGACACTGTTGCCATCAATGACCCATTCATTGATCTCAACTACATGATCTACATGTTCCGGTATGACTCCACCCATGGCAAGTTCAACAGTACAGTCAAAGATGAGAATGAGAAACTTCTCATCCATGAGAAGGCCATCACTGTCTTCCAGGAGCAAGATCCTTCAACATCCAATGGGTTGATGTTGGTGCAGAGTATGTTGTGGAGTGTACTGGGGTATCACTACCATGGAGAAGGCTGGGGCCATTGGAAATGTGGAACGGAAGGGTCATCATCTCTGCCCTTTCTGCTGATGCCCTCATGTTTGTGATGGTTGTCAACCACGAGAAATATTACTCCCTCAGGATTGTCAGCAACACCTCCTGTACCACCAACAGCTTGGCTCCCCCCACCGTGCCCTCCCCAACCCCCCTCCAAGGTTATACATGACAACCTCGGTACCATTCACCACAGTTCATGCCATCCAGAAGACTGTGGATACCCCCACACCCCCCAAACCTGGCCCCAGGAAACTGTGACGTGATTGCCATGGGGCTGCCCAGAACATCATCTTCGCATCCACTGGTGATGCTAAGGATGTGGGCAAGGTCATCCCAGAGCAGAATGGGAAACACTGGCATGGCCTTCCATGTTCCCACACCCAACCTATCTGTCATGGATCTGACCTACCACCTGGAGAAAACTGCTAAATATGACAACATCAAGAAAGTGGTAAACCAGGTATCAGAGGGCTCCCCAAAGTGTATCCTGGGCTATACTAAGGACCAGGTCATCTCCTGGGACTTTAACAGCAACATCCACTCTTCTACCTTTGATGCTGGGGTTGGCATTGCCCTCAATGACCATTTTGTCAAGCTTATTTCCTGGTATGACAACGAATTTGTATACAGCAGGGTCACGAACCTCATGGCCTACATGGACTCTGAGGAGTAAAAAGCCGTGAACCATTCATCCCAATAACAGGAAGAGAAAGGCCCTCAGTTGGGCAGTCTGAGCCCCAACTCTGCCTACAACACACTGAGTATCTCCCTTCACAGTCTCCATCCTAGACCCCCAGAAGAAGCATAGGGGCTTAGGGATCCGTACTGTCTTGAATACCATCAATAAATCTCACTGCCTCCACTTACCACCCCCCCGAGAAAGAAAAAAAGGAAACAACTTACTGATTTGACCATGTTTTATCCTAAAAACTTTGTGCAAGCTTCTCTGGCCAGTGTCAGTCTATTCAAATTATGCTCAGTGTTTTGATGTATTGGACTTGGAATAATCAGTAAAACTTATGCTGGCAGTGTCCAGGAACATGTTGCTTTCCAAAAATGACCTAAAAATCCAAAAAGACATTATAAGTTCTTTTCCAAAACCCAAAGAAGGAAGTCTAGTAGGAGCATATACACATATGGAGACAAATGTGTATGAGACTATTGCCTGCAGGTGTGTAAGTGTGCCAGTGTTGTGCAGTGGCCACAGAGGTTAGATGACAGTGTTGGACTCCCCTGGAGCTGGAGTTATGGCCAGTTGTTAGCCACCATGTGGGTGGTGGGAATTGAACCAGGGCCCTATGCAATACTGGGCCATCTTTCTAGCCCCTGGGAAAAGAAATCTAGCTTTATGATTTCATTGAGTTAAAATTTCACTTATTCAGTGTATATGCTAATGCTGACACACCAAAATGTTATTTAAGCAGGAAAGTTTATGAATAAATCCTATTTGTGCTGAGTATCCTTGCTCTTTTTAACACACTTTGCTCAAGCTTGACATATACTTGAAGTATTTCTCCAACATGTGAAGCATTGTGTTACATTATGAATATGCAAGAGTGAGGAAGATAAATTCCCTTGAAAAGATAATACTTGTGTGTTGAAGAGAAACATATGAACTCTCATTACGTATATCATTGCTCTTGTCCAGACATGAAGAGAAATTCATAAGACTGTGTAGAAGGAACAGCAACTGCAATTAAATAATATCAAGAGTATACATATATATATATATATATATATATATATATATATATATTTTTTTTTTGAGAGAGAGAGACAGAGAATGGAGAGGAGAAGATAACACCATTACTTGATTATTTTATTTTTACTTGATGAGCACCGGCTGTATTAGTCAGGGTTCTCTAAAGAAACAGAAGCAACAGACAAATATATAGCTATATACACATTTATTGATTTGCTCACGTGACAGAGTTCAAGGAGTCCAAAAATAGCCGTGCCACACTGGAGAGGTTGAGAATCCAGGGAAACTGCTCAGTCCGCAAGGCTGGATGTCTCAGTAGTCCCAATATGGTGCTGAGGCCCAATGGATTCCAGAATCTGCCGGTCTCAAAGTACATGCTGGGATCCGAAGGGTTGATCACAGCAGCAAGACACAACTCACCAGTGGAGAGAGAGGCAAGTTGCAGGAAAAAAGGGATGAGCTCCCTCTGCCATGGCCTCTTTAACTTCCTGCAGGAGAAGGCAGAAGGCAACGCAGCATTTGGGGGGGCCATCTGGGTTGAGGTGTCCAATCCGAAGATCCTTTTTCTCTTATTTGTTCCTTAGTCCAGTCAAATGACACCAGGATTAACCACACAAGTCCACCCGTTGTCAACTTGACACCCACTAAATAGCCTCTCCTTATGTTATGCGTTAATGTAATTGCAAACAATGGCAAGGTCATAATTCCCACCTAACCTGTTATAAGTTGTCTCATGTGCAATCGCAAAGCATTATATCTTTGAGTAGGTGGTAATGTCCTGTAAGGAACACTAGTCCTTCAGTATCAACCTAAATATGACAACACTAACACTTATCTCAGTTGCACATTCAAAGGGAACAAACAACAAGTATCTGCTTAATATATGTATATTTATGAACAAGCACATTCTTAACCAAATAGGACAAAAGTTAATATCTATTATAATCCACGTTCTGCAACATGGTCACGTGGCCTCAGCTGCTATTTATGACTACCTTCTTCTACTACCCATTCTGTTTTCCTCCACATCAGCAAGCACCTCTGCAGGTCTTGGCTCTTTCCCTGGAGGAAGTGAATCCATAAGAGTCTGGGCCATTATTGTCCTGTCTTGTTTGGGTTGTTGAGTTTCCCATTTGACCTTAATCATAGGACATGTAAACCAAAACACACCCTACCGGCACTCTTTCCTGCCTTTCAGACATAATCTTCCTTGCCCCCATTGTGGAGAAAAAGTCCAATTTCCCCCTGGTAGTCTGGACAATCACTCCTCCTCACTACTGGTTATTCCTTCCTGCCTGTTGGCTTAAGGGCAGTAGAAGCTCAAAGGGCCAGGGGATATTAGCTTCCGTTCAATGGAACGATTTGCTGTATCTCCTGGCAAAAGCACTCCCACTTTGGAGCCAAAACTCTAGACACAGCAGAAGCAGGTCGTGGGTATAGGAGCAAAAATTTTCCTACTGGGGTCACTAGGGGTGATAGTGAGTGGAATCACTCCCACTTCCACCCCTTGGTTCTGGACCCATGAATTCTGGCTATAGGAGAAATAGTACCATATATTGGGTGCTGATTCAAAGCATATTACTGCCTGCTGGAGAACTTGCCCTAGGCCTCCAGGGTATTGCTACTAACCATGCTGTAACTGTGTCCTTCAAGAGGCCATTCCATCGTTCTTTCAAGCCAGCTGTTTCTGGATGGTGAGGAACATGGTAAGACAAGTGATACATGACCATGGGCCCAAGTGACTTCTTTGGCTCTTGAAGTGAGTTCCTTGGTCAGAAGCGTGCTGTGAGGAATAACATGAGGTGGATGATGGCATTTGTAAGTCCCTGGGTGGTAGTTTTGGGAGAAGCATTATGTGCAGGAAAGGCAAACCCATATCCAGAATAAGTATCTATTCCTGTAAGGACAAACACTGTCCCATCCTGATGGAAGTGGTCCAATTTAGTCAACCTGCCACCAGATTGCTGGCTGGTCACCCTGGGGAATAGCACCATATTTGGGGCTCAATGTTGGCCTCTGCTGTTGGCAAATCTGGCAACCAGAAGCCTTGGTGAGTGGAAGTCCATGCTGTCTAGCCCATGCATAGCCTCCATCTCTGCCACCATGACCACTTTGTTCATGGGCCCATTGAGCAACAACAGGGATAGATGGAAAAGAGGCTGAATATCCACAGAACGAGTCATCCAATTTACTTGATTATTAAACTCATCCTCTGCTGAGATCACCTTTGATGAGCATTTACATAGACACAAGTATCTTCACATCCTTGACCATTCAGAGAACTCTATCCACATACTTCTTCCCCAATATCTTTCTCACCAATTTTCCAGATCATGCTCCTTCAAGTCCCTGACCATCCAACCAAACCATTGGCTCAGCTCATGAATCGTATATAATCGAACCTCTGGCAATTTCTCCTTGCAAGCAAAATGCACAACCATGTGCCCTGCCCGAGTTCTGCCCACTGTGAAGACATTTCCTTCACCAGTGTCCTTTAGGGTTGTTTCAGAAATAGGCTGTAATGCTGCAGCTGTCCACCTCTGGGTGGTGCCTGCATGCTGCAGAACCATCAGTAAACCAGGCCCTGTCTTCTCTTCTCAGTCAACTGTCATAGGGCAAACCCCACAAAGCCATAGGTGCATGCTTAAGCACAGGAGGAATTTAAACAAGATGGGAACCATAGGCATTTGGGAACTTCTTCATGAGCTTGTCTGTGCCCTCAGGGCCTGCCCGGCCCTGTCATGATGTACCACTTCCATTTGATAATGGACTGTTGCTGCACCCCCCTCTACTTTATGGTCTGGTGGGTCAGTAACCACCACGCCCAGTGATGGGCAGCCCAGGTCGCATGGTGACCTTGTGGCCCATTGTCAAACGTTCATTTCCACTAAGGCCTCAATAGCCGGCTAAGAGCTGTCCTCAAAAGGAGAATAGTTGTATGCAGATGAAGGTAGGGCCTTACTCCAAATCTCCAAGGGCCTCCGCTGTGATTCCCCTGTGGGAGCCTGCCACAGAATGCAGGCAGCCTGCCACAGACTGACAGGCAGCATCTCTATCTGCCACTATACCACAAGCACCATTGGGTATGCTGGATCACTATGGCCCTAGAGGGCAGAAAAGCTGTGTGCAGCCCCGGCCTGTTGAAGAGCCTTTTTTTCCTGTTCCAAGCCCCACTCAAAGTTTTTCTGCCTCTGAGGTCTCCTGATATGTGGGTCATGTAACACACCCAGATGAGGAATGTGCTGCCTCAGAATCCAAAAATGCCCACTAAACGTGTGCTTCTTTCTTGGTGGAGGGAGGGGCCAGGTGCAACAACTTTTCTTTACCTTAGAAGGAATGTCTCTACATGCTCCAACCACTGAACTCCTAGAACTTCACTGAGGTAGATGGCCCTTTAATTTTAGTTGGATTTATTTCCCATCCTCTATGTGCATATGCTTTACCAACAAGTTACAGTAGCTCCACCTCCTGTTCACTGGGTCCCATCAGGCATACATCATCAATATAGTGGACCAGTGTTATATTTTGTGGAAGAGTCAGGTGATCAAGATCCTTCTAACTAAGTTATGCACAAGGCTGGAGAGTTAACATACCCTTGAAGTAAGACAGTAAAGGTATATGTTGGCCTTGCCAGCTGAAAGCAAATTGCTTCTGGTGGTCCTTATGAACATGTATTGAGAAGAAAGCATTGCCAGATAATAGCTGCATACCAGGTTACCAGGAGACATATTAATCTGCCTAAGTAAGGACACCACATCTGTACAGCGGCTGCAATTGGTGTCACAACTTGGTTGAGTTTTCAATATCAACTGTATTCTCCATGATCCATCTTGTCTTTTGCACAGTCCCAAACTGGAGAGTGTTAAAGGGAGCATGTGGTAGGAATCACCCCCCCTGCATCTTTCAATTCCTTGATGTTGGCACTAATTTCTGCAGTCCCACCAGGGATACAAAACTGGTTTTGGTTCACTATTTTCCCTGGTAGAGGCACCAGCCTGGCTTTTCATTTGGCTTTCCAACCATAATAGCCCCCACTCCACCGGTCAGGGAACCGAATGTGGGGATCTCTGCCAATTCCTAATTATAACTATCCCAATTATATATCTGGGACTGGGGAAATAACACACTGGATGAGTTTCTGGGACCACTGGGCCCACTGTGAGTTGGACTTCAGCCAAAACTCCTTTATCACCTGACCTCCATAGGCCCTACTTTAACCCAAGGGCAACAATGCTTTTTGGGTCTCCTGGGATCAGTGATCAACTCAGAACCAGTATCAATAGCTCTCGAAAAGTCTGATTTATTTCTTTTCCCCAGTGTACAGTTACCCTATCAGTAAAAGGCCTCAGGTCCTCATGGGGAAGAGACAGGAAGAAGGCAAAACAGCATAAACTCTTTGGTTTGTGACAAGGTCCTTCCTCACCGGAACCTGGCCACTTCCTTCATTCAAAGGGGTTCTGGGTCTGTGAACTGTCAAGTCTAGGAAACTGGGTTAACTGGATGGGATTCGCTACGCTGAAATCCAACTTTGACTTCCCTGTCATTCGTTATAGAGCTTTCTGCTTATACAGATCAAAAAAATATGTAGGCTTCTTTTTGTATTTGGTTCCTGGGATTCACATGATTAATTAGCCAGTGTCCAAAGATCATTTCGGTCATGCCATTACTAGGCATTCGTTTTGCCTTTGCCACCCATTATGATAACTAAGATAACTATGCTCATCTGGCCTTCTGCGATTCATGCTGCCACCTGACATGCCTACACTGAGGTCCTGTTAAAACTATTATGTGTACTTTAATTTATGCAAGCGAGCAACACTTCTCTAACTGTAAGACTGGCATAAGAATAGAGCAAAAAAACAAAGCTCTACAAATGTTTGGTGTGTCTCTCAGTACTGTTCATCTTATAAAACTCAGTGAAAGTCATGTTCTCTGGGTCTCATGTTGTGGAAAGCATGGGTTTTTGACTGTTGATTCCATGTGAGCATGCCCATCGGCCTGACCCTCACAATGCCCTTCATCAATTACTCAGCCAAGGAATAATCAGCATCTCTAACTCACGTTAGTAGGCCCGTGTTTTAAATAAATATGTCAGCTGACCATTCAAATAAACTTTTAACACCTTTTTTAAAAGCTCAAGCTTCCATTTTAAACCTAGAATCTCTACTAAGTGGGCCCATATGATAAACTCAGTGTATCCAATTTTATATTCCTTCCACCATTATCCCACACCTAAAATCCATTCCCAACATATTCCTTGGCTTCTGCGCAAATGAATTGGCAAACTCATTAATTTCTTTAGTGGTTAGCACACCTCCTTGTGGACCACACTTCTCTATCTCACCTTTAAGGGCTTGCTTAGACTTCAATCGTGGTTATAGGTATAGAAGCAACAATTGCTGGGCCCTGAGGGACATTAGCCCCACTGGGTGGGGGAGATTAGCTTCCTCAGGCAAGGGTGGGGAAGAGGGATCTGTAGGGTGTAGATTCTCTGCTGAGGGTGGGGAGATTAATTCCTCAGATAAAGAAAATCCCTCAGAATCCGAGGGTTCAAAAATCCTCATCATCGTGGTTCTCCCAAACATCTCATCCCAAGTTTCAGGGTTCACCCTTTCCCCACAAGTGCCTCACTTTGACTGCTGACACTCTCCTGGCTGGGAATTTCTACATTTGCTGAGTTGTAAATCAGCCAAACATATAAACAAGGGCTCCAGCTTGAGTTTCTGCAGCTTTGTGCTCCTTTGGCTGCTGGAGGAGAAGATGCTCTTCCTGAGCACACTTGGAAACCTTTAAACTGTTGATTTCGCAATCGGAGCTGGTCAATTTTATCACTGAGATCCTTGTTTTCCTCTATCACTTTATCCAGAGGATGCTAGAGCAACCAAGCAACATCCAATTATTTCCTTATTTTTCTGCAATTTCTCAAACAATTTTTATAGAGTTGCTAAACTTCCTTGCTTCTCACAAGGGTGAGTTAGGTGAGTCAAAGATCTATCTTCATAATTACATCAAATAGTCTGCACCAAGGATTATCATTCGTCTTCATGCCACCAGGAGAGACTTCAGTAACTCTAAGGCTTCATTGGTTGGAGAGCTTGGCTCCAGAAACTAAAAGCCAACTAAAGAAATCAATCCTTTCAATTCTGTTTCTCAGAACCATCGTCTGGTACCAAAATCTGTATTAGGCCAGGGTCTTCTAAAGAAACAGACGCAACAAGAAAAATATTAGCTATATACAATTTATTATGTTTGAGCTTTTTGCTCATGACAGAGTTCAAGGCGTCCAACAGTAGCCGCATGCCACACTGGAGAGGCTGAGAACCAGGGAACTGCTCAGTTACAGGGCTGGATGTCTCAGTAGTTCCCAATCTGGGCTGAAGGCCATGGATTCCAGGCGATCTGCTGTCTCAGTTACACTCTGGGTCTGAGGGTTGATAACAGCAGCAAGCAAATTCACCAGTGAGAGAGGCAAGTTGCAGGAAAAAGGGGACCAGCTCCCTGTGGCATGGCCTTTGAATACTGCCGCCAGAAGGCAGAAGGTATCACCCACATTTGGAGTGGGCCATCGGGTTGAGGTGGTCCAATCGAAGATCCCTTTTTCTTCTTATTTGTTCCTTAGTCCAGTCAAGTTGCACACACAGGATTAACCATCCCACTGCAGATGTTTGCTCCCCCAGAGAACCCTACAGTCCTTAATTATTTCACATGTGTATATACATGTGACACGGAACCCCCCCATCGTGTCAGAATTTTTCAGAAAAAAAAATAAATCTCATTTATCCAAGATCTTCACTGCTTCCCTCTAATAATCTCATCTACCATACCTGCCAAACATTTCCTATAATGGGAAATGTAAATATTGACAATGTGTACTATATGTGAACTAATGTAATAAAAAACTTATGATTGAAGTTGAGAATCTAATCCCATAACTTTTACTAAATGAAGGTGCATGAAAAAAAAATCTTAAGGAAAAAACTCTAAAAAGCATCTAATTGTCCTTTTTATCCCTTAAACTGCTTGGATGATAAAGCCTGGACCATCCACATCAAGGAAGAGAAGACTATGGCAAAGAAAGAGAAGAACTATAGAAGCAATGACTAGTGAAAAGATATCAGTATTAAAAACCTGGCTTTCAGATGTATTTCTTCCTCTACCACTGACCTTTGTCACCATAGGAAAATTACTGTCATCATTTATTTCTACAGCAGTGAACCAGAGTCATTGCTCTAGTTACCTTCCTGTTGCCATTATTCTTAGAAGTTTATTGATGAAATTCTGAAGCTCAAAGTGCACTTTTTGTCTTTTTTCCCAGTTTCATAGAGTATCTTTTGGGTTCATTATTTTTTTCTAGAAATATTCAGTATAAAACATCAATTTCCACTTGTCAGTGAAGAAACAGTGCTAAATTTCAATGTGGTATTTTAACATTTCTGCAAGGAATATTTCTTTTTTAAAGAAGTATAATTTACATTCTTTTTTAGAATATGAATACATATCTTCCATCCATATATGGTAGATCAATTCTAGAGCCCATTAAGAAATTCACATTATGGCTGTGTGTTCCCCCCCCCCTCCCCCCCCGGGTGGCGCATGCCTTTTTTAATCCCAGCACTCAGGAGGCAGAAGCAGGTAGATCTCTGTTAGTTCAAGGCCAACCTGGTCGACAGAGCAAGCTCAGGCCACCAGGGACTGAAAAGGATACTCTGACTCAAAAACACCAAAAAAAAAAACAAAAAAAGAGAGAGATACATGTTATAGTATCCACAAATACTTGAAAGTATCTGTGATTACTATAAACATGTATCTTTACTATTATCTTTCAGATACGATGAAATATAATAAGTTGCTCAGTTTGGCCTGTCAACTGGGGGATTTGGTGCTAGTATCCCACAATTGAGGGAAACCATTCACCTTTATTTTTCTGGGACTGTTACCTTTCACAACGCATTAAATGCCACCAAGTTCCATCCATTACTGCAAGTTCAAAGTTGACGTCATCTTTCTTTACTGATGCATGGAACTGCATTGTGTAGATGTGTACCACATTTTTTCATCTAGTCGTCAGTTGAGGGACATATGGTTTGGTTCCAGCTCTTTGCTATGTGCAGAGAGAAGTAATAAATATCGCTGTATGAATTTTTGTTGGTATCGGTAGGATTTGCATTTGGGGTATATACCTGGGAGAGGGTATGGCTGGGTGAGATGGTAGCCTCATTTTGAGCCTTTTTTTGTTGTTGTTGTTGTTTGTTTTTTGTTTTTTGTTTTTTTTTTGGTTTTTTTTTTTTTTTTTTTTTTTTTTTTTTTTTGGTCTTTTTGAGACAGGGTATCCCTATAGCCCTAGCTATCCTGGAACTCACTCTGTAGACCAACCTGGCCTTGAACTCACAAAGATCTGCCTGCCTCTGCCTCCCAAGTGCTAGGATTAAAGGCATGAGCAACCAAGCCCAGCTTTCATTTTGAGTCTTTTAAGGGTTCACCCTCTACAGTGGTTGTACGAGTTTACATCCCCACCAGCAGTGGATGAGTGTTCCCCTTTCCCCACAACTGCTCCAGAACTTGATGTCTTTTGTTTTCTTGATCTTGGCCAGACTTATTAGAGTAAGATGATTCCTTAGTGTGGTTTTAATTTGCATTTCCTTAATTATCAACAATGTTGAACAATTTTTAGGATGTTTCTCAGCCATCTTTACTTCCTCACTGGTGAAGTCTCTGTTCAGCTCTTTACTCCATCTTTTGAGTAGATCATTTGTTTTCTTACATCTTTGTTTTTTTCAGTAGTTTATATATTCTGGGTATTAATGCTCTGTCAGATGTATCAGTGGTGAAGGTTTCTTCCCACTCTGTGTGTTTCCTCTTCACTTCCTTGATTATTCCTTTAGCTGTACAAAAGCTTTTGAGTTTGATGGGGGGGTCCCATTTGTCCACTGTTGACCTTATTTCCTATGCAGCTGCTGTTTGATTTAGAAAGTCTTTTCCTATGCCTATGCCTTGTAGATTGCTGCCCACTTTTCTTCTATCACCTTCAGGGTTTGGGGTTTCAGGTTGAGATCTTCGATTCATTTGGAGTTGATTTTTGTACAGGTGAGAGGTAGGGGTTTAATTGTGTTCTACAAATGGTGATCCAGTTTTTCCAGCACCACCATTTGCTGAAGATGCTCTTTCCTCTACTGAGCTTTTTTGGGCACTTTGTCAAATGTGAGGTAGCTGAAGTTATGTGAGCTCAAGATTGGATCTTCAATTTTGTTCCATTGGTCAATAGGCCTGTTTGTTTTTGCCAGTACCATGCTGTCTTTATGACTATAACCCTACAATATAGCTTGAAATCTGGTAAAGTAATCCCCCCTGTATTGCACTTTTCAGTCAAGGTTGCTTTACCTATTCGAGGTTTTTTGTTTTTCAATAAGAATTTCAAGATTTTTTCCAAGTCTGTGAAAAAGCTCATGGGGATTTTGATTGGGATTGCATTGAATCTGTATACTAATTTGGGAAGAATGGACATTTTTTTTCAATCCATGAGCATGGGAGGGCTTTCCATAATTTGATGTCATATTCAATCTCCTTCTTCAGGATTTTAAAATTTTGTTGTAGAGGTATTTGATATCTTTGATTAAGTTTATTCCCAGGTATATTTTGAGGCTCTTGTGATTGGGAAGGTCTCCTTATATTACTTCTCCAGTTGCTTATTGTTGGTGTAAAGAAAGGCTACTCATTTTCCTAGGTTTGTTTTGTATCCCGCCATTTTACTGAAACATTTAATTGTTTCTAGGAGTTTTCTGGTGGAGTTTTTAGCATCCCTTAGGTAAACTAGCACATCATCTGCAAAAACGGATAGTATTACTTCATCTTTACAATTAGTACTCCTTTAATTTTGGTTTCTCGCATTATTGCCTTAGCAAGCATTTCAAGCACTGTATTGAAGAGGAGTGGTGAAAGTGGACAGCCTTGCCGTATTCCTACCTTTAAGGGGAAGGCTTCCAACTTTTCTCCATTTAGGATGATTTTGGTTGTGTGTTTCTTGTATATGGCTTTGATTACATTGAAGAATTACCCTTCCAGTCCAATTCCCTCTAGGTCTTTAAGCATGAAGGGATTTGTTAAAAAGCCTTTTCTGCATCAATTGAGATGATGGTGTAGTTTTTGTCTTTCAGTCCATTTATGTGTTTTGTGATATTTATTGATTTATGTATGTTGAATAAGCCCTGCATCTCTGGTATGAATCCAACTTAGTCATGATAGATGATCTTTTTGATGTGGGTCTGTATGCAATTTGCAAGTATTTTGTTCAGAATTTTTGCATCTGTGTTTATTAATGATATGGGTCTGTAGTTTTCTTTCTTGTTTATGTCTTTGCCTGGTTTTGGTATTAGAGTGATGCTGGATTCATAGAAAGAATTTGGGATATTTCCCTCTGTTTGTATCCTTCTGAAAAGTTTGAGTAGTAATGGTTGTAAAACTGCTTGAAATATTTTATACAGTTCTGCTGTGAAACCATCTGGGTCTGGGCTTTTTTTAGTTGGGAGGCTTTTAATCACATCTTCAATTTCCTCAAGTACTCTGGGTGTGTTAGAGTTGTCAATCTCTTCTTGGTTAAGCTTGGGTGAATCCCAGTATTTCAGGTATTCATCCATTTCTCTTGGGTTTTCAAATTTAGTAGAGTATAGGTTTTTGAAGTATTCTCTTATGATTGTATGGATCTTTTCTTTATCTGTGGTGATGTCTCCCCTTTCATCACAAATGCTATTGATGTAGAGTTGCTCTTTCTTTCTTCGGTTAACTTGGCTGGAGGTCTGTCTATTTTCTTTATCTTCTCAAAGAACCAGATTTTGGATTCATTGAACTTTTGTATTGTTTTCTTTGTTTCTATTTCCTTTGTTTCTGCACTGATTTTTGTTATTTCTTCCTATCTGTTGGGTTTTGGGTTCATTTGTTGCTGTCTCTCAAGTGTTTTCAGCTGCAGTGTTAGATTGTTTATTTGTTCTCTTTCTGTTGTTTGTTTGTTTGTTTGTTTTTTTAATATGGGCACTTAGGGCTATAAATTTCCCTCATCAGACTGATTTTAATGTATCCCACAGGGTTTGTTGTGTTGTATTGTCATTTTAGTTTAGTTCCATGAATGCTTTTATTTCATTCTTTATTTCTTCCCTGACCCACTCATTATTCAGAATTTTGTTATTTAGTCTCCATGTGTTATTTTTCTTTTATATTTTGTTTCTTTTTTAATTTTTATTTATTATTTGTAAGGGAATCACATTATAAGAACACAGTTGTTTTCAGATCACATCGATGTTGCTCAGTTTGCCATACAATTAGGTAATTGGTGATAGCATCAACAGATGATGGATACCATCCATCACTTGTTTTTCTGGGACTGTGTTACTTCACTTAGCCTGATATCTATTAGCACCATCCATTTACCTGCAAAGCTCATGATATCATCTTTCTTTACCACTACATAGAACTCCATTGTGTAGATGTACCACATTTTCTCTATCCACTGATCAGTTGAGGGGCACTTGGGTTGGTTCCATCTCCTTGCTATTGTGAAAAGAGCTGCAATAAACATGGCTGTGCATGTATCTCTGCAGTAAGATGAGTCTTGTGTGTATATACCCAGGAGTGGTATGGCTGGGTCAGGTGGCAAGTTCATTCTGAGCCTTCCAAGGATTCTCCAGACTGCTTTCCAGAGTGGTTGCATGAGTTTACATTCCCACCAGGAGTGGATGAGTGTTCCCCTTTCCCACAACCTATCCAGCATTTGTTATCATTTGTTTTCTTGGTCATAGCCAGTCTTATTGGAGTGAGATGATATCTTAAAGTGGTTTTAATTTGCATTTCCTTATTAGTGATGTTGATCCCATTTTAAGATGTTTCTCAGCTATCTCTGATTCCTCACTTGTGAAGTCTGTTCAGCTCTTTGCTCCATCTTTTGAGTCAGTCATTCGTTTTCTTTCTTCTTTGTTTTTAGAGTAGTTTATATGCTCTAGAAATCAATGCTTTGTCATATGTATCTGCGGTGAAGGTTTCCTCCCACTCTGTGGGATTTCTCTTCACTTGCTTGATTGTTTCTTTTGATGTACAGAAGCTTTTGAGCTTAATGAGGTCTCATTTGTCAATTGTCGACCTTAATTCTTGCACAGCTACTGTCTGATTTAGGAAGTCTTTTTTTAAGTCTATATCTTGTAGTCTGTTGCAAACTTTTTCTTCTGTCACCTTCAGAGTTTTGGGCTTCAAGTTGAGGACTTTGATCTATCTGGAATTGACGTTTGTACAGGGTAAGAGGTAGGGGTTTAATTTCATTCTTCTACAAGTGGTGATCCAGTTTTGCCAACACTACTTCCTGAAGATGCTGTCTTCTTGGTCCCCTTGTCAAATATGAGGTGGCTGAAATTGTATGTGCTCTAGTTCAGATCTTCAGTTTTTTTCCATTGGTCAACAGGTCTATTTTTCTGCCAGTACCAAGCTGTTTTTTATGACTTTAGCACTGTGGAATAGTTTGAAGTCTGGTATAGAGATCCCCCCTGTATTGCTCTTTTTGCTCAGGGTTGCTTTGGCTATTTGGGGTCTTTTGTTTTTCTAAATGAAATTAAGGATTTTTTCCAAGCTGTGAAGAAACTCTTAGGGATTTTAATTGGGATTTCATTAAATCTGTACAAGAGTTTGGGTAGAATGTACATTTTTACTATATTATATTTTATTATATTATATTATATTATATCATTTATTATATTATATTAATTTTCCCAATCCATGAGCATAGGAGGTTTTTCCATCTTCTAATGCCTTCCTCAATTTCCTTCTTCAGGGGTTTAAAATTTTTCTTGTAGAGATCTTTGGTGTCTTTAATTAGGTTTGTTCCTAGGTATTTTATTGTTTTTGAGGCTACTGTGAAAGGGAAGGTCTTCTTGTATTCCTTCTTCAGTTGCTTGTTGTTGGTGTAAAGAAAGGCTACTGATTTTTCTAGATTTATTTCGTATCTTGCCACTTTACTGAAACTCTTACTCATTTCTAGGAGTTTTTTGGTGTATTTTTATGATCCCTTATGTAAACAATCATATCATCAGCAAATAGGGATAGCTTGACTTCCTCTTTTCCAATTAGTACTCCTTTAATTTCCTTTTCTTGCCTTATTACTCTAGCATGTGTTTCAAGCACTATATTTAAGAGGAGTTTTGATAGGGGGCAGCCTTGCCGAGTTCCTACCTTTAAAGGGAATGCTTCTGTCATTTCCCCATATAGGATGATATTGGCTGTGGGTTTCCTGTATGTGGCTTTGATTACATTGAGGAATGATCCCCCCAATCCAATTCCCTATAGAACTTTAAGCACAAAGGGATGCTGAATTTTTTTCAAAGGATTTTTCCAAGTCAATTGAGATAGTTGTGTTTTTCAGTCCATTTATATACTTGAAGATATTTATTGATTTTCCTATGTTGAAACATCCCTGCATCTCTGGTATGAATCCAACTTGGTCATGATGGATGATCTTCTTGATGTTGTGGGTCTTGTATGCAGTTTGCCAGTATCCTGTTTAGAATTTTTGCATCTGTGTTCATTAGGGAGATGGGTCTATAATTCTCCTTTTTGGTTGTATCTTTGCCTGGTTTTGGTATTAGAGTGATGCTGGCTTCATAGAAGGAATTTGGGAGAATTCCCTTTGTTTGTATCCTTCTGAACAATTTGAGTAATAATGGTTGTAAGTCTTTTTGAAATGTTTTATAGAATTCAGCTGTGAAACCATCTGGACCTGTGCTTTTTTTAGTTGGGAGGTTTCTTATTACATCTTCAATTTCTTCATATATTATGAGTCTGTTTATGCTACCGATTTCTTAGTTGAGCTTTGGTGAGTCACAGGATTTCACATATTCATCCGTTTCTTTTAGGTTTTCAAACTTAGCAGAGTAGAGGTTTTTGAAGTATTCCCATATGATTGTCTGGATCTTTTCATTGTCTGTCGTAATATTCCCCTTTCATCATGGATTCTATTGATTTGGAGTTGTTCTTTCTTCTTGGTTAACTGTGCTAGAGTTCTCTCTATCTTGTTTATTCTCTAAACAAACCAACTTTTGGATTCATAGATTTTTTTGTATTGTTTTCTTTATTTCTATTTTATTGATTTCTGCTCTGATTTTTATTTCTTCCTGTCTGTTGTGTTTAGGATTCATTTGTTGTTAACTCTCAAGCATTTTTAGCTGCAGTGTTAGATAGCTCACTTGTGCTCTTTCTATTTTTCTGATGTAGGCACCCAGGGCTATTAACTTACCTCTTAGGACTGCTTTTAAAGTATCCCATAAGTTTTGTTGTGTTGTATTATCATTGTCCTTCATTTCCAGGAATGCTTTTATTTCTTTCTTTATTTCTTCCTTGATGCATTCATTATTCAGGAGTGTGTTGTTTAGTCTCCGTGTGTTCTTATAGATAGTATGGCTTATCCTGACACTGATATTGAGCTTTATTACACTGTGGTCTGATAGAATGCATGAAATTATTTCAATCTTTTTGTATTTGTGGAGGTTTCTTCTGTGTTCTAGTATGTGGTCGATTTTGGAGAATGTTCCATTAGGTGCTGAGTAGAAATTGTATTCTCTGGTATTAAGGTGAAATATTCAGTAAATGTCTGTGAGGTACATTTGGTGTATCATATCATTCAGTTTAGAAGTCTCTGTGTTTATTCTTTGTCTGGTTGACCTGTTCAAAGGGCTCAGTGGGCTATTGAAGTCTCCTACTATGAGTGTACTGGGGTTAATCTGTGCCTTGAGATCCTGGAGAATTTTCTTTATAAAGTTTGGTGCACCAGAGTTTGGTGCATATATATTCATGATTGTGAAATCTTCATGGTCAATTGTTCATTTAATAAAAATGTAATGACCTTCTTTGTTTCTTCTGATTTCTTTTACTTTGAAGTCTATTTTGTCTGATATTAAAATAGCAACACCTGCTTTCTTTTTGGTACCATTTGCTTGGAATATTTTTCCATCCTTTTACTTTAAGGTGGTGCCTGTCCTTGAAGGTAAGATGAGTTTCTTGTAGACAGCATGTATATGGGTTCTGTTTCCTAATCTAATCTCCCAGTCTATGTCTTTTGATTGGGGAGTTTAGTCCATTAATACCTAAGGTTATAACTGGAAGAAGTGTGTTGCTTCCTTTCACCTTATGGTCAATTTGCATTTTTCATCTAGGTTTCTACTTCTGAAGTTATGCTTTTTCTTAATTTCTCTTTCTAGGTGCCTGAGGATAGTTCCTCCTTTTTCTGTCCTTTGAATTGCTTCAAGTAGTCTCTGAAGGGTTGGTTTTCCAGACATGTATTCTTTCATATTGTTTATGTCATGGAAGACTTTTCTCTCTCCTTCAACTATAACTGACATTTTTGCTGGGTATATTAACCTGGGTTGGCATCTACAGTCCTTTAACACTGGGAATACTTTACTCCACGTTCTTCTTGCTTTCATAGTTTGCACTGAGAAGTCAGTTGTAATTCTGATGGGTTTCCCTTTATATGTAACTTGTTGTTTTTCTCTTGTGGCTTTCATAATTTTATCTTTGTTTTGGGTATCTATCATTTTAACTATGATATGGTGGGGAGAGTGTCCTAGTTTGTCTTCCATTGCTGTGACAAAACACTCTGACCAACACCAACTTGGGGAGGAAAGGGTTTATTCAGCTTACACCTCCTGGGTCACAGTTCTCAGGGAGCCCAAGGGAAGAAATCAGGGCAGGAACCTGGAGGCAGCAGCTGAAGCATAGGCCATGGAGGAGTACTGTTCACTGGCTTGCTCCCCTGGCCCATGCCCAGCCCACCTTCTTTTTTTTTTTTAATTTTTTTTTTTATTATTTGTTTTTGTATGTGTATGAATGTATTGTCTGCATGCAGGTCTGTGCACCCGTGTCGTGCAATGCCACGGAGGTCAGAAGAGGGTCTCGGATTCCCCTGGAACTGGAGTTCTCCTGGAATTGGAGTTACAGATGGTTCTTAGCCGCCATGTGGGTGCTGGGGAACGAACCCGGGTCCTCTGCAAGAGCGTCGGTGCTCTTAACCACTAGGCTATCTCTCCAGCCCTTCTTATACCGTACACAACAACTTGCCCAGGGTGGCATCACTCATTTTGGGCTGGGCCCTCCCACACTGCTTGACAATCAGACAATACTCCACAGATGTGGCCACAGGCCAATCCAATGGAGCCAGTTCCCCAATTGAGGCTCCCTCAACCCAGGTGTGTTCAAGTTGACACTAAAGCCATCCAGCACAGAGAGTTTCTTTTCTGGTCTTGTCTGTTTGGAGTTCTATGTGCTTCTTGTATTTGTACTGGTTTGTCTTTTTTTAGTTTGGGGAAATTTTCATCTATTTTTCTGTTGTTAATCTGATCAATAACATTTTCTTGGGATTCTTCTATTCCTCTATCCCTATGATGCAGAGTTTGATCTTTGCATAGTGTCCCACAGCTCCTAGTTGTTCCAGTTTTGTGTATTTAAAATTTTTAATAATCTTTACTTGAGGTTTTTAGTTGTTCTTTGATATCTTCCAGGACTGATATTCTTTGTTCTGATTCCTCTACTCTGCTTCTGAGGCTTTTTCTATTCCTTTCCTCTTGATTGGCTGAGTGTTCAATTTCCTTTTTCATTGTTTTCTTTATTTCTACTTCCTTTTGGAGCTTCTCAATCTCTTCCTCTACCTCTTTGCTTCACTGGTCGGTTTCCTTTTTTATTTCAACATGGGATCTTTTCAGTGTTTCTACTTCCGGAGTTTGTCATTTTCTCCCTCTCATTCTTTCTGGCGTTTGTCAATCACTCTCTCTCTCTCTCTCTCTAGGTCTTTCCTGAGTTTTTTATTCTCTCTCCTTAGTTGTCAGACCTGTTCTTTCTATTCTTTGAATATGTCTGAAATTCTTCCTCTAAAATCTGTGTCTTGAGACATCCCCAGGGGATCTCACTTTTGGAATCTCCCACAGGGTTGGTAGAGCTTGGTGTGGAATTATCCTGTTTCTTCCTTTTGTCCCTGGCATGTGGGTTTCTCTTTGCCTATATTCCAAGTGAATCCTAAATGCCTCTTCACTGTGTTGAAGGCTTGCTTTGCTTGCCTCCTTCAGATGGCTTCATTGTTTGTTTGTTTTTCTCCTTGCTTATGGAGTGTCGACTTGTCTTAGATTTAGGCTTTCTATTGGAAGTCTGACTCACTCTTCCCCTTTCTGTGTGAAGGTTCTCCAAAGAATCCACTTGGACACTCCCTCAGCAATTCCAGTTGGGAGGGTGCCTGTTTAGCCCGTGCCTGGATACTCTGTGCTTCAGGTGGTCCTGGGAAATCCCCAGTCTAAGCTCTGTGCACTCAAGTCTCACAGTGGTAACAGGCCCACCTTTTATACCAACTAGCAGGATGACTCCGCCCCCAAAGCCAAACAAGACAAGACAATGATTTAATTAAAACAATGAGAGAATTATCCAACAGGCCAAATAGGATATCCAACAATACACCTGGCTGATTATTCAACAATCACCCTGTTCCTACCTGTGCTTCAGATGGTCTGGGAAATCCCCAATCTAAGCTCTGTGCACTCTCCATGTGTTCTTATAGGGCTTATTCTGGTGTTAATATTGAGCATTATTGCACTGTGGTCTGATAGAATTCATGGAATAATTTCAATCCTTTTGTATTTGTTGAGTTTTTGTGTGTGTGTGTGTGTCCCAGTATGTGGTTGATTTTGGAGAATGTTCGTTGGGACACTAAGTAAAAAGTATATTCTCAGGTGTTTGGGTGGAATATTCTGTGGATAGCTGTGAGGTCCTTTTGGTGTATTGTATTGCTCAGTTCTGATGTCTTTCTGTTTAATTTTTGTCCTGTTGACCTATCTAAGGGATACGGTGGGGTATTGAAGTCCCCCAATATTTTTTTTAATTTTTATTTATTCTTGTATGTGTATGAATGTACTGTCTGCCTGCAGGTTTGTGCACCCTTGTCATGCAATGCAACGGAGGTCAGAAGAAGGTCTCAGATTCTCATGGAACTGGAGTCAAAGATAGCCACCATGTGGGTGTTGTGGACTAAACCTGGGTCCTCTGCAAGAGCAATCAGTGCTCTTAACTGCTAGGCCATCTCTCCATCCCTAAAATCACCCACAATTAACTTGCTGGGATTAATCTGTGTCTTGAGGTCCTAAAGGATTGTGTTTATAAAGTTCGTTGCACTAGAGTTTGGTGTGTAAACATTTAAGATTGTGAAATCTTCCTGGTTAATTGTTCCATTGATAAGGATATAATGGCCCTCTTTGTCTTTTCTGATTAATTTTACACTGAGGTCTATTTTGTCTGATATTAGAATAGCAACTCCTGCTTGCTTTTGGGCACCATTTGCTTGGAATATTTTTTTCTATCCTTTTACTCTAAGGTTTTGTCTGTCTTTGAGGTTGAGATGGGTTTCTTGTAGGCAACATATAGACGGATTCTGTCTCCTAATCCATTCTCCCAGTCTGTCTTTTGATTGGGGAGTTTACACCATAAATATGTAAGGTTATTATTGAGAGATGTGTGTTTCTTCCTTTCAACTTATTTTTCATTTGCATTCTTGGTCTAGATATTTATTTACTCTGTTACCCTTTTGTTAATTTCTCTCTTGGGTTGCCTGAGGATAGTTTCTCCTTTCCTCTGTTCTTTGAATTGCTTCAAGTATTTTCTGAAATGTGTTTTTGTGACATGTATTCTTTCATTTTGTCTATGCCATGAAAGATTTTTCTTTCTCCTTCAACTATGATTGACATTTATGCTGGTATAGTAATCTGGGTTGGCATCTAAAGTCATTTAGCACTGAGAATACTTCGGTCCATGTTCTAGCTTTCATAGTTTGCACTGAGAAGTCAGCTATGATTCTAATGGATTTCCACTTACATGTAACTTGTTTTTCTCTTGTGACTTTGTGCTGGATAGCTTTAGTGTCAACTTGACATACCTGGGTTGAGGGAGCCTCAATCGAGGAATTGGCTCCATTGGACTGGCCTGTGGCCATGTCTGTGGAATATTGTCTTGACCGTTGAGCAATGTGGGAGGGCCCAGCCCACAATGGGTGGTGCCACCTCTGGGCAGGTTGGTGTGTACCATATAAGAGGGCAGGCTGGGCATGGGCCAGGGGAGCAAGCCAGTAAACAGCATAACTCCATGGCCTGTGCTTCAGCTCCTGCCTCCAGGTTCCTGCCCTGAGTTCCTGCCCTGGGCTCCCAAAGTGATGAAATGTGATAGAGGAGATGCAAACTAAATAAAACTTTTCCTCCCCAAGTTGGTGTCAGTCAGAGTGTTTTGTCACAGCAATGGAAGACAAAGTAGAACAGAAATTGGTACCAGAGAGTGGGCTATTGCTGTGACAGACATGACCTTGGTGTTTGGGGGAAGGATTATGGAAGTGTTTGGAAATTTGGGCTAGAAAAATCATTTAATGCCTCAAGATCATGGCTGTGGAACTTGGAACAGTTTTGCTGAAAGAGTTGTAGACAATGGAGGCTTAGCTTATGAAGTTTCTAGTTTCAAAGGGAAGTGGAAATCATCAGGACTGTTTAATCTATGAGCTCTGGTCAGCTGAGGCTGAAGAATCAGCTCTAAGTAACAAGAGACCAGCATCAGTCTGTTGAAATCTTCTGGGAAGAATTTCTTCAGGGTCAGCACACAGAAGGTATGTTCCAGAAGGGGACTCAGCCTCCATATCAAGCCAGAAGCAGGACTTGGTAGTGTGCATGAGCCTCCTATATGGTTCTGGTGTTGAAATTTGAGGGGGTCACAGAGAGCAGCCGAGGTTTGGCACTGTGAGAGGTCAGGAAAGACCATTGGTGGAAGTGCAACTCAGTTGCAGTGAAGACTGCAGGATTGCAGCAGTCATGGAGAGAAGCTGAGGCTTTGCACCAGGAAAGGTCAGAAGAGGCCATTGGTGAAGGTGCTGCCTCAGTTTCAGTGAAGACCTCAGCTTTTTGGAGATGCCAGAAACGTGGGATGACCACCAAGAGCAGCAGCAGGTGTGGAATGGAGTCAGCCTGGGCCTGTGAGATGAGCTGTGTGTGCCATGGATGGCAGAGTCAGAGAAGGGTAGCTGCCAAAATCCTTTGGAGCCCAGAAGATTGTGAGTGAATCCCAGGTGTCCAGCCTTGATCTCCTTTGCTGGACTTAGGTTTTGTTTGAATGTGCCTGATTCTTCCCTTTGAAATAAGACAGTACTTGCTTTGTATTTTGCAGCAGCCCACAGTTAAGAGACTTTTAACAGACTGTGAACTTTTAAGTGTTTTGACATTTTAATGACTGTCGGGCTTTTAAGTTTGTACTGTCTTAGGTTGTGATTAATGTTAACATCATACCTTGGGGATGAGGAAAGTTGGTGGTTTAATACTGATGTGTTTTGTGTGTCAAGTTGAAAAGGGGTAAATTGTGCTGGATAGCTTTAGTGTCAACTTGACACACTTGGGTTGAGGGAGCCTCAATTGGGGAATTGGCTCCATTGGACTGGCCTGTGGCCATGTCTGTGGAGTATTGTCTTGATTGTTGGGCAATGTGGGAGGGCCCAGCCCACTATAGGTTGTGCCGCCTCTGGGCAGGTTGTTGTGTACCGTATAAGAGAGCAGGCTGGGCATGGGCAAGGGGAGCAAGCCAGTAAACAGCATTCCTCCATGGCCTATGCTTCATATCCTGCCTCCAGGTTGCTGCCCTGAATTCCTGCCTTGGGCTCCCTAAGTGATGAACTGTGACCCAGGAGATGTAAGCTGAATAAACCCTTTCCTCCCCAAGTTGGTGTCAGTCAGAGTGTTTTGTCACAGCAATGGAAGACAAACTAGAACAGACTTTTAGTATTTTGTCTTTGTTTTGAGCATCTAGTGTTTTAGCTATGATATGGCCTGAGGAATTTCTTTTCTGGTCTTGTCTATTTGGTGTTCTATGAACTTCTTATATTTTTATGGGCTTGTCTTCTTTCAGTTTGGGGAATTTTCTTCTATTATTCTGTTGAAGGTCTAATCAATACCATTCTCTTGGGATTCTTTTTCCTTCCTCTATCCCTATGATGCAGATGTTTGTTCTTTTCATAGTGTCCCACATTTCCTGGTTGTTCCACTCTTGTGTTTTTAAATTTTTTTTTTCATAATCTTTACTTGAGGTTTCTAGCTGCATTGTGTTATCTTGTAGGTCTGATATTCTTTTTTCTGCTTCATCCATTTTGTTTCTGAGGCTTTTCCCCATCTTTTCCTGCTGATTGGATGAATGTTCAATTTCCTTTTTCATTTCATCCTGTGATTTCTTTAGTATTTCCACTTAATTTTGGAGGTTTTCATTCTCTTCTTGTAGCTCCTTGTTTCTCTGGTCCATTTCTTTTGTCATTTCAGCCTAAGATCTTTTCAGTGTTTCCACTTCCTTCTAGAGTCTGTCATTCTCTCTCTCTAGTTCTTTTCAGAGTTTGTATTTCTCTTCCTCTAGCTCTTTTCAGAGTTTGTCATTCTCTCCCTTTAGTTCTTTCCAGAGTTTATCTTCTTTCCTTCTATGAGTTTTTCATTCTTTCTTTTTAGTTCTCTGATTTGTTATTTATATTCTTTGATTTCTTTGAATATGTCTACAATTGTTCTTATAAGATCAGTGTCTTGGTTTTCTTCCAGGGAGATCGCATTGTTGCAATCTTCTACAGGACTCATTGAGTTCAGTGGGGATTTATTATGAACTTTTCCCATATTGTTGTTTTTCCTTTGTGTCTTTGGCATGTAGATTTGGTTTGTTTGTTTGTTTGTTTGTTTGTCTTCTGTTGCTAATCTCAATGTGGAGGACTGGTTGGTCACTCAGTTAGCTTCCTGTTGGTTTCTTCCTCAGCTTTGGCTGTGCAGCCTAGATTCACTGATACTGCACCTGCTGGATCATCCCAACCACAGCAAACCACAGCACCAGCAACTTATCTTCTCCACCACATTCCAGTAGCTTGAGTGTGGGGTCCTTACTCCTTTGGTCACCAAATAATGTGCACACCACTGTCTGTCCCTCTATCCATGCATGCAGTTCTTCTCTATGGTTCTTGAGGTGGGCAGAGGATCCTCTGGGTTGCAAAGGATATTTCTAATACACTTTATGTGCAATACTTGAAAGCAGATTAGCTATTAATTAGGGCTTTTATTGTTCTTTAGAGATTTTCATGGGAAAAATATAAGAATAAGATTGGTAGCATGATTCAAAATATGAACAATATTGTTCAGAAAATAAACTAGAAACTCCATACCATATCATGAAAGTTCATGGGAACATTTTTCTTCTCCAAAACATTAAAATGAGGTTCACTTAAACCTGAAAACCAGCTGAAGACCAGCCAAAAACACACATATACACACAAAGAAAAAAACTGGGCATTGTGGTGTATGTTTTTAATCCTAGTACTTTGGAGGCCAAGGCAGGTGGATCTCTGTGAGTTGAAGGCCAACCTGGTCTACATAGTGAATTCCAGGCCAGCTGTGTGACTACAGGGAGACCCCGTCTCAAAATCACCAAACAAAAAAAAAAAAAAAAAAAAAAACTGAAGACCAGCATGCCCCAGCAATCTCACAGGTGGCTGTGGTCAGGAACCTGACACAGTCCTCATGTTAGGCCCTCCTCCACCTCCAGACCCACATGAAAGCTACCCAATGAAATCTCTGTGACTGAAGACTAACAACCCCTTAGATAAAGAGCAATCAGAATGAGAGAGAAGAGAAAATTGATTCAAATGTAGATGAAAGGGAAGACATTAAAAATAATGAAACTCAGATCATCATAAGGAGATAATTTAAAACTTGTATTTTATTGAAATCGAAACTGTAAAAGAAATTGGTGAATTTCTAGATGCATATGATACATAAAAGTGGACCAAGTTTGAATAAATATCTTTTAAAACCACCCAATGAGAAAATGCCTAGCAACAGATGGATTCAATATTACACAAATTAAATCAATAAAAAAGAAGTAACTCTTCTATCCTTCTTACTTTCCTATGTTATCCTGATACCAAATTCAGATTAAGACCCACACGCACATGAGAGAGAGAGAGAGAAATTACAGACTGATCTCCCTGATGAATGCCTTTGCAAAAATTCATTCTTAATAAATTACTTACAAACTTATCTCAGCAGCATACCTGAACATCACGAAGGCTATATACAACAGATGTATAACCAACATCATACTAAGAGGAGAAAATCTCAAAGCATTCCAACTAAGATCAAGAATAATGCAAGTGTGTCAACTCTCTCAACTTCTATTCAATGTAGTGCTTGAACCCTTAGCTAGAGCAAAAGAAAACTAGAAGGAAATAAAAGATCTTATACATAGAAAAAAAATCAGTGTCCCCATTTTCAGCTGATATGAATCTATACATAAAAGACCTTAAGGAATTCACCAAGACAACCCTCTGAAATTCTATAAACACTTTCAACAAAGTGGTGCAAAATTAACACAGAGAAATCATAACCTTCCTACATACCAATGAGAAAAATGTTGAAAAAGAAATCAGAGCTGTTTGAAAAAAGGGTGGCATCATAATGTATTCTGGACAGCTGGGCTTGGCTCTGGTCTGCCAGCTCCCCAGAGACTGAGAATGTGGGCAGTACCATATGAGGGGCCTTATCACACAGGATGAATATTTTCTTAAACTTATCTGCTTTTATATTGATCTCAAAATACAGGACTTGGCAAGTGAGAAAAAAATAGAGACCCAAGATGTCAGCAGCACAGCTTTGGGTGCTGGAGCAATGTGGTGACAGTGATTACTCTCAGCCCAAGAACTTAAAACATAACTCCAGTAAGATGTCTCATTACACGTTCCTCCTGGCCATAGGGAAAGGTGTGAAGAGAGCAGTCACCAAGAAAGCCAACTGGACCCTCAACCATAAAAAATTAAACACTCTGGCCTGACCACCTGGAAGGTGGAGTCATGCCCCAGCCTTGTCATGTGCCATCTTTGGGCCCATGACACTGGGGCACTGAGGTACTAGACCAGACTGCTAAGCTCTGGTAGAAGGGCCAAACAGAAGTCACAGCCAGAAGTGTTTGTGACCACCACACTACACCATACCTTATCTCTGTGCTCCTCTTGTGGGAAGGGCTTGGCTTATGAATGGCCATAGCACATGCCTGGTTTGCCTGGGCATCATCATCTAGTGATTGTCAGACATGGCTAAAGTCCTCAGATAGGAAATGAGATATGTACAGTTTTCAAAAAATAAGCTAGAAAACACTGGTATAAACCTGTTGTGTGAAGCTGTGAAACATCTCAGCTGCCACATGGAGAATCTTGGGTTGGAGGTCTATGAGCTAACTGGTCCTTTCTGCTTTTACCCATAATAAAACCCTGTGGGGAATCAGTCTGTTGAATAACATCTTGCACACAATGGGGTGATTGTGCTGAGTGAATCCCGAAAAAGCCAAAGTGTAACCTGCATGTACTCAGGCTGTGAATAACAAAATTTGATGAGAATACCTAAGCATTTCTGATTGCTAAGGGGGAGATAAATCTCTACTTGACATTCCTAAGTAGTGTATAGGAGAAACAGGAAACAAGTGTGAAAATTCCAGTCTAAGAAACATAAACATATTCTGATCCAAAATCATGTAGTGATGAAGGAGAGTGGGCCCTTACTTTGGCCCATCTGTGTATCTGTGTAAGAATTACAGATCACTGGCATTCTAATGGTAGATGATTTCTCTGGCACCCAATTCAGATGTGTGCTGTAAGATGCCTGAGGTTTATTTGCAAACATAGGATATGATGCCCAGGGTGATGCTAAGGTGAGATTGAAAAGAATGAAGATGAAATGTAATGAAAATATATTGTATGAAATTGTTCAATTAGTAAAAATAACAGAGAATCAAATTCAGGAGAGAGAGAGAGACAGAGAGAGAGAGAGAGACCCTGAGAAGAGACCTAACGAAGGAATTGAAATACTACTATATTAACAAAATTTAGGATACTGAAGAAAGAAACTGAGAGATACAGGCCATCCTCCCATGTGCATGTCTGAGAAGAATTAATCAGCCATCCTACCAAAATCAACCTCCAGATATACTGCAGACTCAAGAAACATTCCTGAGCCACTGTTCACAAACATAGAAAAGTCTCAAATTTTATATGGACTCCAAAAAGAACAAAGATAGGCCAAGCAATCCTGAACACAAAGAATACTACAAGAGGTATCACTATTACTGATTTAAATGTATACCACAGAGCAGTAGTAATATAATCATCATGATACTAACATAAAAATGGAATTTTAGGGGCTGGAGAGATGGCCTAGCGGTTAAGAGCGCCGACCGCTCTTGCAGAGGACCCGGGTTCGATCCCCAGCACCCACATGGCGGCCGAGAACCGTCTGAAACTCCAATTCCAGGATAACTCCAGTTCCAGGGGAATCCGAGACCCTCTTCTGACCTCCGCGGCATTGCACGACACGGGTGCACAAACTTGCATGCAGACAGTACATTCATATACATACAGAAATAAATAAAATTAATGAAAAAAAATGGAATTTTAGGTCAATGATACAGAATAAGAGTTCCAGACAGAAGTGTACACAACTGTAGCTGCCTCATTTTGGTAAAGATTTTAGAAATGTACATTAGAGAAAAGTCAATAGCTACAATGTATGTTGCTGTTAAACCTGGATTTCAGAACAAAGAAAAGTGAAACTAGAAATTTTCCTTCCTTCTGGTTAGCTTTCATAGCACCAGAAGATGTAATGCAAGCTGGTGGGAAAGAGGGGGAGGGTGGCATCAATACTTTACCTGACTTTGAACCTATAAACCTCCAGTCATCCTTCACACAAGATGTGCCTATGCCCCCATGTGCAGTAGTAGCATAAGGATGTACTAGCAGTTGATAGCTGGTGAGAGGGAGGGAGGGAGGGAGGGAGGGAGGGAGGGAGGGAGGGAGAGATCTTTAATTAAGGGCATGACAACACCTTGTAGACTGGCCAGTCTCCAAGGAACAAATATGCAAGAGCCTTTGAGGAAAACAAATAAGACTCTATGGGCTTTTAAAGAAGAAAAATAATAACAGGGGGCATGAAGTTGGGGATTGGGATTAGTAAAGTGGGATGGAGATTTGGGGGAGAGAGGTCTGAATATGATCAAAATACATTGCATGAAATTCTCAAAGAATCAACAAAAGGGGTTGGAGACATGGCTCAGGGTTTAAGAGCACTGACTGTTCTTGCAGAAGACCCAGGTTCAAATCCCAGCACCCACATGGCAGCTAACAACTATCCATAACTCTAGTTCCAGGGAATCCAACAACTTCTTCTGTCATCCAGAGGGATTGCATGACACTCATGCACTTACAATTATGCAAACATAACACTAATACACATATTTTAAATTAATTAAAAAATAATCAATAAAAATATTTTTAAATCTGGACATATGAAACAGAGAAAGTGGAAAAAAAGAGCTGATGATCACTTTACAAAAATAATGTATACGACCAGAAAGCACACAAATGTTTGTTCAACATTAATGGTTTTCTGGAAAATGAAAATTGAAAGGTAGGGATGTGAGATATCACTTGCAAAAATAATTGCCCAGTTGTGCCAAATGCTAGTAAAGAAGTGCAATAGCCCACATGTCCTCCACCACTGACAAGAATGCAGCAGCCTAGGGAGAATAGTATGAAAGTCTCTTAGAATTTTGAATGTTCTCTAACCACTGCCCCCAGCCATTCTGTTCCAGGGTGTCCAACAAAGGGATACAAACATATCTGCCTCAGGTTCTTGTAAGTTTCCATTTTGATAATAAAAACCTAAAATGAATGGAGAATTATTAATCAATAAGAAAAAATAAACTATACACACAAAAATATAGGAAAATTTCAAAACCATTATGCTAAGGAACCTATGCTATAAATAAAAGAGTAGAGTCAACTTACATTAAATTCTCGAACATGAAAAATAATTTACATATTCAGAAAGCAGGTGAATAGTTGCCTGAGCTTGAAAGTGGATGCAAGGATGGATTTCCAAGGATGTGAAAATTTTGGGAACAATGAAAATGTTCCTCTTGGGTAGTAAATTTCTTAAATATCTGCACATAAACTTGCCTACATAAAACATATATCTGGGGCTAGAGAGATGGCTCAGCCATTAAGAGCGCTGACTGCTCTTGCAGAGGACCTGGGTTTGATTCCCAGCACCCACCTGGCAGATAAGAACCATCTTTGAGCTGGGCGTAGTGGTGCATACCTTTAATCCTAGCACTCAGGAGGCAGAGGCAGGCAGATCTCTGTGAGTTCAAGGCCAGCCTGGTCTACAGAGTGAGTACCAAGCCAGCTGGGGTTATAGGGAGACTCTGTCTCACAAAAGAAAAAAAAAACATATTTGATTTTCTTTATTTAACATAATTATCATTTGCAAAGTTTTGCAAACAATAAATTAGGTAACAGTCAACTCTTGCTCCTGGTAAACAACACCCCGTGATCTTCCATCATACTTTCCTCAAATAAAATGCCTTTTGTATAATTTAATTGTGACCTTACAAAATAAGACAGTTCTCTTCAGTGAAAACCTGCTTCTGCACATCATCTTTCCCCACATAATGCTTAGCAGGTGTTTTTAAAATTCTGCTGTGGTGTTGTAATCTGCAGAGTCCCTTTAGCTTTAATACTTTCCACATGATGTTACCTCTTGAAATATCCAACCCAGTCAGCACTACCCAAGGAAGGTTTAACCTCTTGACCTTTCCTGAGTAATACAACTACATTTGTTGACTTTCAGTTGCAAAATAAAGGTATCCATCTTCTTTTTTATCTAAATAAGATGTCATCTCATTAAGCTATAAATGTAACTACTTTTCCATAGTTTTCTTAGTCTCATCTGTAAATATTATGAATTCTCCTCAAATGCAAATAAGTACTCTTCCTCTTCCTTTTCTACCTGTCCATATTTTTGTCTCATGAGAACTAATTTCTCAGTACAAGCTATTAAACCCATGCCTGAGTGAAGGTTCGCTAAACTACATATTTTCTCTACAAAGCATATTGCGACCTTAGGTTAGCAAGATGAGACACCACTTCTGCTTGAATGCAACTTGAGAGACCAGTTTTAAAGAGTAGACTCAACAAGAAGTGAAAATGTGGGAAATGTGGCCAGAGTACAGACCCCAAATGGACACTTAGTCCCAATACCAGAGCTCTAATAAGATTTTCCTGTTCTGTACATGTCCTCAAACAGTTGTAAAAGTGCTATTAGCCAAGCACATTCATAAATCCAAGACAACCAAATGATCAACGGTATGTATGTGGTTGGTTATTCTTTAATTATGCTTCAGTAAAATTGTGAATAATATCGAACTTCATCTGTGAAGACAAGTCTGCATTCCAGAGGTATTCCACAGCTTCAGGCACTGATGGAAAAGACAGGATCCTCTAGATATTGTTTCCATGCCATCTGAAGTGTAAACTCCACATCTAACAACTGATAGCAGCACAGGCCAAAAGCATAGTTCCATTGATTCTTTACCTAGTCAAGTTCCCATCAGGTTAGAATCCCCAGATGAATCTATAAGACTCCTTGACAAACCTGTCCCAGCACAGCTTATAAGTAGGAAGAGACAGCAATTTTTTCTGTTAATTCTTTGCCAATCAGGCTTTGTACAGGCTTTATCCTCCCTGCATCCACAAACACTATGACTTGAAAGAAGCCTCTATATTTTTTTGGTTTAAAATTTGGACTTTGAGTGCATCACCAGAATTATTAGAGGCACTTTAGAGACCACAGTTTACCTGGTTCCAAAGCCCAGCTCTTCCCCAATCTTGTTAGTATACCAGCTTCTACAGAACTTGAAAAGAGTATTTCTTCAGCTATCTAAATGCTGGGGTAACCCTCAAACCAATAATGCAGCCAAATATTTCCTACTGTGTCCCTGGCTTCTCTGCTGTGAGCTGCTCGACATGCTTCTCCTGCATTCTCTTTTCAATTATCTGTTTCCATGCTCACAGATCTTCTTTGCTCAATGCAAATGCTTTATTTCTCCTTTGAACATTTGAGCCCTAGCTCCTAATGACGTGCAGGAAAAAACATACAGAAAAAGGAAAATAAATTCATGTTGTATGGCTCCCAAATAGTGAGCTATTCAGTACCATTTGTCTAAAATGGGCTGCTCGGCTCCTGTTGGTTCTAACCATGTTTTCCTCTGCTTCTGTTTCTCCAAATCTATAGATCTCTATCAATCTTTATGCCTGTCTTCCTTTTTCTCTCTTCCAATTACTGTCTTTCTGTGCCATTCTTTATTTTTGCAGGACTATTTCTTCATCTGTCTTTTAATCTTGATCATTTTGGTTTTGTCATTTTTTTCCCCTTTGCCTTCTCCAGTGCATTCTATCTCTCAGCAAAACATTGGGGTAGAGAGAAGAGTTTGGAGACTGGAGCTCTGCCACTTTTATTATTATTTATAATGTGAAGAAATTACCTGCATTTTCTGTGTTTTCATTTTTTCATCAGCGAAGTGAGGACAGAATAAAATTTTCTCATATAATCTGTTAGTCTTACATGGCTCAGCCTTGAAAATCACTTAGAAAAATGTGTATAACAGTGGCCACTGTTGATATTTGTTAAATAAATTAAATGATAAATATTTTCTGTTCAGAAGTGTTATACTTGTACAATGAATAAGCAGCAAATACAAGAGCAAGTTAAACAGAGGTTGAACAGGAAAGGATTTGGGGCAAGATAATGGTGGGGGACTTGTGGGTAAAAATATTCAGGAACAGCAGCCTGATCAATGAATATGTGTAGTTAGGAGCAAGAGGTTCTGTACACTCCTGCAGAGTAAAGTGATTATAGACAACAATAATGCACTGTACATTTCAACATAGTAGAAGAATGGATCATGAAAGGTTTTTTGTTCACCACAAATGACACATGTTCAGGGAAATAGATATGATTAGCCTGATTTAAGCATTAAACAGCATGCGTACATATCAAAGCATTACTTGACACTCCATTAGCATTTATGTATGAGTTGAAAGAAAATCTTAAAATTACAAAAAGAGGTTCAACATATGAAAATCAATAAATATCATCAAGCATATAAATGGACTGAAAGACAAAAACCACACCATCATCTCAATTAACACAGAAAAAGCCTTTGACAAAATCCAGCCTCTGTTCATGATTAAAGTCCTAGAGGGAATTGGATTGGAGGGCTCATACCTTAATGTAATCAAAGCCATATACAGGAAACCCACAGCCAATATCATCCTAATTGGGGAAACGACAGAAGCATTCCCCTTAAGGGTAGGAACTCTGCAAGGCTGCCCCTTGTCACCACTTCTTTTCAACATAGTGCTTGAATCCCTTGCTAGGGCAATAAGGCAAGAAAAGGAAATTAAAGGAGTTCTAATAGGAAAAGAGGAAGTCAAGCTATCCCTTTTTGCTGATGATATGATTGTCTACTTAAGGGATGATAAGAACTCTACCAGGAAACTCCTAGAAATGATGAGGAGCTTCAGTAAAGTGGCAGGATACAAAATAAACCTAGAAAAATCAGTAGCCTTTCTCTACACCAACAGTAGGCAACTGAAGAAGGAATACAAGGAGACCTTCCCACTCACAATAGCCTCAAAAATAATAAAATACCTAGGAATAAACCTAACCAAAGACACCAAGGACCTCTACAACAAAAATTTTAAACCTCTGAAAAAGGAAATTGAAGAAGACATCAGAAGATAGACAAACCTCCCATGCTTGTGGATTGGGAAAATTAATATAGTAAAAATGTCCATTCTACCTAAACTTGTACACAGATTTAATGCAATCCCAATCAAAATCCCCAAGAGCTTCTTCACAGGTTTGGAAAAAAAAATCCTCAATTTCATTTGGAAAAACAAAAGACCCTGAATAGCCAAAGCAACTCTGGGTGAAAAGAGCAATACAGGGGGGATCGCTCTACCAGACATCAAACTATACTACAGGGCTATAGTCATAAAAACAGCTTGGTACTGGCACAAAAACAGACCAGTTGACCAATGGAATAAAACTGAAGATCCAAACCTGAGCACATACAATTTCAGCCATCTCATATTTGATAAGGAGGCCAAGAAGACACATTGGAGGAAAGACAGCATCTTCAACAAGTGGTGTTGGCAAAACTGGATCACCACCTGTAGAAGAATGAAATTAAACCCCTACCTCTCACCCTGTACAAAAGTCAATTCCAAATGGATCAAAGACCTCAACGTGAAATCCAAAACTCTGGAGGTGATAGAAGAGAAACTTGGCAGCAGACTACAAGACGTAGGTGTAGGAAAAGACTTCTTAAATCAGACAGCAGCTGCACAAGAAATAAGGTCGTCAATTGACAAATGGGACCTCATTAAACTCAAAAGCTTCTGTACATCAAAGGAAACAATAAAGGAAGTGAAGAGAAAACCCACAGAATGGGAGGAAACCTTCACAGCAGATACATCCGACAAAGCATTAATCTCCAGAGTATACAAGCTACTCAAAAAACAAAGAAGAAAGAAAACAAATGAATCACTCAGAAGATGGAGCAAAGATCTGAACAGAGACTTCACAGAGGAGGAATTAGAGATGGCTGAGAAACACCTTAAGAAGTGTTCAACATCACTAATAATTAAGGAAATGCAAATTAAAACCACCTTAAGATACCACCTTACTCCAGTAAGACTGGCTAGGATCAAGAAAACAAATGATGCCAAGTGCTGGAGAGGGTGTGGGGAAAGGGGAACACTCATCCATTGCTGGTGGGAATGTAAACTTGTGCAGCCACTATGGAAAACAGTGTGGAGAACCCTTAGAAGACTCAAAATGATCCTGCCATTTGACCCAGTCATACCACTCCTGGGTATATACCCACAAGACTCATCTTACTGCAGAGATACATGCACAGCTATATTTATTGCCGCTCTGTTCACAATAGCAAAAAACTGGAATCAACCCAAATGCCCCTCAACTGACGAGTGGATAGAGAAAATGTGGTACATGTACACAATGGAATTCTATGCAGCAGTAAAGAAAGACAACATCATGAACTTTGCAGGTAAATGGATGGAGCTTGAAGACATCATGTTAAGTGAAGTAACACAGTCCCAGAAAAACAAACGACAAATGGTATCTCTCATATGTGGACGCTAGTACCAATAACCCAGTTATAAATATTTCTTGTGGAGAGGGATGCATATTAAAAGAACAACAACAGAAAGATTGCATCAGAAGGCTGACTGAAATGGTGACTCGGGAGGGGTGGGAGGGGTGGGAGAGGGACACGGGTGTATATTCGATTGGTGCATGTTTAATTGACGTGAGTTCAACAAGTATCCAGTTTTGCCCAGACTCTGTCTACAGGATACATGGTGTTTTAGGACTTAGTAAAAGTAAATATGGGCATATTGGACAACATTGGTTTGAAGACTGATAAAAACGGTAATGCATCTGAGTTAATTGGTGATATAAATTGCTCTTGTCCACATTAGCTTTAACTAAAATCTGTATAACAATTACTTTGGGATTGGTATAAACAAATGTTCTCTATAATTTTGCTGTCATATAGTATCACCTGGTAGCAATCTCTTTCACCTATAGGATGATTTAACTCAAAAATAAACTTTGTTTCCCAAGTTAATCACATACAGTAACCCAAAACAGCATGGGTGAACTTGATGAAATCTGTGCCTTGATTCCACCCTATAGGTATGTATAAAACAACTGCTTTTTTGAGACTCATGGGTCAAAAATAAAAACCTTAAATAAAAAAGGGGGATATAGATAGATATGAAAACTTTTTGTCAAAAAACCTTGCAACCCAAATCTTAAAACTAACTATGGGAAAGGATTTGTATGTTCCAACAGGCCAGAGTATCACCAACTTAATGGCTGAGAAAGAAAATGCAGCTTTGCAGTGAGTAGGATGTACCAGAAAGTGCCAGCAGAAGGATTGACTCCTCTGGGCATTGAAGGGAAGAAATGCCTCAGATTGCTGCAGACATCAGGCCCCTCTGTGGATCCTACTAGTAACAACTATTTTTAATGATTCCTAATGAAGCTTACCTTCTAGGTGCCGCAAAGGTTTTAATACAAGAGACTTTCTTAACCCCCCCCCATAGAATAAGGAGAAATATGATGATGATGAGGTCGTTCTCCAGCTGTAGATTGGAGCCAGCTGTTATAGAGGTATTCTCTTGTAAAATCAGTAAAACTGCCTTCTTTAATTGACTAATGGACATAGAAACTGTGAAAAGGATTATTCTCTATTCAGAACCAAATATAATGCTAAAGTCTCCTTAAGCTATGCACTTAAACAAAATATATTAATACAGGAGCTCTGACATCAACAATGGATTATTCTACCAAGGAGATGTTGGCCAGGGGATCCAAGCCCCCACAAATGGTAAAGGCTCCTTGCCTCCAAACTGGGATATCTGCAGGAAGAGAGGCGATAAGGCCCTGCTGTTGAAGACCTGATATAAACATGGGAAAGATGTATGGAGACCGCACTTGCAAGTATACAGATGGTCTCTGGAATGCCAGAGAGTGTTACCAAAGGCCACTAAACCAATAAAGCAAATATAGGTCTCCTTGAGTCAAGCAAGACTCCTCCGTCAGCACCAGCTACACCTCATCTGCCTGGAAATACTGTGCAGCAGTGGCAGCCATATGTCTGTATATCCCAAATCTAATTGGCTATTAGCTCTCTCCTTGGAAGAATAACCCACGGCTGATGCCACAAGCTTACATCCTCTAATGGTTAGGAGATGTTATAAACCACGCGAAGACCCTGTCATACTTAACGGAAGAATATGTAATTCATGGATTAACATACCATCCAAACATCTGTGTCTATACCAAAGTAACCTACCATAGCAATTAGTACTATTTAAATACCTATATATCTAATTGCGTGTGCTTCATTAGTAGGATCGAAAGGCTATATATTATACTGTTTAAATACCTACATATCTAATTGCATGTGCTTTATTAGTAGGATCGAAAATTTATGCCTGGACAAGCTGGCAGCCCATGAAAGAAAACAGCCAAAATTGACTAGAGACCAAGACAACAGCTCCAGAGAAAGTAGACTGCTTTGCTTCTCATCCACCTGTGCCCCTTTTCTAAGCCTAGGCAACAATCTGCGGAAGAGGAGGCGCAGTATAATGTAAGGGCTGTGATTGGGGTGAATGGTGAAAATACAACAATATAGACTGGACACTCATTTGATCAACTTGATTGAACATACAAGGCCCTCCTGCTGGATGGTGGGACCCATGAGCTGTGTGGGTTTGGGCACAACTGCTTGCAAATTGGTTTTACATGAAGGATGCTTGTACTCACAAATTATCACTTATTGTTAAAAAAAATGAAAACAAAACAAAACAAAAAAACAAAGAAAGATGCAGAAAAGTTACGGCAGAATGCATGATCTGGATGGGTAGTGGTGGGGTGGGGGGAAAGGAAGGGGATATATGCCTGAACTGAATTGGAAAATAATGTATGAAATACACAATGCATCAATAAAAATAAAAAATTAAAAAAAAATAAAATTACAAAAAGAGTAAAACATTGATGCTTATCTTACAAGAAGAGAGACAAGTCCAGAAAACACTTGACAGGAGTATTTCTGAGGGAAAAAGTGTAATAGTGATGGGAACAGGAAGGGGACACAGGGAAGAAACCACTCAGAATTAAGCAACTTTTTAAAATGGGATTTGAGAAGGTTGAAGAGAGTCTGGGCTTCATGATGCCCAGGACAGGAGCCTGTTATATAGGACAGCATCCTGTTATTCTCATATGTTATACATATATATATTCAGTGGCTAAGACGAAAGGGCAGGATCCAGGCAGGAAAATCTAGTGGTTCGGTTCTAATAGGGTGTGTACACATACTACATAATTTTTATAGTATTCGCAAATGGAAAAGGGTGTGAATTTGAACTGTGTTTCTGCAACATAGTACTTTGAACAAAACAAAGGTGGTAAAGGAAAAAATTTTGTCTTGACAATAATTCTCCACATCTGTTATCTCCTGTAAAGAGTTCTCTGATACCCCATAAGCATAATATCTCACATCACACTGGTGTCTTCAGAGTACCAGTATAGCTTGCTTTTGTTGCTCTAATTCTTCTTGCTGTCATTTATACTTTTCTCAGATTAAAAAACACATAGCATGTATCTTTCCTTTGTTATAGTCATGCATTCTTGCCCACCTTTCAGGGGAAATCACTGTTTCATTCAATCATTCTTTTACTAAGCCAGACACAATCTTATACACTAACAATCAAAAAAAAATTAAACAGTTCCTGACCTTTGAATTCAAATTTAGTTTGGAAGTCCCAAACAGGAAAAAAATCAGTGATTAAAATACAATGCAGAAGTATTAGTGAGATAATGTGGAAGGACCACTGAAATATCACACCAACTAGGCCAGAGATAAATAAATAACAAATGACAATTTTATCCACATAAGCCTCCTGTCGCTGTTGCTATTTCTATCCTTATAATGTTGGAGCCTCCTAACTGTGTTGGATTTATTCTCATGGCTCAAGTGTTTCAGAATCACAGCACTTTATTTTTCTTTCTTTTCATTTATTCATTGAGGTGACTTTGTATGACATTAACTTAGCCAAGCTGAAACTGTATTTTTCATAATCCTGTGCACATAGGTGATTCCATTAGTGTTAGTCATAAGACAAATTATTCGAGGCTTACAAGGTGAACAGGAAGCAGCAGTCATTTTCCTCTGAAGTTCCTTGTAGAACAGAACATCAGTGGTCACTGCAGCTCTTACACCTCACTGCTAATACGCTGAGCCAAGGCAGCAGCCAGGCATGTGGCTCCTGACAAACTTGAGCTTTACCTTCACCCTGTACACTCTGTAAACATAGATAAGAATTGCTCCCTGCCCCCACATATATACTGCCTCTGGTGTTCTTTTCTTTTTTTATTAAGTTAATTTTTATTAAGTGAATTTCATACAATATTTCTCAATCAAATCTAGACTCAGTCTCCCATCCATGCCCACCCCTTATGTCCCTCTGCCCCCCGCCAGAGCTCATGAATTCTTTCATACATGTTAAGTCCTGTCTTGCATCTTTTTCACAGTCTTTTATAACATTTTTGATGCACAAGTTTACTGTTTTGGTCAGTTTTTTTTTTATTATGTATTTCTCTCTCATTTTTCCCTTTAATTTTATATGATTCCAAAATATGCATATATACAATCCACATATAAGTCAAAATTACAAATTCTGAAAATAAACTATAGGTTAATTCCTAAACACATTTAGAGATTCACATTTTAAAACTAAGGTTGCATGCAGGTAAAAAGAATATGAATACATATCTTCCCTTCATACATGGTAATTACAATGTGTGAATACAAGTGGTAGGACAATTCTAGAGCCCATTAAGAGATTCACATTGGAATAGCACAGTTGCTTTCAGATACAATGAAATATAATAATAAAGATGCTCAGTTTGCCTGCTATCTGGGGATTTGGTGTTAGCATCCTCAAATGAGGGAAAACATTCGCCTTTTTTTTTTTCCTGGGACTGTGTTACTTCATTTAGCATAATGACTTCAAGTTCCATCCATTTACCAGCAGAGTTCATGATGTCATCTTTCTTTACTGCTGAATAGAACTCCACGGTGTAGATGTAGCACATTTTTGTTATCCAGTCATCAGTTGAGGGGCACTTGGGTTGGTTCCAGCTCTTTGCTACTGTGAAGAGAGCTGCAATAAACATAGCTGTGCATGTATCTTTGCAGTAGGATGCGTCTTGTGGGTATATATCAAGTAGTGGTATGGCTGGGTCAGGTGGTAAGCTCATTTTAAGTTTTTTTAAGGGTTCTCCACACTGCTTTCGACGGTGGTTGTATGTAGACAATCCCCAGGCCTGCTGGGGAATTTTGAGGTCCAACTGTGAAGAAAAGGGGGTGAGAGGCACAGAGTCAAGACACAGACCCTGAGAATCAGGTGAACGCAGACAGAGGTCAAGCTGTTGCAGATTCATTTATTGGGGGCAGGGTTAGGGTTTATGTACTGTTCACATTCTCGATCTTCTCTTAGTGCAATGTCGTATTGTCTTGTGGTTGGCCTAGGTCGGCAACACTGCTTGTATGGTCTCCCCTGCCTAGGGCAGGGTCAGTTGATGAGGGACAAGCTCTGTGCATGCATAATTCTCAGCATACTGCCTACTACATTTCCATCCGTTGTATTTAATTTTGCGTGAGGAGAGGTCCAGTGGGAGCTCGGGTGCTATGCCCGAAACTTGTTGACCCCACCTCTGGCATTCCCACATTTGACTGCTTCTGGCTTAGGTTGTCCTAGTTTTGCAGGGTCTTACCCCTCTTTGACTGGCCAGCCACTGAGGGAAGAGGCCAGGAACGGTACCTCAGAGGGGAGAGACAAGCTCATTCTCGTGAATTGTGGATGGATGAGAGCCAGATGGGAATCACCTCATTGGGAGGGGTGTATGCAGAGTCCCTATTGACCATTGCTGAGAGGACCTGGGCCATTGTTTTGTTGACCTGGCATTGGCTGTGGGCAAAGTGAAACAGACACTTGAAGAGAAAAAGGGCAGACAAGGGTCAGGAGGCAGAGGACGCCCCAGGTGACCAAAGTAGCAGGATGAAAAATGGACTTGAGCTTAGACCACACCTGGGAAACAAAGCTGATATCAAAAGCTATGACCTCAGGGTGGGTAAAGTTAAAGGAGACAACTTGAGAACCAAGGATCAAGGTGTAGTTAATAAACTGTTGCAACCAGGGGCTTTTAATAGTGTCACCAAGTTCACGATGTAGACGTGTAATATTGAGGACTTGATAGGGGGTCAGGCAGAATGAGAAAAACCTGGGGATGCAACTCATCTCTTCCTCACTTATGTGGCTTTCAAATCCTTGAAGGAAGTTCACAAGAGTGAACCACAGTTAGTGTCTCCAAGATGGAATGATCTCTGCTAGGGGGTTGTATTGGGTCCTTAGCACCATGATTTTAATGGAATTTACCTACTGGTCAATAAATCTGACAAGTGAGTTAAGGATGTATGAGTCATGGGCCAGAGCAACCAGAAGTCCACTGGCAGATCCAGGAAGTCCTCAGCTCTCAGCTGAGAAAGAAACTGGCTCTTTATGGGGTTTTGACCCTAAACTGCCTAGGCAATTTTTAGCTTCTACTTTTATCACAGTACCCCTCTGAGGAGGTTACCCCAATTGCCAAGAGGGAATTGGGGCACCGACAGCTCTGACTTCTTCCATGGTGAAAAGGGGCATAGGAGGTGGTGGCTGGGGTACCCTTGCTCAGTGGATCTATCTAAAAGACCCCAAAAATATAGTTACAGAGAGAACAAAATCCTTGACTAGTGCCTGTGAAGGCGAGAGTAGCCAGGTACATTTTCTAGGCAGGGAACCAAGAGACGAACAGGGTGAATAAAACAATTTAAAAAATAAAAACTTAAAAGTCCGTTAGAATTTCTCAACCAGGGGTTTGGAAACATCCATTATTGGGCTTCTCCTTTCATGTCTGGGCTCAGCATCTGCTTTCCAGGAAATTCCAAAAGTTGCGGTGTGAGTTTTCCCTTAGGTAGTTGCCTAGAGAGAAGAAACTTTGTTATTTGGTAAAAACAAATCTCATATGACTTGAAATGACTTAAAATCTAGTGTTTGAAAGCACAATCCAATTCCACAATTTTGGAATATGGAAGAGTATTTAAAATACATTTAAGGCATTTATTTATTAAAACATTTTCTGCCAAGATTTCACATTAGCTTACAATTTAATTCAGTCTTTACGTGTCTCTGAGGTTGCCACCTCAATGCCACAAAAAATACCTTCTCCATTAGTCAGTATGACCAGCATCCACATGGAGAGCCCCATGGTCAGCTTCTGTTCTTCTGATGAACCAGCTAGATCTGCTACAAGGTAACAGCTCCTAACTCAAACTCAATGGAAAAGGAGTGAAACGTCTGTAAAGTGCACTTTTTTTTTCTTTCTTTTTATTGATGCTTTGTGTATTTCATACATCATTTTCCAATTCAGTTCAGGCATATATCCCCTTCCCTTCCCCCCACTCAAAATGACCCTGCCATTTGACCCAGTCATACCACTCCTGGGTATATACCCACAAGACTCATCTTACTGCAGAGATACATGCACAGCTATATTTATTGCCGCTCTGTTCACAATAGCAAAAAACTGGAATCAACCCAAATGCCCCTCAACTGACAAGTGGATAGAGAAAATGTGGTACATGTACACAATGGAATTCTATGCAGCAGTAAAGAAAGACAACATCATGAACTTTGCAGGTAAATGGATGGAGCTAGAAGACATCATGTTAAGTGAAGTAACACAGTCCCAGAAAAACAAACGACAAATGGTATCTCTCATATGTGGATGCTAGTACCAATAACCCAGTTATAAATATTTCTTGTGGAGAGGGATGCATATTAAAAGAACAACAACAGAAAGATTGCATCAGAAAACTGACTGAAATGGTGACTCGGGAAGGGTGGGAGGNGTAAATCATTAGCATTAGATGCAAGCTTATTCATTTAAACAGCTCCATAAAACAAATACGTTTAACTAGTTTCAAACCCAAAACTTCAGCACCGTGATGAAAACTCCAAATTACAGATGAAATCTCAAATCAGAGTAAAATATGACTCTTAAATTTATAACAGTCAACATAACAGTACTTTAATCTTCACAATTTATACAGTATTGAGGTCGTCTAGCTGTGAGGTAAATTTTCCTATTTTTAATTTAGGATAAAATTGGGTCAGTTATTTCTTTCTGACTCAGAAATTCTACAGTAATGATCTGTACACCTAGAACCTTGGCTGTGCTAGGATTAAAGGCATGCTAGGATTAAAGGTGTAGCCAACCACACCTGGCCGGAGAACTTCCAGGAGTGGCCAGACCAGGAGGACCCCAGTTCAAACCCAGGGAAGTATGTTTGCTTCCTAAGAGGAGGAAGGGAGTGGGGGGAACAGATAGGAAACACAATAAAGCCCCTTAGCTACCCCAGGAGTGGTAGCTCTCCCACCCTGGAGGCAAGAAACAGGGCTGGCCCAGGCCATTCTGGTATCAGTTCTCTACCCAAACCAGACCAAGATAGCCACATGTCTTTGTCTCTCCAGTGCTGGAAGAGAGTTTGGAAAGATTTTCTTTTAGGGTACCCAAGTTATACCACTAAAATATTTATATTTCTGATTAAGCGTTGCAGAATAAGATTTTACTAAGTATGACAGCTTAAGGCACTTACACCCTCCAAATAGATTCTTATCCATAAGCTGAACTGAGGTTCCATAGTTGTATTAGTCACTTTTCTGTTGCTGTGATAAAGCACCATGACCAAGGAACTTATAAAAGGAAGAGTTTATTTGAGCTTACGATTGACGGTTCCAGGGAATTAGAGTCCATTGTGGTGGGAGGCACGGCGGCTGGATCTGGAGCAGGAGGCTGAGGGACACATCTCACAAAGAGCACAGGAAGCAGGGAGAGAGCAACTGTAGACCACAAGGCTTGTTAAGCTCACTAAGCCTGCCCCCAGTGACACACTTCCTCCAGCACAGCCACACACCCCAAGACCTCCAAAAACAGCACCACCAACTGGAAACAAACGTCTGAATACCTAGAGCCTATGGGGGACACTCATTCAAACCACCACAATAGTTTAAAAAGACTCAAACACACACATTCAAAACATCAGGAGCCTGGGGCAAGAGGGCTGCTCTATCATATTAAAGAGATCACAATAATTATTTTTTGAGACATGGTCTCCCTGTAGCTCTGGCTGACCTGGAGATCAGGCTGGCTTTGAACTCAAAAAATCTGCCTGTCTCTGTCTCCCAAGTGCTAGGATTAAAAGCCTGTGCCACCATGCCCGGCTAGGAGACCAAAAGCAGGAAGTACAGTTTTCATGAATTTGATTCATCCAGTTCTCTAAGAACAACTCTTCCTCAACACAAACACACAGCCTACCTGTGAGATCAGCAAGGAGGGCACAGACCCAGAGAGGTTCCTTTTCCTCCCATGAGGAAAAAGGAAGGGAGGGAAATGGGCTCAAAAATTCTTGCAGAAACATAACAGAGCCCAAATCTGTTTGAGACTGCTCTCCCTCATCCCTTGGAGGCAAGAGCCTATAATGCACCCCCAGAAGCCATTCAGCACCCCACTGATCCAGATGCCAGACCCCAAAACGTGTCTCTAGCAGAGATGGAAAGGTTGCCACGTGGGCACTCCAGAGAGCTCGGGAATTTCCCAAGCTCTAACGACCTCCTCCCAAGCCAGACCAGGATTCCTGACTAACTACTGATGCAAATTTTACTAGCTAGTAAGAGGCAGATTATCTCTGGTCCCTTGAGATAGCAACTGGGTGGAGGAAATTCCCCAAAGCAGACCAGATGGGCTGACCTTGAACTCACACAGAACTGCCTGCCTCAGCTTCCTGAGTCCTGGGATTAAAGGTCTGTGCCAATACACCGTCCAAAAATTCATTCACAGTCTGGAAAGGTAGTTAATATGTTAAATACATCCACCCAGAGAATCTGGCCTGAAGAGGTCTCGAAGAAAAAAAAAAAAAAGCAGATAATTCCAAAGCAAGCAAGTTAGCTCACACAATCCCTTTTGAAAGCAGACACAAACCAAATTTTAGGCCTTTAAATGCATTTTTAAATATCAATTTTTAAAGTTTGCACATGCTTATCTAGTCTGGCATGCCAAAATGAATGATTCCGTGCACTTTAAAGGATTGAAACTTGAAGTGGCCACTTTGTTTGACAGAACCAACATGAGATAATTATAATTACCGATTTACAAACCCATATAAAAACTTAGATGCACGCTAAGACACATGGAAGAACAGTTACCATAAACACAAGACATAGTCAGATGAAGAGAGGAAACGCTGTGCGCATGGAGCCAACGCCCTGTCAGTCCCAGAACCCAAAATCCAGACCCCTTTGCCTAGATTCCAAATCACTGAGGTGAACATGATGTTCACACTTTACCTGTGGAGAGTTAAGGTGTCCCCCATCTCCAAGCTCAAGGAGCAATACTGTGTCCAGTTTCTCCTAAGCAAGCACCCCAGAGCAGAAACTTGAGTTTAAACAAAACCAAAATGAAAGTAAAAAGAAAAAAAAAAAAGAATTGAGCACTTCCTTACCCAAAAGACACAGCCAGCCTAAGGAGATGTCTCTAGCCTCTCTGGTGAGAGAGAGATTCCTGGGCACCCTCCAAGGGTATATTGGTGGGGGGCGAATGAGTACCCTTAGCAGGGGCAGCTGAAGGGAGTTTGTGGCGGTTGGGATGGGAGGGGGGAACCTTCCTCGTCCAGGTGAAAGTCAGGGACACAAGGCAGAGCCAGCTTCTCAGTGTTCTTGTGGCAGGCTGAGTTATGCCCAAGCAGAACATCCTCTGCCGAGGAGCCCTTAAGGCTTGCAATTAGGGCAAGGAGGGGCAATGCAAAGGGCCTCCTCCCAAATGAATCCAAGTCCCAAGATTTCACTTTAAGTCCACCTGTCTGGAGGAGAGCCTTAAGCACAGCTGTCTATGGCTCCTGAACCTGGGAGGGATGTTCCGCATGAGGGCAGGAAACAGGAAGGGAGGTTAAGTGTTAGAGGGAAGAACCAACAAAGCAGCCACACAGGAATGTTTGTCCCTAGGCAAGGGCAAACACACAGAAAACTAAAGTAGAGAGAAGGAGAGGAGGGTTGGGGGGGGACTAATGCTGGCTGGAAAACAAACAATATAAAACGGGGTCTACTCACCTATCAAGGAAGGGGGTGACTCGCCAGCACTGGGGGGGGGGTTGGAAAAACCACGTTGGTGTCAGATGTAGACAATCCCCCAGGCCTGCTGGTGAATTTCAGGGTCATGAAGGAAAGGGGGTGAGAGGCAGAGTCAAGACACAGACCCTGGGAATTGGATGAATGCAGACAGAGGGCGAACTGTCACAGATTCACTTATTGGGGGCAGGGTTAGGGTTTATGTGCTGTTTGCATTCCTGCTCTTCTCTTAGTGCAGTGTCATATCACTCTGTGATTTTTAAGATGTTTCTCAGCCATCCTTACTTCCTTACTGGTGAAGTCTTGGTTCATCTCTTTACTCCATCTTTTGAGTAGGTCATTTGTTTTCTTATTTTTTTGTTTTTTAAGTAGTTTATATATTCTGGTTGTTAATGCTCTGTCAGATGTAGCAGTGGTGAAGAATTCCTCCCACTCTGGGTATTCTTCTCACTTCCTCGACTGTTTCTTTAGCTGTATAAAGCTTTTGAGTTTGATGAGGTCCCACTTGTCAGCTGTTGTCCTTATTTCCTGTGCAGCTGCTGTTTGATTTAGAAAGTCTTTTCCTATGCCTGTCTTCTGGTTGGTGCCAACTTTTTCTTCTATCACCTTCAGGGTTTCAGGTTTCAGGTTTTGATCCTTGATCCACTTGGAGTTTATGTACAGGATGAGAAGAAGGGGTTTAATTTTGTTCTACAAATGGTGATCCAGTTTTGCCAACACCAGTTGCTGAAGGTGCTCTTTCCTCCATTGAGCTTTTTTGGCTCCTTTGTCAAATATGAGGTGGCTGAAGTTATATGACCCCAAGTTGGATCTTCAATTTTGTTCCATTGGTCAATCATTCTGTTTTTGCCAGTACCAGATTGTCTTTATGACTATAGCCTTATAATATAGCTTGAAGTCTGGTAACATAATCCCCCAATATTGCACTATTCACTTAGGGTTGCTTTAGCTATTTGTGGACTTTTGTTTTTGCATATGAACTTAAGGATTTTTTTTCTAAGTCTGTGAAAAAGCTCATGGGGATTTTGATTGGGATTGCCTTGAATCTGTATATTAAATTGCATAGAATGGACATTTTTAATTTACTAATTTCTCCAATCTACGAGCATGGGAGGTCTTTCCATCTTTTGATGTCATTTTCAATCTCCAACTTCAGGGTTTTAAAATATTCGTTGAAAAGGTGTTTGGTGTCTTTGGTTAGGTTTATTCCATGATATTTTATTTCTTTAGAGGCTATTGTTATTGGGAACGTCTCCTTATATTCCTTCTCCAGTTGCTTATTGTTGGTGTAAAAAAGGCTACTGATTTTTCTAGGTTTATTTTGTATCCTGCCACTTTACTGAAACTTTTAATTGTTTCTAAGAGTTTTCTCATGAAATTTTTAGCATCCCTTAGGTAAACTATCATATCAGCTGCAAAAAGGGATAGTATTACTTCATCTTTTCAATTAGTACTCCTTTAATTTTGGTTTCTCACCTTATTGCCCTAGCAAGCATTTCAAGCACTATATTGAAGAGGAGTGGCAATAGTGGACAGCCTTACTGTGTTTCTGCCTTCAAGGAGAATGCTTCCAACTTTCTCCATTTAGGATAATGTTGGCTATGGGTTTCTTGTATATGGCTTTGATTACACTGAGGAATGATCCCTCCAGTCCAATTCCAAGACTTTAAGCAAGAAGGGATGCTGGATTTTGTCAAAAGCTTTTTCTGCATCAATTGAGTTGATTGTGTGGTTTTTGTCTTTCAGTCCATTTATGTGTTTAATGATATTTATTGATTTATGTATGTTGAACCATCCCTGGATCTCTGGTATGAATCCAACCTTGACATGATGGATGATATTTTTGATGTGGGTCTGTATGTGATTTGCAAGTATTTTGTTGAGAATTTTTGCATCTGTGTGCATTAATAATAAGATGGGTCTATAATTTTTTTTTCTTGTTTACGTCTTTGCCTGGTTATGGTATTAGAGTGATTCTGGCTTCATAGAAAGAATTTGGGATATTTCCCTCTGTTTGTATCCTTCTGAAAAGTTTGAGTAGTAATGGTTGTAAGACCTCTTTAAATGTTTTATAGAATTCTGCTGTGAAACCATCTGGGCCTGGGCTTTTTTTAGTTGGGAGCCTTTTTATTACATCTTCAATTTCCTCAAGTACTATGGGTCTGTTTAAGGTGTCAATCTATTCTTGGTTAAGCTTTGATGAATCCCAGGATTTCAGATATTCAACCATTTCTCTTAGGTTTTAAATATAGTGGAGTATAGGTTTTTGAAGTATTCTCTTATAATTGTCTGGATCTTTTCTTTGTCTGTGGTGATGTTTCCCCTTTCATCATGAATTCTATTGATTTGGAGTTGCTCTTTCTTTCTTTTGGTTAATTGGGTTAGAGGTCTGTCTATTTCATTATCTTTTCAAAGAACCAGCTTTTGGATTCATTGATTTTTTTTATATTGTTTTCTTTGTTTCTATTTCATTAATTTCTGCTCTAACTTTTGTTATTTCTTCCTGTCTGTTGGATTTAGGGTTGATTTGTTGTCTCTCAAGTGTTTTTAGCTGCAATGTTAGATTATTTGTTCTCTTTCTGTTTTTTTCTTTAATGTGGGCATTTAGGGCTATAAATTTCCCCTCTTAGGACTGACTTTAAAGTATCACACAGGTTTTGTTGTGTTGTATTGTAATTTTTGTTTAGTTCCAGGAATGCTTTTATTTCATTCTTTATTTCTTCTCTGACCCACTCATTGTTCAGTATTTTGTTGTTTAGTCTCCATGTGTTCTTATAGTTAGTAGGGTTTACCCTGGTGTTAATATTGAGCTTTATTGCACTATGGTCTGCTAGAATGCATGGAATAATTTCAATCCTTTTATATTTGTTGAGATTTCTTTTGTGTCCCAGTATGTGGTCAATTTTGGAGAATGTTCCATGGAGTGCTGAGTAGAAAGTATATTCTCTGCTGTTTGGATGGAATATTCTGTAGATATCAGTGAGGTCCATTTGGTGTATTGTGTTGTTCAGTTATGATGTCTCTCTGTTTATTTTTTGTCCAGTTGACCTATCCAGGTGTCCAGGTGGCTCGGGGGTTACTGAAGTCCCCCACTATTAGCATACTGGGATTAATCTGTGTTTTGAGGTCCTGAAGGATTGTGTTTATAAAGTTTGGCACACCAGAGTTTGGTGCATAAATATTTAAAATTGTGAGATCTTCTTGCTTAATTGTTCCACTGATAAGGATATAATGGCCCTCTTTGTCTTTTCTGATTAATTTTACTCTGAGGTCTCTTTTGTCTGATATTAGAATAGCCACTCCTGCTTGCTTTTTGGTACCATTTGCTTGGAATATTTTTTCCATCCTTTAACTCTAAGGTGCTGTCTGTCCTTGAGGGTAAGATGGGTTTCTTGGAGGCAGCATATAGATGGATTCTGTCTCCTAATCCATTCTCCCAATCTATGTCTTTTGAATGGGGAGTTTAGACCATTAATATTTAAGGTTATTATTGAGAGATGTGTGTTGTTTCCTTTCAACTTATTTTTTGTTTGCATTCTTGGCCTAGGTATTTATTTACTCTGTTATGCTTTTGGTAATTTTTCTCTTGGGTTGCTTAAGGATAGTTGCTCCTTTCCTCTGTTCTTTGAATTGCTTCAAGTATTTTCTGAAGTGTTGGGTTTTTTTGGCATGTGTTCTTTCATTTTGTTTATGTCATGAAAGATTTTTCTTTCTCCTTCAACTATGATTGACATTTTTGCTAGGTATAATAATCTGGGTTGGCATCTAAAGTCATTTAGTACTGGAAATACTTTGGTCCATGTTCTTCTGGCTTTCATGGTTTGCACTGAGAAGTCAGGTGTGATTCTGATGGGTTTCCCCTTGTATGTAACTTGTTTTTCTCTTGTGGCTTTCAGTATTTTGTCCTTGTTTTTAGCATCTAGTGTTTTAACTATGATATGACATGGGTAATTTCTTTTCTGGTCTTGTCTATTTGGTGTTCTATGTGCTTCTTGTATTTCTATGGGTTTGTATTTTTTTCAGTTTGGGGAAGTTTTCTCCTATTATTCTGTTGAATATCTGATCAATACCATAATCTTGGGATTCTTCTCCTTCCTCTATCCCTATGATGTGGAGGCTTGGTCTTTTCATGGTGTCCCACATTTCCTGGTTGTTCCACTCTTGCATTTTTTTTTAATTTTTCATAATCTTTATTTGAGGTTTCTAGCTGCACTGTGTTATCCTGTAGGTCTGATATTCTTTTTTCTGCTTCTTCCATTCTGCTTCTATGGCTTTTTCCCATCCTTTCCTGCTGATTGGATGAATGTTCAATTTTCTTTTTTATTTCATCCTGTGATTTCTTAAGTATTTCCACTTCCTATTGGAGCTTTTCCTTCTTTTCTTGTAGCTCCTTGCTTTGCTGGTCAGTTTCTTTTTTCCTTTCTTTTCAATGTTTCCACTTCCTTCCAGAGTTTGTCATTCTCTCCCTCTAGTTATTTTGGGAGTTTGTATTTCTCTTCCTCTAGTTCTTTTCTGAGTTTGTCAATCTCTCCTTTTAGTTCTTTCCAGAATTTATCATCCTTTCCTTCTAGTTCCTTCATGAGTTTTTCGTTCTCTCCCTTTAGTTATCTGATTTGTTCTTTATACTCTTTGAATATGTCTACAATTGTTCTTCTAAGGTCGGTATCTTGGTTCCCTTCCAGAGAGAACTCATTGGGATTTTCTACAGGAGTAGTTGGGTTCGGTAGTGATTTATTTTGAGCTTTTCCCATATTGTTGTTTTTCCATTGTGTTTTTGGCATGTGTATTGTTGTTGCTGTTTTTCCTCCTTGGTTTATTTGTTTGCCTTCTGTTGCTAATCTCAAATGTTGCTATGGGGCATTAGTTGGTCACTCAGTTTGCTTCCTGTTGATTTCTTCCTCAGTTTTGGCTATGCAGCCTCCAATCACTGACACTACTGTATCCTCCCAACAGCTTTAAACTGGGGCACCAGCAGTTTACACTTTCCACCTCAGTATCAGTAGCTTGCCCTCCCCACATAGGTGGTTGGGCACAGGTAGTGTGCACCGCTGGCTGACCCTCTGTCCATGCACGCAGTTCCTCTCTATGGACCTAGTGTTGGATGGCGCCTGCTGAGGTGGGCCTCCAGCCGGCCACCTGCACAACACAGATGGGCCTTGGTGGCTGGGCACAGGTAGTATGCACCGTTGGCTTCTTGGGATTCTTATCCTTCCTCTATCCCTTTGATGCAGTTTGGTCTTTTCATAGTGTTCCACATTTCCTGGCTGTTCCAGTCTTGTGTTTTTGTTTTTGTTTTTATTTTTTCATCATCTTTACTTGAGGTTTCTAGCTGCCCTGAATTATCCTGTAGGTCTGATATTCTTTTTTCTGCTTCATCCATTCTTCTTCTGAGGCTTTTTCCCATCCTTTCCTGCTGATTGGATGAATGTTCAATTTCCTATTTTATTTCATCAAGTGCTTTCTTCAGTATTTCCACTTCCTTTTGAGGTTTTTCATTTCTCTTCTTGTTGCTTCTTGCTTTGCTGGTCAGTTTCTTTTTTACTTTCAGCCTGAGATCTTTTCAATGTTTCCACTTTCTTCCAGAGTTTTTCGTTCTCAACCTTATGTTCTTTTCAGAGTTTGTATTTCTCTTCCCTAGTTCTTTTCTGAGTTTGTCAGTCTCTCCTTTTAGTTCTTTCCAAAATTTATCATTCTTTCCTTCTAGTTCCTTCATGAGTTTTTCATTCTCTCCCTTTAGTTCTCTGATTTGTTCTCTATAGTCTTTGACTATGTCTACAATTGTTCTTCTAAGGTCGGTGTTTTGTTTTCCTTCCAGGGAAATCTCGTTTTTGGGATCTTCTACAGGATTAGTTGAGTTTGGTGGGGATTTATTTTGAGCTTTTCCCATATTGATGTTTTTCCATTGTGTCTTTGGCATGTGTATTTGTTGCTGTTGTTGTTGTTGTTTTTGTTTTTGTTTCCCCCCTTTGTTTGTTTGTTTGTTTGGCTTTTGTTGCTAAACTCAAATGTTAATGTGGAGGACTGGTTGGTCACTCAGTTTCCTTCCTGCTGTTTTCTTCCTCAGTTTTGGCTATGCAGCCTCGAATCACTGACACTGCTGGATCCTCCCTCACAGTAAACCACAGCACCAGCAGTTTATACCTTCTACCACAGTATCAGTAGCTTGAGCAGGGGGGATGGGGAAGGGAGTGATTTGCTCCTTTGGCCTCTGTGCCAGATCCCACCTTAGAAATTGGGCACAGAGTGTGTGCGGACTGGCTGTCTTGTATCCAGGCACACAGTTCATCTCTATGGTTCTAGCATTGGGTGGCAGTTGCTGGGGTGAGCCCACACAGGCCTGCACACCAGAAAACCCACCTGGGAAATGGCATGGAGTGTATGTGACCTGGCTGTCCTTCTCCACACACCCATTTCCTCTATATGGTTCTAGCATTGGGCATCAGGTTCAGGGATGGGCCCGCACTGGCCTGCATGCCAGAAAACCCACCTGGGCAACTGGACATGGAGTGTGTGTGGCATCACCTCTGGTGTTCTTGAAAGCAAAGAAACACCCTTCCACCACTGACCTAGGACCTAATCAGAATTTGTAGATAACTCCTTTATCTACCCATAACAAAGCCAGGGCCAAACTCTCAAAATCCACATTCTTTGTTTCACAAATGATTAGATGAATTATCTCTACCCACTGATAAACAGGAACAAAATGCTTACTAACTAAAGTTGACTTAAATTTCTTTCTTGTCCCATGTCCCAGATGAAAATAATCTGTCTTAAGGATTTCACAAGAGAATAAGCTCCTTAGCATGAATATGCTCTGATCTACTGCCCCACTTCATTCCACTTTTCCCCTTCCCCCTTTTCAGTCTAGCCCTCCTTTATATAAATAAAACCGTTGAGATGCAATAGAAACATATCAGTTGTGGCTTCCACCTGATACAAAACTTCCTCTCCATCTGTTTTCCAGTAATTACATATTTAAAGTAAAATAGCAATAGTCAATGTTATATAGACAAGGAAGACTTTATTCAAGACTGAGAGAGACTGGGCTCAGTTCCACTAAATCAAAGAGAGGTTTTAGTCCTGCAGTGAGCTGGTGGAGATCTTAGATGATCTTGAATTATTTTTGAATATGCAAGTGTTCTTTGTGATCAGTACACCAGTGTTTGCTAATTGGTTCCCGGAACTTAGATTTCCACCGTCCCATATTCAGGACAAAGGGGGTGTTCTCCTTCCATGTGTACATTTTAAAGATTTGATTCTCAGGTACTTGAGAAAGATATTTACTAAATCACAAGGCTGGTGTATATTTTAAAAAGTAGAGAAAGAATTTGTACGTGTAGTCTAATAAAATGTTCTGAAAAACAGTTTAGGTGTTCATAGTTAGGAAAACACCTGCCTGAAGTCCAGTCAAGTTGAAGGGAGAATGTTGAGACCATCTTGGCCATTTTAAAGTATATTCTATTCTTAGCTCAGGGAGGTACTTTATCCCCCTCTTTCCTCTCCTGCTAGAACTTCTCTTCCATTTGGTTGAATACTGGCCCAGGTATACCAGCAGCCTGGGAGAGAAGACTGTGCATTCTCCTGAGGATCACTCAAGGCTGGCAGCAGTGTCACAGGAAGTGGGCCGAAGCTTGTATTTGGGTCTCAGTCTGCCTTTTGCTGCAGCTCTGCAGTCAGTCCCGATGACCATGGTCTTCTCCATGCTCACTCACCATCTCTGGGCCAATGGGAGGAAGAGAAGACATCCTTCCCCCCACTGTGAGATATTAATGAAAAAACACAATATTTGGCACCACTCAAAGTGACTGGTTCTGTGCCTGAACACTGATATGCTGCCTTAACTGGAAAAAAAAAAAAAAAAAACTTCTCTAGTTTCCATCTTAAATGTTTTGAAAATTAATCATTAATCTCTCTGATATAACAGCAGCAATATTTTACACCATAAATATTAAAGTACAAAGAATGGGCTTCCTATAATCAAATAATCATCAATATTTTCAACATTTTTTTGTGTAAATCCTTTTGTCAACCTTTGAAATGTCCCAGTAAGAAGAAGAAAAAGGACAAAGGAAACTTGCAAATATTTTTCCTCTTTTGTAAATAGTTCCTCCTATCCTGAAAGAATGTTCCAATTCAGGTATCCACCTCAAGATATTTGATAGTCTTAGTAGGCTGGCCCTGCTTTTCACCCATATATTCAAGGAGCCACAAAAGCTTGTGTTTTGGTTTCTATCCACTGCATACCTATATACACAACTTCATTAGAAGACTACGTTTTTCCTACTCTTTAGACTTCATAATCATAATTATCTTATGTCTCTATTTTCTGATTTGTGTCCTTATTACCTGTTGTAGAACACTGTTATACCCATGACTGACATCCCTGATTTCAATTTTTCCTTTACAGACAATCTTATGTAACAGAAATGGATAACAGATATCTTAGTCTGAAAACATCAAAGACTCTTCTTTGCTATAGACACAAAGTTTGAATCCCTATGCATGAACTTCAAAGCCTTTCCTTCTTCATGCTAATCTCTCACAAGATTCTAGTCTTCTTTGTATTTGGGGCCCAGTGTGTTAAAAGGCAGAAAAGGAAGGCAATTCTTCATTTGCATGGCTATTAATAGCTAGATGACTCATGATTAAAGATTTACATACCTTACCAAGTAATGAAATGCAAACAACTGATGGCAAAGGCAGCAGAGAGTGGGAGCGGAATAATTGAAAGATAAAACTATCAGCAAAGGCCTTCTCCCGAACTACGAAAATGACTTCAGTAGCTGGGCATATGCTTCTTTGCTTTGCTTTGCTATGCATATATTTATGTTATTTACTTTTCTCTGTTCTCTACCTTTTGCTTATTATTACCTATAAAGTATACTTGCAAGACTTAAACACACAACTGTGCTATTAATGTATACAATAGCATTGACAGACTTTCATAGAATATGACTAAATAAGAAAAGAAATGAAGGTCATTCATAAATGCATAAAACAACAGGTAGAGATTGTATTATTAGTGTAACTTTCTATTAAGCATAGTTTTATATTGGGTTGAAGCAAACTGTTTTGAACATTATTACTTAAAAATTAAATCATAGGGCCTGGAGAGATGGCTCAGTGGCTAAGAGGACTGGCTGCTCTTGAAGAAGATAGGGCTCTAATTTCCAGCACCCACATGACAGCTAGCAATCATCTACAACTCCAGTTCAAGGGATTCATCACCTTTTTCTGGCCTCTGAAGGCAGCCCACACACATGGTGCACTTACATGCATGCAAACAAAACATTTATACACAGAAAATAAAAGTAATGAATAAAATATTTAAAATACTAAATCACAATGGAAACTCACAGTTAGTCATTTAGTACCTAAAAGTTCAATAGCCTTATTGGCCATTTCAACTCAACTCTTATTCTTTCTGTTTTGCATAATGGAAAGACCATATCAGCAAGCAAATTTTTAGAAAAGATTCTATAAACAAAGGACATGAGGAGAAGAACCAGAATGAGGAAAGTTCCAGAGTTGCAATAACACATATTCTTTGAGGGCCAGTATGTATAAGATGTGGTCCCTAGGGGAGTGCTATTGGAAGCACTGAAATATAGACTTGTGGGAAGTAGTTAGGTCTTTTGGGTATGCCCTTAAGATGAATTCCGGGATGCCAGACTTTCTGACTTCCTCTTTGCCTCTCCAGTCATGTGATGAGTTTTTTTTCTTGTTGTTGTTGTTGTTGGACACTCTTGCTATGCCATTCTACAACAACTGGAGTCCAAACCATTAAGGCCATTTGATCACAGTGAACTGAAATGTTCACCATCAATTGCCTCCATCCTTTTGTTACAGTCAGTCTAACCTCACTAGCACTGAAGGCAAAAAATGTGGCAGTTGTTGGAGTCCAGTGAAATGATGGCCCAAATGTGCTGTTGGGTATAATAGTTCAAAGCTAAAATCCTTCTGATTTCTCATTTACTCTCTTGTCTCTTCCCATCTTTAACATTCTTTGTCTCCTAACACACAGGGAGGAAATTTTTCTGGTATTCTTTTATGTGGTAGAGGTAGATTCTTCCATAAGAAATGCAGTGGTCTTAAACCTCTTCTCTATGAATCTCATCAAATAGTCAAAGATTGTTAATTACTGGAGCTGAGGAGAGACCAAAAGTCATCACCAGCTCAGACAGATTGTTCATTGGTTCCATGAATAAGCTTTGAGAAATTAAGTAGGAGACAATTTGCATAAGACAACCTATATTCAAGTACAGTTCCACCCTCTTGGGTTCGAGTCTAGAGAAACTGCCAGAATCTGTTGTTAGTACAGTGGCCACATTAACTGAAAAAACCATTAACTAGCACTTTGCCTGTTTCTCCTTTGTAAAGGAGTTTATATACTAATCCACTGAGTGGTAGGCAGTTGCTCTACTGTGAGTCTCTTGTACTTATGCTTATTAAGGATTTGCACGATTTTTCTTCCATTCACATATTGCCATTTTATTAGGTAGACTCAAACATTTAGAAGGAAAAGGGAAATGCTACATATGCCCATGCAGGCAGATGTTTTATATGCAGCATATGTGGGATTTTGTAAGATGTATTTTTGCAAGTCATTTACCCTGACACTAAAAGTAACTATAATAATCAGTATTGATTTTCTGGTTTCTGAATTCTTAGATAAACAGTGGCATTTTCTAATCTTCATGCCTCTTCTCTACCAATCTTTGTGCATTAAGACTCATTCTTTCTGTCTTCAAGTATATTAGATGATTTCTATTTTCCTAGTTAATCATAACTGATAGATGCTATGGAGAAAAAAAGCAGAACCCCTGATAAGAATGATTGGAGCCAGTGGGTGGGTGTGAGAAGGAGAGGACATCCCTAATGAGACAGAGGAGACCAAATGTACTAGAGTCCTACGGCTGTCAAAATAAGGTACCCAAATGTAGGTAATTTAGAACAACAGAAATATTTTCCCACAGTTACAGCAGCTGAGACCTGAGTGGAGGGTGCTGGCAGGATCTCTTGCCCCTCTCAAAGAGATGTCTTCTTGTTCTTCAGGCTTACATTTCGCCAACAGTCCTTCATATTCTTTGACATATAAACATATCACACCTCTTCCATGACAGTCATCACCTTGCATATCTTTCACAAAGTTACAAGCATATGCTGAGGCTATACCGACTTTTTAATAAAAAGGCATATTTGATTTGAGCCCACCTTAATGAACTTTGCAAAGATCTTCTTTCAGAATGAGGTCACAATCTTATGATAGTGGGAATTAAGGTTTCAACATGTTTGGGGGAACTAATGAATCACTATCATCATATCGTTGGAAGTAATGAGAACAGCTCGTGTAGAGGGAGCAACAAGCATGACACACCTGGCTCTGAGTAGGAAACATTGTTCTGAGATCAATCAGCTCCATTTCTAAGACTGCAGACGAAAAGCAGAGAAGAGCAGGAAATGTGAGGCTGCCAAGGACAGATAAAGCAGGAAAATGAAAGTCACAGAAATATCTCTAGTGGGAAGCTAGCCAAGTGCTTCAAGATGACAAGTGACAGGGTCTCATCTCTATGTTTAGACCACTCTGGCTACAATCTATATCAAATGGATTGTAAGGGGTGGACCAAAAAATTAAATAGAATAACAACAAGAGAAAAAACCTTAACATCAAAAGACATTGTAACTGAAAAGAGACATGGGAAACTAAGTTAATGTCGAAACAGAAGACAAGAAACATTTATACCTTGTATAAAAGAGCTAGTTCTATTGATAAATGAAAGTTCTAAAAAACTAGCTAGGAAAAAATGAGTAGTCCAAAAAAAAAATAAGAAAACTATGAGTGGATAATTCAGGAATGACATACAGATGTGATCAATTTCACGTGAAAACATAAAGGGTTTTTTTGGTATTTTTGAGATGGGATCTCCCTTTAGTCCCAGCTGGCCTGGACCTCACTCTGTAGACCAGGCTGGCCTTGAACTCACAGAGATCTGCCGACTCTGCCTCCTGAGTGCTGGGACTAAAGGCATGTGCCACCACACCTGGCAACATACAGTTTTATTAAGGCTCTGTTTTCTAAAACCAAAGACAAAATGTTCATGCATCAAGTTTAAAAGTTTGGCAATATTCGTGGTGGCATATGCCTTTAATCCTAGCACTCGGGAGGCAGAGGCAGGAGGATCTTTGTGAGTTCAAGGCCAGCCTGGTCTACAGAGTGAGTTCCAGGACAGCTGGAGCTACAGGGAGACCCTGTCTCAAAAAGACAAAAACAAATAGCTGAAAGACATAATGCCATAGCTACAATTGGAAGTATATTGAGGATAAATATTTTACAATTAAATTTAGAAATGCTATATTAAATTTATGATTAAAAATATACTTGCTGTGGGCTTGAGAGATGGCCTAGCGGTTAAGAATGCCGACTGTTCTTACAGAGGACCTGAGTTTGATCCCCAGCACCCACATGATGGCTGAGAACCATCTTTAACTCCAGTTCCAGGGGAATCCAACACCCTCTTCTGACATCCGTGGCATTGCATGACATGGGTGCACAAAACTACATGCAGACAGTACATTAATATGCATAAAAATAAATAAAATTAAAAAATATATACTTGCTCTATATCTATATATCTATATCCTATATATCAAATAGGGTAGATATGTTCCCAAAGAAATATGTGCATTTAATAAAGTGTTATATATATATATATATAGTTCAAATATTAAACATATTTGGACAAAAGTATTAATTTCTATGACAATATATCCATAGACACATAAATACAAATATCTGGAAAAATTACACACTAAATTAATGATAATAGTAATCTATGATGAGTAGGTAGACATTGAAAACCAGCAAGTTAAAAACTAATATCTAATTGCATTCCCTAAATCATGAAAGTAAATTTCTTCAAAGATGTGTTCCAGAGCAGATTAAAAATACAGATTCCAAGCCAGGAATGGTGGCACATGCCTTTAATCCTAGCACTTGGGAGGCAGAGGTAGGGGGATCTCTGTGAGTTCAAGGGCAGCTTGGTCTATAGAGTTCCAGGACAGCCAGATCTACAGGGAGACCTTGTCTCAAAAAGACCAAAAAAATACAGATTCTGGTGCCAGACTGCCTGATTTAAAATGAGTGAACTTGAGCAAATCATTTGGTTACTTTGTATGTTGGATTTTTTTTTCCTTAAAAAGGAATATACATAGGAAGTAAAGTCAATAGTCAACAAATGGGACATCATAAAACTCAAAAGCGTCTGTACAGTGAAAGAAACAATCAAGGAGGTGAAGAGAAAACTCACAGATGGGAGGAAATCTTTACCAGTAATGCATCTGACAGAGCATTAATGTCAAGAATATATAAACTATTCGAAAAACAAAGAAGTGACCTATTCAAAAGATGGGATAAAGAGCTGAACAGAGACTTAACCAGTGAGGAATTGGAGATGGCTGAGAAACATCTTAAAAAGTGTTCAACATCATTAATAATTAAGGAAATGCAAATTAAAACCACTCTCAGATATCATCTCACTCCAGTATGGCTAGCTAAGATCAAGAAAACAAAAGACCACAGATGCTGGAGAGGTTGTGGGGAAAGGGGAACACTCATCCACTGCTGGTGGGAATGTAAGCTTGTAAAACCACTATGGAAAGCAGTGTGGAGAACCCTTAAAAGACTCAAAATGAGCCTACCAACTGACCCAGTCATACCACTCCTGGGTATATACCCCAAAGACTCATCCTACCACGAATATACATGCACATCGATGTTTATTGCAGCTCTCTTCACAATAGCAAAGAGCTAGAACCAACCCAAATGCCCCTCAACAAACGAGTGGATGACAAAAATGTGGTACATCTACACAGTGGAGTACTATTCAGCAGTAAAGAAAGATGGCATTGTGAACTTTGCAGTTAAATGGATGGAGCTCGAAGCCATTATGCTGAGTGAAGCAACACAGTCCCAGAAAGACAAACAGAGAATGGTTTCCCTCATTTGTGGATGCTAACACCAAATCCCCCAGATGAAAGGCAAGCTGAATAACATTATTGTTATATTTCTGTTTATCTGAAAGCAACTATATTGTTATAATATGAATCTCTCAATGGGCTAGAATCCATCCACCAATTATTTTCAGACTCTGTAATTACTCTATCTGGGCGGAGAGTATGTATCCATATTTTAGAGTAATATAAAATTAATGGAGGAAAATGTGAATTCTTAAGCATTAAAAAAAAGACTGAGAGAAAGATGCAGGACAGTTATGGAAGAATGCATGATCTGGGGTGGGGTGGGGTGGGGTGGGGTGGGGGGAAGGGAAAAGGGAATATGCTTGAACTAAATTGAAAAATGATATCTGAAATACATAAAACATCAATAAAAATGAATATAGAACTTGAAACCACTTAAACATTTTTAATGTATTTGATAATCAACTAATTACATATGTATGGATATGCTTCTATGTTGGTATCTCAATGTTTTGAAATCAACCCTAACACATAGTTCTAGTTCTCATGTATATGGTAAACAATTTCAAACATTCATTGTGAATTCAAGGAAAAAGATTACCGTCAGGGAAAAAAACAATAAAAAGTGCAAATTTATATTATCTAATTATATTATTTCAGAAGAAGTTCTTTTTCATTGCTTCAATGATGAAGAAACTTTAACAGAAGATGAGGGACTTTAAGCCTCAAATATGGATAGGTTCAGAGGAGGATAAAGCATGTACCAGTGTAGAAAACACATCTGGTTGGCTTCAAGAGTTTGCTTAGGGTGCAGTGAGAGGAGCACAAGGCATGAAAGGCTTTGAATTCGGTGCATAGGGTCTGAAATATTATCACTGTGGCCAAAAATGCTTTTTGAACAGAGGAATGCATAGTGAATCATATATTCCAAGTTCAGTTTTCTGTTCTTGGTGTATGGCTAGACTATAAAGGTAAAACAAAGCAAGCATATATGTCATAACCTTAGCAATAGTTTGTACCATAATGAAGCTATGAACTAAAATCATTACAGAGATTAAGAAGAGGAATATTGTGCTCCACCTGCTGTAGCCTGCTTAAGGTACAGCAAGCATAGGCAAGGCATTACGATTGTTCTGGGGCCCACTATCACCCCTTATTCCAGTAACCCAGGAACCAGTAAGACATTACCATGTCCCTCTATTAAAATACCCCATTGTGAACTAGACACCATCAAAATCTCTCGTTAAAGAAAAATGACAATGGATACCACCAAGCAGTTAACAGTTCATATAAAGCATGAAATCCAGCTATGGATACAGGTAAAAAAGCCTGTGCTCTGATGATAGGGAAACATTCTTAAGCTTATCCCAAATATTTATGTGAAGAACTATTCTCTGAGACCCCTGGTTTTGCTGGGTAGAAATATTCTGTTGTTCTGATATCAAGCCAAGCATGAAGTACATATGTCTTTCTTAAGACTTTGCCCAAATTTGTAGGCACATTTGTCTGTAGACTTTTCTAATTACTTAATGATTTCTGGCAAGTTTTATATTTTGTGCTCATGGTTTTTCCTGCCTATTTACCTCTGGTTGCCCCCCCCCCCAGCTCTCTGTAACTAAGTGGGAAGTCATTTGCAACACTGAGCTTTAAACTCTACCTGTCTCATTGGTTTCCCACCCCATATCTCTCTTTCAAAGAGTGATATTGAGGCTTTGTGAAACAGTGGCAGTTAAAGTTCTGAGCCTAGTAATTAGCACATAGTTGATTTACTTTCATTAATAGTCTTACGAGTTCTTGACAACTTTAAGGCTCTGCAACTTGGAATTTGGTTCTGATACAGTTTGTCCAATTTTCTATTGCACTTAAGCATCAGACTTTCTTCAGTACTTGTGATCTCTGCTCGAAAACCAGTAAATTCTTGCCTAAGAGAATGTCTGTCCTGTAGCAACTGGATAAATTCTACCAATTATAGTCAGCACACTGTCACTGTCTTCGAAACTTTCCCTTAGAAGAAATTCCCTATAAAAACAGAGAGTGGTGCCTGGTGTGGTGGCACGTGCCTTTAATCCCAGCACTCTGGAGGCGGAGGCAGGCAGATCTTTGTGAGTTCAAGGCCAGCCTGGTCTCAAAGCAGGTCCCAGGCCAGCTGGGGCTGCAGGGGGACCTTGTCTCAAAAACGCCAAAAAAACCCCACAAAGTGACAGTTTCCCCATAGTGTAAGTGGGCTCTGCAGTCTTCAGGGTACTCCAACTTGTATTGCTGCTTGCGTTCACTTGCAGTCAGCCCTGTTAATTTAGTTCTGCTGTGATGGAAGCCTCCAGATGATGCCAGAAATTTCTGACTTAGAATATTAGTCAAGCAAAGAAAATATTTCTTTCTCTCTCTCTCTCTCTCTCTCTCTCTCTCTCTCTCTCTCTCTCTGCCTTTTATATATATAAAGCAGGAATACATTTAATAGGAATAAGAAGTGGGATCATCGTCCCCTTTCCTTAAACTGGGTTAGTTTATATCTCCCTCATCAACAGAGTGTGTGTCAAGTGATCTTTTATGACTTGCAAATGAACAGCATAGGAAGCCATAATGCTTCTGTTCATTTCACTTGGGATATTCCCCATGAGGGAAACTAGATGTCATATAAGACGACTAACATTACTAAGAGTGTCATACTAAAGGGGCCAGCTGACAACCAGCATCAACTGCAGCCCATGAGAGTGAATCACAAAGGACATGAAGTCTATTTCCTCCTTCATGACATGTCACTGGAGCCATGCAGTCTTGCAAGCAGAAACTGTACACATACTTTCCGAAATTTCTGACATATAAAATGAAGACACAATAATATGATTATTCAAACCAGCTGTGTTGGATATAAACTGTCCTTTGTAATATCAGTCAGAACAATATGCATTAGATATTTGTGAAACTAACAGAGATGTTTTTCCAACCACAAAAATTTAGAATATTGGACAATACACACACACACACACACACACACACACACACACATAATAAAAACCTCACCATGTATTTCATAGCATTTGGACAGAAAACAATAAAGATCTTTAGTTCTCCCAACAAGGTAGCACATCCTCTGATAGCTCAAGCTCATTTACCCCTGCTATTGCCTACCTGCCTATCTAGAAAGGCATAAATGGAACCCATCAGTTTCCCCCAAAGGAGTGAAGTAGGGGTTGGTGAAGGGAATTTTAATAGGCAATGGCAATCAGAACTTTTGCTGCAAAGCACTATGAAAGACTTATTTGGAGATAGTATTCATGGAATCAAATATCTTTGTGAAGCAGTGATCTGGACAGGTAAAGTTTCACATTCCATGAACCTGGGGGTTAAATGACAGAAAATAGTAAGCCACTCAAATAATTCCCAGTGTGAACATACAGACTGAAATAGTTCACATTTTTATCATCTAGAGTGGAGAGAAATCAAATTTACTAGCAATTCTTCTACCTTCTGAAAAATATTACCTAAGATATGTAACCAAATTAGACCTACCTAAAAGCTGCTCTAAACGTTCTTGGAAAAAGCTAAAAGCAAACTTCAAAGGTCAGTAGTGACCTGAAGTCATAACTCCAAGTCTGAAGGAACATGGATAACTGAAATGTCCAATGACGTAACATGTACAGTAGATAAAGTCCATTGGAAGTTGCCAGTTTCACAAAGTCACAGGAAACCATGACCTGAGAGCAGGAGATGGCTATTTAACAAGAGAAGAGCCAGAAATGATAGACTAAGGATTTGAACACATGTATTACAAACTTCATAAAGGGACATAGGATTTTGTAAAACAAAACATGAACAGGATAAGAATTTTAAAAATAGGTTATTAAAAATCAAATGGAATTTTCAAGAAGAAATTATAAAACTTGAAATAATTGCAGGATAATCACCAAATCCTACATATCGGAAGAAAAGAACAGTGAGCTTGAAGACATAACAATAAAACTGTTAAAAACTAAGGCTTATGGAGAAAAAAATGAACAAGTGAAGAATTCAGTACAGTACCAGTTTGCCTTTCTCCTGTGGTGCAATATTAATATAACATGTGATTGAAGTCTCAGAAAAAATAAGGGTTTGAGTAAAGAAAAAATGTTGAAGAAATAACTTCTACAATATAAAATCCAATGAAAACTGTAATCCTATGGATTGTAAAAGCTGAGTGAAAGCCTGGGGAAGAAAAAAAGAGCACCAACAGAAAAACACTCTCTCTCTTTCCCTTTTTCTCTCTTTCTCCCCTCCCTCCCTCCCTCCTCCTCGCTTCCATTCCCACTGTTGTTGCTGTTGTTTACCTTCAGCGTCTAGGTAATATGCAATGTGTTGCTTTACATATATATGTACATAATGTATAAACAATATATTGTTAAACAATATATTGAAAAAATTATCAATGGCAATTTTATCCTCGGATTAAGTATGTTTTAAAGGTGACTAAGGCCAGCCTGCTCTACATAACAATTCCAGGCTAGCTGAGTCTACAGAAAGACCCAGTCTCAAAACAACCAAGAAATTTTTGAAAAGAATAAACTAATGTAAGCAATCATCAACAATATGGACACCTGAAAAAAAACTTCAAATATTTATCACAATAGAAAGAGAAATATTTTGAAATGGTAGAAAACAAAAGTAAAAATGTAAAAGTTGTGTCTGACTTCTTTTCTTACATTTTAGGGATTTATTCTATTGTTGTATTAATCAGAAATTGTTTGATTTTAGAATGAAGTGGTATTCCATAATATGGCTAGCTCACATTTTTTTCTGTCCATTAATCTGTTGGTGGGCATTTAAGAATGATTTCAGTATGCGGACTCTACTTTTTGCAATGTCTTGTGTTGCCAGATGCAATTATTTTTCAGCATAAATATCAAGATTATCTGGGATTAACAGGTCTTCTAGTGAGGTGAACTAATTCTGGAATATACCCCTAAGTAGCTATTACTATGCTTGTGGGACTTAGATTTTTTGTTATGAATATATAAAAGTCATAGTTGTTCCTCAGTCTCAGAAAAGGTCAATGTTGCTGTTCTCTTTTATCTTAGTTGTTTCAGTTGGCTTGTAATCTTTTGATTTTATTTTTTAAGTTTATGTGAATGACTGTTATGCTTGCATGTGTGTAAGTGCACCCATGTCATGCAGTGCCCACAGAGAACAGAAAAAGGCATCAGATCCCCTGGAACTAGAGTTAAGGATGATTGTTAGCCACCATGTGGGTGCTGGGAGTCAAACTTAAGTCTTCTGCAAGAACAGCCAGTGTTCTTAACCCCTGAACCATTTCTTCAGCCTCGGTTTGTAGTCTTATATCAATGCAGTCTTCTATTTTATTTTTGTCTTCAGATTATCATACATTCTGTTAAATATTTTCTTACATTTTTATATCCTAAATTTTATATCCTTATATTTTTATATAATTGTCAATGATTATAATATTACCATATGTCCATATTGTCAATAGACATTAGGAAAAATCAAACCTAATTCCCCTAGATTAACTACTTAATAAAACTCTTAACACTTAGATATAAGGATATTTGAGAAAATCCAGAAATTTTTCTTTAGTTAGAGGTTAAGCACACTTCTGCATTTCCTCATTGTTTCTGATCCACTCAAAATAAGAATTAAAAAAATAAAGCCATTATGTGCAAGAGAAAACACTAGATTAGCAGAAAACTTTTCAAATCAGGAAGTAACTCATGGATGAAGATAACGATGAGAAGTGAAACCCACCTCTTGTCTGTTTTCATTCTAAAGCAAAAGTGCTTCTAGAACAAGTGGTCAGTCCATGGGCCAAACAAAACCTTAAGAAGAAACCTAACGCTTAACAATTTCAACTTATTGAGTCATAGAAATCAAGTTGGGCATGGTGGTGTACGCCTTTAATCCTAGCACTTGGGAGGCAGAGGCAGGCAGATCTCTGTAAGTTCAAGGCCAGCCTGGTCTACAGAGCAAGTTCCAGGACAGCCAGAGGTACAGGGAGACCCTGTGTCAAAAAGACCAAAAAAAAAGGAAAAAAAAAAAAAAAAAAAAGAAATCAATTGGATGATTGTTTTCACTGAATATTTTTGGTTCCTTGTAAAAAGTATCAGATTATTCACCTAAATTTTCCCACCTTGACTTTCCTCACTGGTCAGAACTAGGTCATTCCACCTGGTCCACAATCTCAATGCGCTAACTTAACTTTCTTTCATCTAACGTTGCAATTTAATACACACACACACCCTCCCCACAATAAGCTCATTTCAGCTTCTTGTATCTCCTATTAATAATTTCTGTATAATCTTCTGTACATTGTGTGAACTTGCTGTGAATCTATAAATATATCTGCTTCATAGTCCTGAGGGAAATGAAGGCTTTATTCAATCATGCTTGATAAGACACTGCCATTCTCCAATGTTCTCCTTTTCATTAGGCACAAATTTATTTAGCCGTTTCTTGATTGTTACTGTATTATTATCTCTTTGTCTTCTTCAGTTCACTCTGAATCCTTTCAATTATCCTTTGTTCATTTCTTCAGTTCACCTTTTAGCTTCTCATCTCAGTAATTGAAATGATGTGGCAAATCTTCTTAACTACTTAATAATATCTTCTGAAAGCTACACAAAAATCGTTGAATAATCATGCACACACAGTAAATTTGTGTCATTTTTCTCTGCCCTGATCCTATTCTTTTTGACAGATATTCTGTATTACTGTTTTGTTGTTGTTAATTATCATGCTTATTATTTTATCTCATGGTTGTTTACAAAGAAATTCTGACATTCTTTTCTCAATTCCATCTCTTTCTATCTGCCCACGATTTACCAAAATGTTTTGTTTTGTGTTTTGAAAATCTAACTATTTCAAAGAAAATAAAACTTTATTGCTGGTTCACTCTAACTTTAAAGACATGCCAAACAGGAATCTTAAGCAATGGTGAAGGCTAGGATAAAAGGGAAACAGCCCTAGGTGTTTGAGAAGCTAATGTGTTACATGCATGCATTTGGTTACAGCACTCTAAGGTTCTCACCTGAATTAATCTTTCAAAACAATACATGTACTTTTTTTTTCAATATATACAAATCCACATGCTTTCTAAATAGACCCCCTCATTAAGGCTCAGGATGATTTCATGCAATCTCTTCTTACAAACATAACTCCTTTACAGGTCTAGAATGTGGCTTTGGAACTAAATCCTTTTCCTCTTTGCATGATATGAACTCCTGCCTGTGATTGTTTCTCTTCATATCAACTTCACTCTCTAGGATATTTTTATGATTTTGGCATAAACATAAATTCTCATCTTCTATTCCTTCCAGCTAGAACAAAATAAATGTGTATTTCAAATACACAGTCTCTCATCCTTCAAAGCTAGCCACATAAAAGCCATAAATTCTGTAAAACTTCAAAAGGGGTGTGTGTGTGTGTGTGTGTGTGTGTGTGTGTGTCTATGTGTGTGTTTAATGGCCATGGATTCAAATAAAATCTCCCCACAGCTAACTTTCTAATCAAGAAAAGAGGAGAGAACTACTTAAGGGATTCCATCTCCCCAATGAAGCTTATTATGAAGACTTATCTTTTTACATGAGTGCAATGGAGAAAAATTAAGACTATTAAGAGATATCTTAACCCTCCCCTTGGAAACTTAAACTGGAAGGGCACTGCAATTCGGTGACAGCTTCAAGAGAAGAAATAATAAATCTGATCCTATCAAAGCTGAGATTCCCTCCGGAGACATTTGACATTTGAGAGATAAATCTTGACATTCAAGACATAATAAATCTTGATTCCATCACAAATGTGAAAATGTGACTACAGTCTCCAAAATTTCCTTTTCTCAAAACTTGTTTCTAAGCAAAATCATGCACGTAAATATAGACAGATATGTGTATATAAATGTGTATGTAAATATGTATACATATATCAAGTCAACTTTCCTTTTAATTTATACAAAATTAACTCATTAAACCACTTTTTCATGAAGTATAGAATGTACAGGACTTCAGTTCTTCAACTTCATTGGTGACTACGAGTAGTAAAAACCCAAAGATGACTTGGGATTCAGTTGTCTAAGTACTTGTAAGGACACGTTCATCTCTCACTTAGCATGTGGAGTTCAGGTTTGTGATTTATGCAACTAATATAGCTCTGCTTGACATTAATGGCTATGGGCCCTGGAAAATTCCTGAAACTTCAAATATTAAATTCACTCCTATTGAAGGAGTCTTTAGAATATGCTGTATGCTTTGTGCTTTCATTATGTGGCACACCAAATCAGTAGCAAATGTTTAGGAAGAGGAAAAACTGTTTTCCAATTAAAATAGGAACTGTAAAATATTAGTGTCATGATCTTGTTGTCAGAAAAATAGATCAAAATGTTTGTATCTTTCCACAATGTCATAATTAATTGAATAACAATAAATTCACAAGCTACACCAGTTTAACTTGCATCAATTTGTCAAGAAGTCCTGATTTCAATTGATGGCTGGCCAAGACAAATAGGAGCCCTTCTATTCCCATCTTAATAATTAATATTAATTCTCATATCACACATTTTTCATCCCATAAATATATATATATGTATATGATTATGGAATGGACAGAAAAGATTTAAGAAAAAAAAAAGAAAAAGTAAGCCGGGCATGGTGGTGCACGCCTTTAATCCTAGCACTTGGGAGGCAGAGGCAGGTGGATCTTTGTGAGTTCAAGGCCAGCTTGGTCTACAGAGTGAGTTCCAGGACAGCTGGGGCTACAGGGAGAACCTGTCTAGAAAAGACCCGCCCCCCCAAAAAAAAGAAAAAGAAAAGAAAAGATTAAAGAAGCCATTGCAGAGTTCAGGGAGTTTCAAAAAGGCCAATTAGAACCAAACAAAAGGTTAACAGAATGCAAAAAGCGTCTGTGGAAGTAAGAATGAACTCTACTAGAGCTCTGTGCTGCAGGGCTAACCCAGAGTCAGAGATGAATTGAGCCTCAGGGCAGAGCAGAGCTGCAGAATAAGGATAAATGAAGGTAAAGGAAAAGGAAATTCCATGAGGACAGTAAGAAACAGATGTTACTAGGGGGGAGGTTGGGAAGGTGGGGGTTTGAATTGGGAGGAGAGGAGAGGGAGATAAACAGGTGGTAGGATGGGAAGTGGGGGAGGTCAGGAGAGGGGAAGGGGGAGGATAGTGGGGGTACAGGGCATGGGGAGGGACAAGGGACCTGGTAAGGGAAGAAGAAAAAATAGAGTGATTGGAACTTGAGAGGATAGGAAACTCAGAATGTAATGTGATGCCTCTGAGAACCATGAGAACTTCACATACACTGTCCGAACATTAGTGACAGGTTGTGCAATCTGGTGGCTGTGTAGCAGGGAACACAGTGCAAGACAGAGGATACTTCCCTTTGAAAGGTTGGTGAGAGCATTCCAGTTTTCTCTCAAAACAAAGCAGGCTAACTCCAAAGCTCTCGATTATTTATCAGAAAGATAAAATAACACCCTACTGTTCAGAACAGAACATGCTTCAGAGATAGTACTTAGATTAATGGAACAGGAACTGACCTGGAACCTTTCTATGTGAAGTTAAGCACTCATAATGCTAGACAATGTGCACACTGCTATGAGAAAAAATAATCAATGGTACAACCCAGCACCAAACTCTAACAATTATGATGAGCTACCCAGAAGACTACCTCTATTAATGCAGTAGAGGCAATTTACAGACAAGCATATTGTATGCCACTCATCAAAAAAGCTACTCTGCAAAACATGGAGACCACTTGCCTAAGCGTGGTGGCCCACTCCTTTAATACCAGCACTCAGGAGGCTGAAGCATGTGGATCTCTGTGAGTTCAAGGCCAACCAAGTCTACATAGTGAGTTCCAGAACAGCTGGAGCTACAGGGAGACCCTGTCTCAAAAAGAGCAAAAAAAAAAATGGAGACTCCTATCTGTGTTTTTACTCAAAGCAGAGCCAAATACTGGTTATAAAATAGTGTCTGTCTTGGCAAGGTATAGCATGAAAAATTGTTTCACAAAATACAGAGTAATTATAGAAGCCCATGACCTAATCTCAAAAAATCAACAAAATATAAAATTTCTCTTTTATCTTCTGGTTTCCCAGACTACCATGAACTGTTTCCTAGGACTGTGCAATACCTAACATGAAAAACTTGCTTTCTTCAACTGCTAGACTATCTCAAACCTATTCCTTTAGCTATTTAGGAAGGAGAATTGAGATAAAGATATATAAAAGTAACTACTTTTGTGACATCTAAAATATGTTTTTGACAATTTCATACATGTTTACAATATATTGTGTTTTTATCTAACCCAAACACACCCTCCTGCTCCCCTAGACCCTGCTTCTACACTTCCTCCTCTCCAATTCATATCCTCTTTTTCATGTTTTTAACAACTCAGTGAATTCAGTTGGTGATACCCCCATGCTCATAGGTGGGACTGTGTGCTGGACCATGGGCAACCAGCCAGCAGCCACATCTATGATAAAAACAGACTTACCCTCCTGGAAGCTTTCAGTCGCCAATAGCTCCTCAGCTAGGAGTAAACCCTCAGGGGCCCCTTTCCCATTCGTGCTAGAATGCCTGCTGGCTCCATGTTGTACAGTCTAGTGTAGGACTTGTGCAGCTACAGTGAATTCATATTGTGTCCCAAAGACAGCACTTCACAGCATCTTCTCCATCCTCTGGTTCTTACATTCTTTCCTCTTTCTCTTCTGAATATTTTTTTGAGACAAGATCTCACAGTGTAGCTCAAGCTGGTCCTAAACTCACTGTAATCCTCCAGTCTGAGTCTCATGAACCCTAAGATTATACATATAAGCTACTACACGCATATAAACACATTTGCTACACAATCAAATTTTCTGATTACCATTCAACCTAACTATAACATACAAACTGCTTGTGTCATGTTGCACATAGACTACAATGTCACTCTGTCATTGTAATCATAATTTTAAGTGATATTTCTGTGATTTTAATACTTCAAACACTCTGTAGACATCTATAAAGACTTATTGCGCTTTTAACTTACAAAAATAGAATTGTGAACTAAGCAGCTAACGGGAATTCAGCCTCATCAGAATATGGGCTGCCATTGTTGGATTAACTCAGCAGTATCATGGAGGCCAGTGCAGGGGAATCAAGACAGGACATGTGCTTAATAGACTTCATTTGGGGCACAATATTTAAAGCAGAAGCATGTCAGTAAGGATTTCCTTCTGCATAAGGTTTTTTTGTAGTGTAACGTCTTAATTATAGTCTACCATCCAATATTTTAGGAATATCTTTAATGTTTAGATAGTATATTAGCAGCATGCAATAATTACATCATAAGTTCTCAAACAGAGGCAGTCTATTACAAGGACCTTCTTTGCTGCCAGTTATCATTGTCTGTTTAAAGTTAGAAAACTGAATAGCAACACTGAATACTGTAGAAATGCACTTTGCTCAGTAATACTTGAGTTGTTGCAATATTTGATTATCCATTTGGTTGTTACAGAAAATTCTTAACTGTAATTGATGGTTATTGCCATAATAGTATATTGCCTGTATTTCTACCTCTAGTAATGGGCTTTATGTGCTAGATTTCAATATCCTTGAGCCTGGGCAAGTGCACAGGTCCTTTTAAAAAGAAACATGGTTTACTTGCACAAAACTGATCAGTTTTGAGAGATCGTTAATGCTCTTGAAGTGGTTTTTGTGGGTGTAAAACAAATGGTGAGAATTTGAATTGGTTCCTTATTATAGTATTGAAATTAAGTCTACTTAATTTATCAAGTCATGTTCATAGCCTGATTTTAAATACTTGTATCTATCAATAAACATTGTGATACTTGAAAAAAAAGTTTTGTATATTATTCCAGTAAACCTTTATATTTAGTAAAACATCATTAATTTGAATCAAGTAAATTTAAATGAATAAGTTATATTTTTAGAAAGATAAATGCTTAGAGTATCAGATTACTTTTGAAAATACATAGTAACAAAAGTGGCTAGTAAAAAATATCAAAGACCTTTAGAAATTATACTTCATTGACTCATATGATTTGCATACCAACTATCTGAATTCCAATAGGGTTAGAAAATATGTTCTCTTAAGTAAATAAAATTGCCTCTGGAAAAAAATACAATTGGAAATAAAATGGTTCTACATTTAAATATAGCTTTTCATAAAGGGACAAGAGCCAAATAAAATTTCTCTCTCACCACTCCTCCATCTTTTGTGATGCACCTCTAAGAAGTCTGGCTGAGTTTGTACCTGTGTTCTTGCATGATAGCTCTAAGTAAAGTGATCCTACACTTTCTCCCAAAAGATAGCCTGTTAAATGAAGCATTATACAGCATAAGAGGAAGGAAGGCTTTTGCAAATCATAAGATTTAAGTTAAGATATAGAAAATTAAGATTAGAAAAATTACACAATCTTAATATACATTTTAGCTCAATTTTATGGTCATGAGTCTTTATTCTGCTTTTAAGAGGAAGCACATGTGGAGGACAAATATGCATGAAGCAAACTGAGTTTTACAGGGACTCCAGGTGCATGTCTGAAACACACTGTTCACTATACAAATTTTTAGACGAAATAATAGCTCTTAAAATGCCTTTACAACATTTCAACCCCAAGATAACCATCTGCATTTGCATTTTATTTAAATAAATGATCACTGAAATTTTTGTTCCTGTACTTCAGGTGTCTAAAAGGAGGCAGGAGGAGGGCTGGACAGATGGTTTAGTGGTCAAGAGCACTGACTTCTCTTTCTAGGACCCTGGTTCAGTTCCCAGCACCCAAGGCAGGTAACAAATGTCTATAACTTCAGTTCCAGGGAATCTGATGCCTGCTTCTGACCTCTGAGGGCACTGCATGACAGGGGTGCACTTACAAACATGCAGGCAATACACTCATATGCACAAAAGAAAAATAACAAGTAAAATATATTTTTAATATTAAAAAAGACAAGGGAAAGTTTGAGTGACTGCTACCTGAATTATTTAATATCCCCAAGTTACTAATATGTCTTTAATAAGGGGCTTATGTATGAAGAACAGCAAGGCTTTTACTATCTCATTACTTAAAATTTGACATTTGCAAACACATGTGAAAACCTAAACCATTGAGAAATCCTTCAAAAGTGCCTATCTCAGCAAGATTATCACTGCATTAACCAGAAATACCGCTCCAATGATCCCAGTGTTCAGCGAAATTTAAGAACTATTTGACCAGAAGTGACTGGACTAAAATTTGCAGAGCTAATTTTATGGGTTTTTTTTTTCATAGTAATAGGCGTTCAGCATTAATGTATTTTGTTTAATCATCCTAATATGAACAAATGCTTTGATATGCTTAAGTGAAAACCATTTTATAACTTATTTGTGATTCATGCTTGCCTTGAAAGCTTATTAAGGTGAATTTTATTTTATTTTATTTTATTTATTTATTTATTTATTTTAGTTTATTTCTGTATGTGTATGAATGTACTGTCTGCATGCAGGTCTGTGCACCCGTGTCATGCAATGCCGTGGAGGTCAGAAGAGGGTGTCGGATTCCCCTGGAACTGGAGTTCTCCTGGAATTGGAGTTTCAGACGGTTTTCTGCTGCCATGTGGATGCTGGGGATCGAACCCGGGTCCTCTGCAAGAGTGGTCAGTGCTCTTAACCGCTAGGCCATCTCTCCAGCCCCTTAAGGTGAATTTTAAATAGTTCTGATCTAATAAGTAAACTATAGTCTGTGAAGTGGGAGTTCAAAGCACAGGTTCAATGTGTGTAATAACATATGCTGTGAACAATAAGGATCTCAATTAAGATGGGAAATATTATACCAAGCTCATGGTTTTTGGAGCACTAATTCTTATTTTAATCAAATGCATTCATTTCTTAGAGGTCTGTAAAAAAGACTTATGTGGTATGTATGTGTACGTGTTTTAGAAGCATTTCATGGAGTCTTTTTTATACTTTTATTGATGAATTGTATATTTCATTCATTATCTTTCAGTCTAGTTTAGACACATTACCCTCTCCCTGCCCCCATCCCACCCCTGTTCATGCCTTCTGCCATACATGTCTTGCATCTTGCTCTGAGTCGTTCCAAAGTTTTTCCCTGTAGAGGCTTCTTGTTTGGGACAGAGTTTAACTGTATCAGTCAGTTGTTTGACCCCGTTTTTATGTTGCTGTTTTTCCCTCCACTTTGTATTGCTCCAACATATGTTTATATAATCATCACATATACATCAAAATTATGACCTCTGAGAATAAATTGTATGTTAATTCCAAAATATGTTTAGGAATTCACATTTTCCCCCTTTAATTTATATTACTCTAAAATACGAATACATACCTTCCATCCATACACAGTGATAATAGAGGTTGAAAATAAGTGGTAGGTCGATTCTAGAGCCTGTTAAGAGATTTACATTATAACAACACAGCTGCTTTCAGATAAAAAGAAATATAACAATAATGTTGTTCAGCGTGCCTTTCAGCTGGGGATTTGGTGTTAACATCGACAAATGAGGGAAACCATTCACCATTTGTTTTTCTGGGACTGTGTTACTTCACTTCGCATAATGGCCTTGAGTTCCATCCACTTACCTGCAAAGTTCATGATGTCATCTTTCTTTACCACTGAATAGAACTCCATTGTGTAGTTGTACCACATTTTTGTCATCCATTCCTCTGTTGATGGACATTTGAGTTGGTTCCAGCTCTTTGCTATTGTGAAAAGAGCTGCAATAAACATAGCTGTGCATGTATATTTGGGGTAGGATGTGTCTTGTGGGTATATATCCAGGAGTGGTATGCTGGGTCAGGTGGTAGGCTCATTTTGAGTATTTTGAGTATTGAGGTTCTCCACACTGCTTTCCATGGTGGTTATACAAGTTTACATTCCCACCAGTAGTGGATGAGTGTTCCCCTTTCCTCACAACATCTCCAGCATTTGGTGTTTTTTGTTTTCTTGATCTCATCCAGTTGTATCAGAGTGAGATGATATCTGAGAGTGATTTTAATTTGCATTTCCTTAATTATTAATGATGTTGAACACTTTTTAAGATGTTTCTCAACCATCTTTATTTCCTCACTGGTGAAGTCTCTGTTCAGCTCTTTACTCCATCCTTTGAGTAGGTCATTTGTTTTCTTCTTTATTTTCTGAGTAGTCTATATATTCTGGATGTTAATGCTCTGTCAGATGTATCACAGGTGAAGGTTTCCTCCCACTCTGTGGATTTTCTCTTCACCTCCTTGATTGTTTCTTTCGTTGTACAGAGGCTTTTGAGTTTGACGAGGTCCCATTTTCTGACTGTTGACCTTATTTCCTGTGCAGCTGCTATCTGATTTAGAAAGACTTTTCCTATGCCTATGTCTTGTAGGTTGTTGCCAACATTTTCTTCTATCACTTTCAAGGTTTCAGTTTTCACATTGATATCTTTGATCCACTTGGAGTTGGTTTTTGTACAGGGTGAGAGGTAGGGGTTTAATTTTGTTCTTCTACTAACAGTGATCCAGTTTTGCCAGCACCATTTGCTGAAGATGCTATCCTTCCTCCATTTAGGTTTTTTGCTCCTTTGTCAAATATGAGGTGGTTGAAATTGTGTGAGTTCAAGTTTGGATCTTCAATTTTGTTCCACTGGTCAACAGGTCTGGAGTCTTAATAGCCCCTAAAACAGGCATTGTATTATTATCTCTTGCATAAATTTCAGAATATTTATTTATTTTTTTTTTTAATTTTTTTTATTAATTTTATTTATTTCTGTATGTGTATGAATGTACTGTCTGCATGCAGGTTTGTGCACCCGTGTCGTGCAATGCCGCGGAGGTCAGAAGCGGGTCTCACATTCCCTGGAACTGGAGTTCTCCTGGAATTGGAGTTTCAGACGGTTCTCGGCGCCCTGTGGGTGCTGGGGATCGAGCCTGGGTCCTCTGTAAGAGCGGTCGCGCTCTTAACCGCTAGGCCATCTCTCCAGCCCTCAGAATATTTAAAGAGAAAATAAGGTTTCTTTAATTACTATTACTGCTGAATTGTTTAGGGAACTAATGAGCATAAAGTTTGTTGTATTATGCCCTGTCTTCTTGGGGGTACACAAGACAAACAGAGACAGGTATAACTTCTTACGTCTACAATTTGTCGAAGTCATCAAGTTCCCAGCCTAGCAAGGAATTACAATGTTTCCTGGAAAGAGGAAGGTAAGCAAGTCTAAGAAAACCTTCTTTCATTTGTTTTCTTGATCCTAGCCAGTCTTACTGGAGTAAGATGGTATCTTAAGGGGTTTTAATTGCATTTCCTTAATTATAGTGATGTTGAACACTTCTTAAGGTTGTTTTTGGCCATCTCTAATTCCTCCTCTGTGAAGTCCTTGTTCAGATTTTGCTCCTTCTTTGAGTGATTCATTTGTTTTCTTTCGAAAACAAATGATGCCAAGGCTGGAGAGGGTGTGGGGAAAGGGGAAACTCATCCATTGCTGGTGGGAATGTAAACTTGTGCAGCTACTGTGGGAAACCTGTGGAGAATCCTTAGAAGACTCTAAATTGCTCCTTCCATTTGACCCAGTCATACCACTCCTGGGTATATACCCACAAGACTCATCTTACTGCAGAGATACATGCACAGCTATATTTATTGCCGCTCTGGTTCACAATAGCAAAAAACTGGAATCAACCCAAATGCCCCTCAACTGACGAGTGCTAGAGAAAATGTGGTACATGTACACAATGGAATTCTATGCAGGTAAAGAAAGACAACATCATGAACTTTGGCAGGTAAATGGATGGAGCTTGAAGACATCGTGTTAAGTGAAGTAACACGTCCAAGAAAAACAAATGACAAATGGTATCTCTCATATGTGGACGCTAGTTCCAATAACCCAGTTATAACATTTCTTAGTGGCGAGGGATGCACATTAAAGAACAACAACAGAAAGATTCATCAGAAGGCTGACTGAAATAGTGACTCGGGAGGGGTGGGAGGGGTGGGAGGGGGACACGGGTTATATCGATTGGTGCATGTTTAATTGACATGAGTTCAACAAGTATCCAGTTTGCCAGACCTGTCTACAAGATACATGTGCTTTAGGACTTAGTAAAGTAAATATGGGCATATTGGACAACATTGGTTGAAGACTGATAAAAAACAGGTAATGCATTTGATTAAATTGTGATATAAATTGCTTTGTCACATTAGCTTTAACTAAAATCGTATAACATTACTTTGGGTTGGTATAAACAAATGTCTCTATAATTTCTTGTCATATAGTATCACCTGGTAGCAATCTCTTTCACCATAGGATGATTATAACTCAAAATAACTTTGTTTCCCAAGTTAATCACATACGTAACCCAAAACAGCATGGTGAACTACTGATGAAATTGTGCCTTGATTCCACCCTATAGGTATGTATAAAAACAACTGCTTTTGGACTCATGGGTCAAACTAAAACCTTAAATAAAAAAGGGGATACAGATAGATATGAAAACTTTTTGTCAAAAAGCCTTGCAACCCAAATCTTAAAACTAACTATGGGAAAGGATTTGTATGTTCCAACAGGCCAGAGTTATCACCAACTTAATGGCTGAGAAAGAAAATGCAGCTTTGCAGTGAGTGGATGTACCAGAAAGTGCCAGCAGAAAGGATTGACTCCTCTGCGCATTGAAGGGAAGAAATGCCTCAGATTGCTGCAGACATCAGGCCCCTCTGTGGATCCTACTAGGAAAAAACTATTTTTAATGATTCCTAAAGAAGCTTACCTTCTAGGTGCTGCAAAGGTTTTAATACAGAGAATATCTTAACTACCCCCCATAGAATAAAGAGAAATTAGACGATGGTGAGGTCATTCTCCAGCTGTAGATTGGAACCAGCTGTTATAGAAGTGTTCTCTTGTAAATCAGTAAACTGCCTTCTTTAATTGACTAATGGACATAGAACTGTGAAAAGGATTATTTTCTATTCAGAACCAATATAATGCTAAAATCTCCTTAAGCTATGCACTAAAACAAAATATATCAATACGAGAGCTCTGATAACAAATGGATTATTCTACCAAGAATGTTGGCCAGGGGATCCAAGCCCCACAAATGGTAAAGGCTCCTTGCCTCCTAACTGGGATATCTGCAGGAGAGGGCGATAAGGCCCTGCTGTTGAAGATCTGACACAAACAGGAAAGATGTATGGAGACCGCACTTGCAGTATACAGATTGGTCTCTGGGATGCCAGGAGTGTTACCAAAACCACTAACCAATAAGCAAAATAGGTCTCCTTGAGTCAAGCAAGTACTCTCTCTGTCAGCACCAGCTTACCACTCATCTGCCTGGAAATACTGTGCAGCAGTGGCAGCCATATGTCTGTATATCCCAAATCTAATTGGCTATTGGCTCTCTCCTTGGGGAATAAATACCCCACGGCTGATGTCACAAGCTTACTCCTCTAATGGTTAGGAGATGTTATAAACCACACGAAGACCTGTCATACTTGACAGAAGAAAATGTAGATCATGAATTAATACCATCCAAGACATCTGTGTTCTATACCAAGTAACCTACCATAACAATTAGTAACTTGTTAAAATACCCATATTACTCTAATTGTGTGTGCTTCATTAGATAGAAATCGAAGGCTATATATTTACTGTTTATACTGTTTAAATACCTAAATAACTAATTGCTGTGCTTCAATAATAGGATAAAGGTTTAAAAGCCTGACAACGCAATGGCAGCCCATTGAAAGAAACAGCCCGAATCTGACTAGAGACCAAGACATCCGCTCCAGAGAAAGTAGATGTTCGCTTCTTCTCATCCACCTGTGCCCCTTTTCTTACCTAGGAAGAACAATCTCGGGAGGGGCAGTGATTAGAATGTAAGGGCTTCAATTGGGGTTACATGGTGAAACTACAATACTATAGACTGGACACTATATCTGATCAACTTGATTGAACATAAACAGCCCCCCCATGCTGGATGGTGGGACCCATGAGCTGTGTGGGTTTGGGCACAACTGCTTGCAAATTGGTTTTACATGAAGGATGCTTGTACTCACAAATTATCACCTATTGTTAAAAAAAATGAAAACAAAACAAAACAAAAAAGCAGAGAAAGATGCAGAAAACTTACGGCAGAATGCACGATCTGCGATGGGTAGGGGTGGGGTGGGGGGGAAGGGAAGGGGATATATGCCTGAACTGAATTGGAAAATGATGTATGAAATACACAAAGCATCAATAAAAATAAATTAAAAAAAAACAAAAAAGAAAACCTTCTTTCAAAAGTTTCCCTTATTATAGAGAAGATAAAAACCAAACAAGGAATAAGGTCCATCAAAGAAAAATGGAAAGTGTGGTAAGAATTATACCTCTGTGTCTTTCATGTCAAATCAGAATCACAAAGGATGAGTGTGTTTTCTATTTACCTGTCCAGAGAGAACCCAGAACAGAGAAACTAGCCATGGCTTGAGGAGATTCAGGACTGCTCACTTTCTTGAATTTCCTCTATACATTTATGATGGACTCTGGAAGCTGACAGCTATTTATCTGATTCCTAAATCTAATTTTACCCACCGTATAAACATATTTTGGGTTAGGTTAATCTTTTAAAATGTTTTTATTAATTGAAAGGAGTTTCTGATAGATTTGTAGTGAAAATAAAAGTATCACATAATACCTAGGTAATTACATAAAATAATGCCCTTCTTGTATATAGTTACATACTACTCCATCTTATTCAATGTGCAATTCCTAGCTCAGTTCCTGACTCATGAATTGGGTTCCAGTTCCAGTACTCTCTACACAAACCTATGTTGTAATGTATTATGAGCTTGTTATGGTTTGGAAAAGTCACCCCCTTGTCTTAAAAAAAAATCAATAAAAAATTAAAGTCATATGTTAGAGGCTTAGTTGCCAGGTTGTAGGCTTGGGGGAAAGGATTATGAGGACTCTGATCTCATCAGTGAATTACCCCACAGATGGATTTATAATTTGATGACTTTAAGAGGTGATGGAAACTGGAAGGTAGGTTCTAGTTGGAGGAAGCAGGTCACTGAGGTCATACTGCTAAAGGCTCCATCTGTCCCCTAGGGCTTTCTTTATTAGTGTATACATCCCCTGTCTATCAAGAGCTCCCACTACATGCCTTTTGTTGTGATCTTCTGCCTTAAAATTCACAATCTCAGAAGTAACATAACCCAGTGACCATGGCCTGAGGATTATAAAACTGTGAGCCCAAATAAATCTTTATTTTTAAGCTGTATTCTCAACTATTTTTTCACAATAACCAAACGTCTCTAACATGTAGCTCTTTCAGAAAAGATTTTAAACATATTATTGCTATTCAAGATTTGGCAAGAGAAAAGTACATGGGGAAATTAAAGATTCCCAGAATTGTTCTCCTTCGCATTCAAAACTGTTGGACAGTGTTTATTGGAAAATAAAATATGCCTGCAAATTTTAGAAAGCAAAATTAGATTTAAAGGGAGAAGGTAGCAAAACAGGCAGCAGGATGCCAAAAGCAATTCATTTGGATAAATGACTGAAAGGGTATTGGCAAAAATTGCTTTAATTGTTTTTATGAACAGGTTATCATTGGGATAAATATCAAAATTAGATTCCAAAGTGATTGGATTATTTTATGAGCTACAAAAGCACTTACAGGTAACCAGCTCAGGCAATAATCTTTTAATCAAACCTCATGATGCAGGGAGAAAACTGATCATTCAGAGGTCAGAATGACATTTATAGGGTTGAGAGATTTCTCTTTGAAGATAGCTGAGCATGCACCACTAGAGGTAGAGCTTGAGTGAGGTGATGTATCACCCAACGTGGAACAGTTCTTATATTACTAGAATTTGGGACAAATAGAACATTCTGCCTGATACTAGTTCATTTTTAAATTAATATTTTTCAGAGGAATCTGATGTAAATTAATGGATAATTTGTAGTCCACCCCAAAATGAATGAATGAGTATATGTATAATCTTATCATTGCTTCATTTTATGCAAGGATATTTGGTATGTAACTCTTAAGCCATTCATTGTATTAAGCCTTTAACGCACAAGCATTTATGTGTTAAATTATCATTCCTTGAAAAGCTCACATGCTTCAGTTCTAATCCAAAACCACAGAATTTTACCTTATTTAGAAATAGAGTTTAGGTATACATTATTAAGTTAGTTAATTTATGAGCCATGCTGAAATGGAGTGTGTCCCTAACCAGAAGATGTCCTTTAAGAAGGTAACACAGACACTTGGGGGTAGGGAGGGAGTGAAAAAAATAGATCAAAGTACCAGGCAAAGATACTTTACATCAAAACATGAGATGTTAGGAAAAGGCAAGGACAGGTTCTTTTCATAGTCTTCAAAAGGAACGAATGTTGACAACACCTTGATCCCTCATTTGGACCTCCAGAATTATGAGACAATAAATTTCATTGCATCTGATGTCCAGTGTGTGGTACCTTTTATGGCTTCTAAAAAATCCCTCTAATTAAAGCCAGGCATGGTCACATATTTGTAATTCTGGTATGAAGGAGGCTGAGGCAGGAGGACTGCTGTGAGTTCAAGACCAGTGTATTAGTCACTTTTCTGTTGCTGTGATAAAGCACCATGACCAAGGAACTTATAAAAGGAAGAGTTTATTTGAGCTTACGATTGACGGTTCCAGGGAATTAGAGTCCATTGTGGCAGGAGGCATGGCAGCTGGATCTGGAGCAGCAAACCGAGGGTCACATCTTGCAAAGAGCACAGGAAGCAGAGAGAGCAACTGTAGACCACAAGGCTTGTTAAACTCACTAAGCCTGCCCCCAATAACGTACTTCCTCTAGCATGGCCACACCTTCTAAGACCTCCAAAAACAGTGCCACCAACTGGAGACAAATGTCTGAATACTTACAGCCTATGGGGGACACTCATTCAAACCACCACATTCCACTCCCTGCCCCCATAGGCTTCTGACCATATAAAATGCAAAATGCATTTAGTCCAACTTTAAAAGTCCCCATAGTCTTTACCAGTTTCAATGCCATTCAAAAGTCTACAGTCCAAAGTCTCTTCTGAGACTGTAAGCTCCTGTAAAACTGTAAGCTCCTGTGAAATCAAAAGACAAATTACACACTCCCAACAGTGGAACTGAATACACATTCCCATACCAAAAGGGAGGAATAGAGGCATAGTGAGGAAATACTGGACCAAAACGAGACCAAAAACCAGCAGGGCAAATGCCAAGTCCAGTAGCTCCACATGCAACTTCTGGGACTTGACTTGCAAAGGGCTTAGATGGCTCAGCTCTTCCAGCTTTGCTTGCAACATACATCTCTTTCTTAGGCCGGTACCACTCCTTGTATGCAGCTCTCCTTGGCAAATATCTCACAGGTCTGGCATCTCGAATGTCTTTTTGGGGTCTCTGCTGCCAACCAGACTTCATATTCACAGCTTCATGCAATGGCCTATCAGGGCCTTCTTTATGCAGGGACACCCCTGTTGCACTCTGCCTGACCTTGGCAGCTCTCTGAAGCCATGGAGAAAGAACTGATAACCTCTTCACTCTTGCAAACTTCATGCCTCTAAAGCCAGCACCACATAAATGAAATTGCCGAATCTGGCTGCAAGTTCGGGATGGACTCTCTCCTACTTTAACCACATTTGCAATTTTTCTCTGCCCTGGACTTGCTGGAGTAGAAAACGCTTTCAGTATTTTCCTTTCAAAAGCTGGAGGATTAGCTGGGTGTGGTCTTGCCTTGAAGGTACTGATTCTTTTGTTTACTTGTAAATCTCCAGGCCTCTCCTTAATCACTTTAGTCTCCTTATGAAAGGGAGCCTCTCCTTCACAAGCCTTGGCCACACCTTTAATCTTCCTAGTGTACTTTTCAGATCCAAATTGTACATTCTGCATTTCCTTCTGCCCCATTTGCTCTTTTTTACTGTACATCTGCACAATATTCACCATTAACAGCCACACCACCATTTCCACACTAGGCTGTCTTGAAATATCCTCTGCCAAAGACGTCAGTCCACCACTTTTCAACTTAGCATCAGGCAAGCATTTGGGCTGTGGGCAAACTGCTGCCAGACTCTTTATCAAAATATCCCAGTTGCTGCCTGTCTTTATTTTCCTCTGGAACTACGTTTTTTGCAGCCATGCTTTCTTCCAGGCTTCTAGTAGAATGGCCTGCTAAGCTCTGCTTACAGTAGTCAATAGCTTTTCTAGCCCAAAGTTCCAAAGTCTTCCACATTTCTCCAAATATCCACATGGTCAGGTTCTTCATAGCCAACAGCCCACTCTCTGGTACCAATAACTGTATTAGTCACTTTTCTGTTGCTGTGATAAAGCACCATGACCAAGGAACTTATAAAAGGAAGAGTTTATTTGAGCTTACAATTGACGGTTCCTGGGAATTAGAGTCCATTGTGGTGGGAGGCGTGGTGGCTGGATCTGGAGCAGCAAGCTGAGGGTCACAGCTCGCAAAGAGCACAGGAAGCAGAGAGAGACTAAGCTTGCTATAGGCACAGATAGGGAGAGGCTTGTTAGTAAGGCTCTCACGTACAGCCAATGAGGCCCACATAATTGCTTACTCTTAATTCTGCACGCGCCACAATCACCATTATCTAAGAACCAGACCAAGTGTTTATTATGGCTTAGCCGAGAAGAACATAGTGCGCAAAGCCTTCAATTGGAAGACAAAATGTCTGAAATATTTTCAGCCTATGGGACAACTCATTCCAACCACCAACACAGCTTGTTCTCTATTAAATAAGGACCCTGTCTCAAAAACAAATTCTTAATATTTGTAACTAAAATAACTAGAAACAATAAAGGCCACTCTCCATGCACATAAGTGATAAAAGTAAGATATGTCTAACAAGAAAAAAAAAAAAAAAGAATCAACTATGTTTAACAAGAGATCAGCACTACTGATGTGTATTCACCTGAGAAGTATTTCCTCAGGGTCAGCACACAGAAGCTGTCTTTCACAGGCAGCTAAGGCTACATCTCAACCTAAAGCAAAAGTTGATACTGTATAAGAATGCCTGGGTACTTCTGGTTTGGAAACAAGAAGAAGGGCGTATGAAGAGCAGCTGAGGCCTCAAAATTCTATCTGTAATATATTTAAGTAGGACAAATTGGTGAAAATAACAATTACAAATATTTTTAAAATGCAGCATATTGGAAAAGATAACAAGGAATCCAACAATTTTTGTCTCTAATAACTCTAACCCAACAACACACCCATTAGTTAGTTAGCGAATGTAGTTTTAATTCTTTTATTGCTATGCTTTTGCCAGAGAATAATAATGATCCACTTTATGAAGTCAGAATTATCACTGAATTCAGTATTCTTTCCTTAGGAATAGTAAAACTAATGAACAAAAGTTTTCTAAATCCCTGCCTTTTTTTTTTTTTTTTTTTTTTTTTTTTTGTCTATTTGGCTTTGTTTCTTTTCCTTTCAGGGGAAGGAAAATGTGAAGAAAAAGAAGGTTTCAGATATTACACAGAGCAATTTCTGTCACGTACAACTCATTGTCCACTGCCTTTTCCACATACCCATGACATCTTCTGAGAACTAGAGCTTTATGATTCACATTTAGTTCCCATTCTGTTCTTTGAAGTCTAAACATAATCCTATTGAAACACACTCTTGGAATGTAATAAGGTAATGATCAATTTTAAGGCCAAAGACACAGTTCATGGCATCTCTGAAGAAACGTGTGCAATGTTCAACACGGTTCAGTGAAAAGGACAAAGCAGGCTTTGGTCACTGTTCACTGCAGTTGAGAAAGCCTCTTACTTCTTCCTATATTGTGGAAAAGTGCTGTAGCAAACTCATCAGCCTCAGCCAGATTGTGTTCTCATATCTCAGCAAAAAAGGTGCTTTAAAGAAATCTCTGAAACCTGTGATAAGACTATTAAAAATGCAATCTACCATCAAATAACTTGGATTTTCTTTGAGAAAAAATGAAAAAGAAATGAGCTCTTATTTGAAATATATTATTTAATAGTATTTTGAGTAGCTTTATTTCTTATTACTATTTTGCTATGGGACTATTAAGGTCAGACCTGTTCTAAAATACCAGACTTTTATAAAATAGTAAATAACAGACAACTATTATCTCTCAGTATCCCCTCAACCAGGAATTACTCACAATAGAAATTTTGATTTCACTAACAGATCATGGACCCACTGCCCATTGGTCCAATTGGGTGGGTGTATCTGTTATAACAATATAGTTCATGCTTTTACTGTCGTTGAAATTTGTCAGGAGCCAGCTCTGGTACTGTTGGATCCTTGTTCTTTTTTTGGCTGCAGAAATATTTTCTCTCCTTGTTTTCTGAAGGACAAATTTACCCATTTAATATTCTTGCTTAGCAGCTTTGTTTCAGGATCTCTTTGTTTTACCTGCTCACTCTTTTCTTTTCTTTCATCATGTTGAGTACATCACCCCACTCCCTACCATCCTTTATAAGATTTCTCCCCTAAATTCACTGCTAATATTATAAAAGTTCCTTGTTCTCCTGCCTTCAAACCCTTTCTTTGCCTGTAACTTTTGACAAGTTAGGGTCTTGGTGGCTATGTCCTCATGTTCCATCCATTTTAGGTTTCTGTTGAACAACTCTGGATGTTCATTTTTATTTCTCCAGAGATTTGAGAAGTTTTCCATGGTTCTTTAATTACTTCCCTTCTGTCTTTCTTTAGTCGATCTGAGACTCAAAATGAATACACTGCTTCATGTGATGGTGTTCTGTAAGCCACAGACAATTTCTTTGTTCTTTTTTCTTTTTGCCTTTTCTTCCTCTAACTGGAGTAATTTCAAACAACCTACGTTTGGACTCACTGGCTCACTCTTCCATTTAATCAAAACTGCTATTGGAATAATCTGAAATATTTTATGTCAGTCATTGTGTTAGCAGCTCCTGAATTTACATGTGGTTCTTTCCTATGGTTTCTATTTCTTTGGTGGACTGTGATATTCTATGTTCATTGATTATTCTAATTTTATTAATAAATAGTCCTCAACTTATAATGATAGTATACTTAGGATTTTTTTCACTTTAAAATATTTCACATCCAGTAGAAATCTGCTGTCATTTTTTAATTTGATTCCTTGCCCAGGTTACAGTATATGAAAAATAGACTCTTATGACCTTGAGTAGCCCCATGCAGCCACAAAGCTATGAGGGCAAATAACTAACTAACATTCTATAATATACTGTGCTACTAAGGTTTCATGATTGTTAGGTCAGATATATTAAATGCATTATCTTTTAAGTATACTGATTATTAATGTTAATTAATTGTACAAATGAATGGGTTCCACTGTGATATTTCATATATATATACATATATATATATATATGTATATATATACATATATATAAAACGCTTTGTTCATATCGACCCTCTCCTACTTATGTTACTTTTAACATACAATGGGCTTATTGCAATGTAACCATCATAAGCATCTGTAGTTGTCTTATCTGTATTCTCTTGTAGCTCACTGACCTTATTAATATTATTGTTTTGAATTTTCTTGGGCAATTGTAAATATCCACTTTCCTATGTCAGTTACTAGTGTTCTATTTTTTCCTCTGGTGACACATATGGTTATTCACAAATCAGTGGCTTTGCATTGGTGTCTACATATTTAGAGAAGTAAGTATATTTTCTAGCCTATTGAAGGGCTTTAATAAAGAGAAATCCCTTCCTATCCAGCTGGTCCAGGATCCTACACAGGCTGTCTGGCAAGGCTGATGACTGGACTTTCTCAGGAGTCTTGTCATGGGTTAAAATGGTTGTTTGGTTAGTAGACAGGTATGGTAGTACCTGATACCACTGAAATAGGCCTGAAGTTTTGATATGCGTGGGATCTTCTGGGTTTGAAGACCCTCGTGGTTTATGCAGATCAGCGTTGACTTTGGGTTGAGAAGTAAAAAGAGCACAAGAGCAGTACTGCTAGACATAACGTGTATCTGTAAGCCCAGCATGGAACCATGACAGTCCACAGCATGAGTCCAGGTCTTTTGAGACTGGTTACAACCTATGCTCATGTACATGTAGCTGAACCTGAGTCTACAAAGGCCAGCTTGAAGGTGAAATCTCTGGGTCCTGGCTTGGAGCCTCAGTTTGCATGCAGAATCTGGTCCAGAGCCTTGGTTTCAAAAGCATGATCTGGTATCTGGTGCTATAGGACCTGAATGAACTGGTCCTGGAGTAGGCTTAGTTATGGAGTCTGCAGAAAAGCTGAGCTCTCTGTTTTCCCTGCCCCATTGTATCTTTGTGTTCTGCAGCCTTTGGGAAGCTGGTAAGTAGTCTACAGCTGCTAATCCTCCTTTCTTCAGAGTGTATTTTCTTACCTTTGGGTTTGACTCAGTTGCTTCAGTCTCTCATCTTAGTTCTTGTAAATGTTTATCCATGGATGGTTATTCAAATCTCCATTTCTTTGAAATAATAAATCCCAGAAACTGTCTTTCCAGCACTTTCCTTATCTGTGTAGGGGAAGAATGCTTGTGAAGCCCTTGAGGAATAAGTGGTATTTAAACTTACTGACAAATGAATTTGAATCTTCAATCATATATCTAGGTTATTGAGCCTAATTCAAAATCTGATTTTAGCACATATTCACTTTAATGCTTCTATTTTCTATCAATAGTTCTAGAATCCACGGGATTTATCCTCTAAGTACAGAATTCACTGTTATAATTAGGAATTTCCCATTGTGGATCTAGCGAACATCTACTACATTTTTTCATCCATAACTTCTATAAAATTACAGAAAAGGTGAGAGGAAATAAAGCCAATGGGTTGCCTTTAATTCGTTTAGCAAACATTTCAGCTATGACCAATACCATACCAGGCCCTTTATTTCTTTAATAAGCACCAATTACTGTAAGACATTGTCTTTTCCATTCATTCAATTTTCCATAGTTAAGGACACAAATTTCATATACTTTAATGTTTCCTTCAAATAAAATACTTCTGTACATATGGAAATATCCTCAAACTCATTTCAAAATGTCTCAAAATATTCCAACTCTTACATGTAAGAGTTCTTAAAATTACCATGCTTCCTCTATTATTATGTTCATTTAACTTGAAATTACATGCTGGAAATATATTTCTCAATACTGCTGTTCAAATTTTGCTGAGAATGGTGATGTACACCTGTAGTCCCAGCTATCATGAGGCTGACATGCAAGGAGTTAAGAGATGAGTCTAGGCAAGACAGCAAGACCCAGAGAGAAAAGGGGGAAGTAAGTTGAGAATGAACTAAGAGGGAAGAACAAACTACTTGGGAAGCTGGGGTGAAAATCCAAAGCTTATCTCTTTCACAATAAAATTAGGTTATTTCCCATTTTTCTATGTCTAAAACTATACTACATAAACGTTCATGCAAACGTCATAAATTTGCCCCCCCAAAATATTCCTTCATTTTCATCTATTTGTATTGTGAATAAGATCATTAATATTGTGACTTCTTGATGTTTTTGAGAAAATATAGATATACACATAAATTCGAAGTATTAAAAATTGATTTAGAGTAGGGCATGGTGGTGCACGCCTTTAATCCTAGCAATTGGGAGGCAGAGGCAGGCGGATCTTTGTGAGTTCAAGGCCAGCCTGGTCTACAGAGTGAGTTCCAGGACAGCTGGGGCTACAGGGAGACTCTGTCTCAAAAAGACCAAAAAATAAAATAAAATAAAATAAAATAAAATAAAATAAAATGGATTTAGAAAAAGATGTTCTGTTATCATACTTTAGATAGAGCTACAGATATTTTTCAATAGAGAAACTGACCATCTTGTATCTCAGTCATACTTTATAAAATATTACATAAACACTTATAGCACCAGGAAAATATAGACTGTTTTGAAAGGTTTGAATTATTTAAATATTGAATAGTCATCATAGAAAATAGCAAGATGAACATGTCTATACTGACACTACAGCTTAATATTTCATTACGTATCATATATGCTATGCTATGTTATAATGGGCATTGTACTCTACATCTAACTGGGTACAGTTAGATATACAAAACTACAAAACCCATGCCCTGAACCTGTACTTTAACTATCACTTAAATTGAGTCTGTACTTCAGTATCACTTCTTGGATGATGAACAAGTCCTAACAAGTTACTCCATTGTTTGTCCTAAAAAACAGTAACATTTATTTCCTAATCACAATTCCACAATGACTTATGGGACTGTGCTCCTTAAGTACCTGGAGCATAGACTATAGATAGAGTGGCTTGGCTGACTGAACCTTACCTCAAAGCCTCCCACTGTGTGAACTCTGACTTTCCATCTCTTTGAAATTTCACTATAACTTTTGAGAGATAAGAGTTCCTTACTGGCAAATCATACCCAGGAGAGCTGCTTTACCTGTGTGTTGACACTGTCTCTGGGAACTGCCTTCATTCAGCATGAATGATTTTGCTTTCTTTTTCTATACCCAATTTTCATTTCTTCATTTAAAAAAGCAGGCCTGGTAGTAGTAACTACTTGAGGAGACACAGGTTTCCATCTACCTACTGGGGAAGAGTTTAAGTGCCTGAAGCTCCTTTACCCAGCCTGAAGACATTGACTGGATAATAAAAGAACTGGAAGCTTCTTTTATTTTCAGGAAAAAAAAACGACTTTGCCAAAAGACCTTTGTCCTGCACATCAGAAGTTTAATTTTGCTTTAGATCCATACTTTTCATCCCATGATAGTAAGTCTCCCAGAAGATCTACACAGATGAATGCCCTGGGGCTGCCAGGACAAACCTCATATGGTCAAGAAGACAAAAGAGAAATGTGTATTCAGAATTTCCCAAACATTACCTCTTATCTTTGTCTTCCACTAATTTATCATTAAAGCTCTTCAAGTCAAAAACTGATTTCTTTCTTCTCTGTATTTTCATATTCCAAACTCCTTTCAAAGCCCCTCTCAAATATTAGCTACTTTGTGATTCCTGTGAGTAAATGCAATCTCTGTTACCTCCAATATCTCAGCCCTTTATTCCCATTTTGCTCTTCTGGCATTTGTTAGGACTCTCAGTTCTAAACTTTAATAACAGCTGCCTGTACTTCACTCTCTTGCTTAGCTCTGTGCTCTGCACTGGCATGATTCAAACTCATATATCTTGACCTAATAGGAATACCTGTCTAGCTTTTCTAAGATTTTGGACAAACCACTCATATTCTCCAAACTTAAGGTCATTTTATCAGAAAATAGAAATCGTATCAGGAAAACAAAACTTTAACACATTGATAACCCAATATGAAGAAGTATAATGATAGATGGAATGAATACTTATATTAAAATCATGATTTAAAGAGTGAAAAATAGCAACAAAATATCATACCACAACAGAGAATATGTTTCATGTGCCTTGTTTCAAAAACCCAAATTATTAATATAAGAATAATGGCAAAAACAAAACTTTATCCTGTAAACTATTTTTTTTCTACAGGTGTGGGCCACCAGGCCTGGCTCATTTCACAGAGCTTTTAAAAGTGCAAATAGTATTCTCATTGTCACTTTTTACAATATCATTTGGGTAAATAGCTTATATTAGATAAACTAAAATCGAGAGAGGTGGGATGGAGAGATGGCCTAGTGGTTAAGAGCACCGACTGCTCTTGCAGAGGACCTGGGTTTGATCCCCAGCACCCACATAGCGGCTGAGAACAGTCTGTAACTCCAATTCCAGGAGAACTCCAGTTCCAGGGGAATCTGACGCCTTCTTCTGACCTCTGTGGCATTGCATGACACGGGTGCAGAAACCTACATGCAGACAATACATTTAAATAAATAAATAAATAAATAAATAAATAAATAATAAATCCAGAGAGGGTAAAACATTTTCCCAAGGGCAAATGCTGACTAGGTTGCCATGGGAATAGATTAAGAAGTGAATTCTACCAATTCCTTGCCTCAGTTTTTCCTTCACCAACCAGGAGCAACAAATACAGGAAGCTCATGGTAGACTATGAGTGTACTCTTCTGCTTGGGAGCAGGTGCTTGAGAGGCTACTGTCCTAGTTTGTCTTCCATTGCTGTGACAAAACACTCTGATGGACACCAACTTGGAGAGGAAAGGGTTTATTCAGCTTACATCACCTGGGTCACAGTTCATCACTCAGGGAGCCCAAGGCAGGAACTCAGGGCAGGAACCAGGAGGCAGGAGCTGAAGCACAGGCCATAGAGGAATGCTGTTCACTGGCTTGCTCCCCTGGCTCATGCCCAGCCTGCCTTCTTATACGGTACACAACAACCTGCCCAGGGTGGCACTACTCATTGTGGGCTGGGCCCTCCCACATTACCTGACAATCAAGACAATACTCCATATATGTGGCCACAGGCCAATCCAATGGAGCCAATTCCCCAATTGAGGCTCCCTCAACCCAGATGTGTCAAGTTGACACTAAAGCTATCCAGCATAATTGACCCATTGTCAACTTGACACACAAAACACATCACTATTAAACCACCACCTTTCCAGTTCTTATCCCCAAAGTATGATATTAACATTAATCACAACCTAAGACAGTACAACCTTAAAAGCCCCACAGTCCTTAAAATGTCCAAATGCTTAAAAGTTCAGTCTATTAAAAGTCTCTTAACTGTGGGCTGCTATAAAATCCAAAACAAGTACTATCTTATTTCAAAGGGAAGAATCAGGCACACTCAAACAAAACCTAAGTCAAGCAAAGTAGCTCAAGGTCAGATACCTGGGATTCACTCATGATCTTCTGGGCTCCAAAGGGTCTTGGCTCCCCCTCTCTGACTCTGCTGTCCATGGCACACACAGCTCATCTCGCAGGCCCAGACCAGCTCCATTCCACACCTGCTGCTGCTCTTGGTGATCGTCCCATGGTCCTGGCATCTACAAAAAGCTGGGGTCGCCACTGAAACTGAGGCAGCACCTTCACCAATGGTCTCTTCTGACCTCTCCTGGTACAAAGCCTCAGCTTCTCTCCATGACCCCTGCAATCCTGGGGTCTTCACTGCAACCGAGGTACACTTCCACCAATGGTCTTTACTGACCTCTCACAGTGCCAAGCCTCAGCTGCTCTCTGTGACTCCCTCAAATTTCAACACCAGAACCATGTATGAGACTCTTACACACTACCAAGTCCTGCTTCTGGCTTGAGATGAAGGCTCAGGCCCCTTCTGGATCACAGCTTCTGTGTGCTGACCCTGAAGAAATTCTTCCCAGAAGATTTCACCACAGTGATGCTGGTCTCTTGTTACAGCTGATTTTTCAGCCCCAGATAATGAGCATCAATTGTCCCAGTACAGCAAAGATTTCACTTCAGGTTCTGGTCTCTTGTTACTTACAGCTGATTATTCAGCCCCAGCTGACCAGAACCCTCAGATTACACAGTCCTGATGATCTTTGCTCCCCTTTGAAACTAGAAACTTCACACGCCAGGCCTCTATCTTCTACAATTCCTTCAGCAAAACTGCTCCAAGCTCCACAGCAACAATCTTTAGGCATTCAATGATCTTCCAAGCCCAAAGTTCCAAATGCCTCCACAATCCTTCCCCAAAACACCAAGGTCATGTCTGTCACAGCAATACCCCACTCCTGGTACCAATTTCTGTTCTAGTTTGTCTTCCATTGCTGTGACAAAATACTCTGAATTACCAACTTGGGGAGGAAAGGGTTTATTCAGCTTACATCTCCTGGGTCACAGTTCATCACTTAGGGAGCCCAAGGCAGGAACTCAGAGCAAGTGCCTGGAGGCAGGAGCTGAAGCACAGGCCATGGAGGAATAATGTTCATTGGCTTGCTCCCCTGGCTCATGCCCATCCTGCCTTCTTATATGGTATACAACAACCTGCCCAGGGTGGCACTACTCATTGTGGGCTGGGCCCTCCCACTTTGCCTGACAATCAAGACAATACTCCACATACGTGGCCACAGGCCAATCCAATGGAGCCAATTCCCCAATTGAGGCTCCCTCAACCCAGGTGTGTCAAGTTGACACTAAAGTTATCCAGCACAGCTACCTTCTTTCTTTATGTCTCTTTATTAGTAATCGTAATAGCAACAGCACTACAGCACTATTTATTATATAGGACATGCCAGAAGTAAATTTCATGCTGTCATAGGGATCCAGATACCTGCCTGTAACATCTACAACTGCCATCCCACCATTTTATTTGTTAGCATCCCAAAATAAAATAATCTTTCATGATCTAGAAGCAGATCTTGGCATTAGGAATCCCTGCATTTTAGTCTCTGAAGCCCATTCAATATTTTATTGCCAGAGGCCTGGTAACCACTCCTCACATACAACATCCATAGCTGCATCCCGAAGTTTGAGAACTCCATATGTCTTCAAGAAAGAAGATGGTGTTCTCCTTCCACTCTCTCCACTTCCTTTCTCTCTTCTTTCCCCTTATCCTCTACTTCTTTCTATACCTCCTCTTTCTTTCTTTGAAATATTGACAAAAATGTCAGCATTTAAATACCTGGGATTATAATAATAGGAACAGAGTACCATAAGGCTTCAAAATTAATTTTTTTCAATTATTTTGGGTTTTTATTTAACTTATTAATATAAATATTCTTTTACTTATTTTTCTATTTTAACAACCTAAGTATAAAAAGATTTTAAGAGAATTATCATATATGTATATATATATATATATATATATATATAGAGAGAGAGAGAGAGAGAGAGAGAGAGTGGCAAACATGATATACCATGCCCACACAGGTTTGAGGCTATACTTTACACAGACTCTACATAGAAACACATACTAGAATTGAATCCACCATGGTAAATTCTAACCATCCATGTACAATTTGGGAATAGTCCATTAAAAGAAGGTATTTATTTGATACCCTCTTCTATTGTCAAATCCAAGATTCCCTGACAAAGTTTCATGAGAAAGAAATTTTTGTCCAAAAATGAAACACAGACTCATAAAATAATCATGAAAGTGGTTAAACTAAGCACATTGCCTCTTGATCCATATTCTTCTGATTGTTTAAAATAATGATTTAGTGGTATTGGACGGACCTGTGGTCCATGTCACATTATGCTTATGAAGGGCATTGTTTTGCTGACTTTCCCACTGAAACTCAGGTATGAGTGTTGTAAAGTTACATGAGTATCAATTTTAGCTCAAATATATAATTAATCTGCAAAACAATGTTCATTATTTTTATAAATTAATGCATCTCACTGATTTCATGTGCAAAGACACACATAGAAATATACATACTAGTATAAATCTATACTTATATAAAAACTCTTCTGAAAATATAACTTTGTTATACCCAGTATATGTTATCAAAGTAATGAAGGTATTAGAAAGAAAGGCAAAGTAACAAGAAAGCCATACCCAATGTACAAGTGCCTTTTATTCATTTGTATAACCAATTGCTTGTGAAGAAGTCCACAAATAGGATCCTGAGTCCTTTGCAAAGCTTCTTTGCAGTGTCTGTAGAAATCTGTTGACTCTGGAGTAGTCTTATGGCCTACTTTGACTGATAATGTGGGAAGTGATATTGTTCAGCATTGAGCACAGAGCTCAGGAAGTTTTACAGCACGTTTCTGCTCATCATCTTGGAGAGTTAGTTGACCATATGAAAATGCTTTCTGTGCAGTCTGCTGTAGAGCTAGACCAAAAGAATCCAAGTCAAGACCAGCCACTTTGCCTGAGAAGTCCTAGACATCTCCACTCCCAAATCAAGCTACCAAATGAGTTCATCTTCAAAAATCACTTTGAGAAAGACCAGCAGAGAACCACCTATCTCAATGAAGCCCAATTCTGTGTCCTATAGAATTACCAATTAATAAAATAATTTTAAGTCAATAAATTTAGGAATGTTTTTTGCCCAACAGCAGTCAACTGAAATAGTTATTATGCCTTATTCTTGAAATATTCAATTGATAGAATCATGTTACCTGGCTAGCTCCAAGATCAATGGGCAGGGCTAGATGTATCCCTAGCTAAAGAGTGAGTAAGAAGGAAAATAAGAAGACATCATGCAGTCAGTCTACCCTAGATGCATTTAATCATTAAAAAACTAATGATGAGAAGCTAGTATCCATTTCAAAACAGAAATTGTTGATCCTATCTATTTTTTTATATTTTTAAAGCCAATTTTGATCATATCTATTTTAACTGAAATTCCTATGTTCTTTATCTTCTACCATTGAAGGATACCTGTGATGAAAGATGGAGAATCTGAGCATCTCAAAGCCGAGGCCCCAATTAACTACTTTATGACCTATTCTGTAGTTGACATTACTTATCCAACAAGCAGAGTGTTCAGGAACAAAGTCCATTTCTGAGCACAAATGGTTATTATTTATGATCTTTCAGGTTGAATAAAGTATATTTCCATCACCATCAAAGGTGGTTCTTATCTAGTCCATTGAAGGCATGAGTAGAATCAAAGGATGAGTAAGAAAAGAGCTTTTCCTCTGTAATTGATCACATGAGCTGGACCATGTACTGCCTCCTGCTCTGAACTCAACTGAAATTTTAGTATGCTCTTTCCTGGGTCTTGACTCCTAAGCCCATTCATTATAAGTACAACCACAAACATATTCTATTAGTTTTGTTTATTAAGGAATCATGTATAATAGAAAATGGTGCCTCTTAGTGTAGTAAATGGAACCACTTAGCAAGCCAAGAATTCAGTGAGGATGTCAGCTCCCATACCAATTAATAGTTATCACCTTCTAATATAATTCATTTAACCTTTTAGTTGAGATTTTTAGTGAGTATGAGTGTTTTACCTGCATGTATGTAAGTGCATTATAAATGTTCAAACCCATGGCAATCAGAAGAAGGAGTTGGATCTGCTGGAACTGGATTTATGGATAGTTGTTAGCCACCCTGTACCTGGGTGTTCTAGAATAGCAGCCAATGCTCTTAACTGCTGAGCCATCTCTTCAGCCCACCCCCTTTTACACTATATTTTTTTAATTTTGAGACAATCATACATGAGTATTGTCTATGCATTATTTCCATCCCTCACAATCCCCCCACTCCTTTTCAATTTCTTGTCCTCTTCTTTGATTATTACTGTTTCATATATAATTGAGTCCATTTAATGGTCTTGTGTGTACCTGTGTTATGGGTTGCCCAATTATGATTATATAACCTCTGAGGGAGGTTGTCCTGGAGAAAACCTATCATCACTTACTCAGCATCTGCTGATTGCCTGTAGCTCTTTATCTGGAGGTGGGACCCCATGACATTCTACCCATCCACCTTGGCATGTCAACTAGTTTTGTCATTATGCAGTATTTTTAGAGTATCATGCTGAGGAGATTTCATCTAGGCTTCTAATCATGCCTAGAATGCATTAACTAGCAACAAGTATTTTGATCCTCTGGTTTTTTTGTGGATTTTTTTGTTTACTTTTATTTTTATTGTGTTCATATGTCTGTTGTCGAGACAGGGTCTTGCTGTAACCCCAGAATTTGCTATATAGACCAGGCTGGCCTTGATTTGACAGAACTCTATCTCTAAGTACTGGTATTAAAGCTGTGTCCCACCATGCGTGGCTTCCTTCAGTTATTTTGAAGCATCTCCCTTATAAAAAAAAACACATAAAGCATTCAAGATATATATAAAAGAAATATTTGTTACCAATAACAGGCTAAAGAGAAATGCAGTCTATATTTGCCTGTGGACATTGTCAAGGCTTGAACAAGTAATTAAAATTAATATGTATCCTTAAATGATGGATGCTTGTCAGAGTTCTAAGCAAAGATGTATTGATCATTTTCCAGTGCTCATTTAGAACTGGTAAAATGGCCTACAATAATCCTCCATGCTATGTCAGAGCACTTCCTTCTCTATTTATGATAAGAAAATGGAAAAAGAAACTAGAAAAGCTGAAGAACTGATACCCCCTCCTCCCTTATCTTTTTCTCATTAACAAAGTGGCAAAAATATCATATGTGACTTAAAGTGCATGTGTGCAAAACTTCCATTTAAAAAATTAAATATGTCAGTAGGAGAAACAGTCACGGCAACTTGATTGTGCATTAAAGTGCTATTGGAAGGAGGAAATGATTAAAAACTTAATGGTAGAAAATTTTATAGAAAGCAAAGTATTCACATAGAGAAAGGATTTGTTTTTTTACTGCTTAAAGTTTAAGAAACTAGGACATGTTGTGATGGTCATAAGAACACTGGCAGATCTAGTATATGATGCCATATTGCCAAGAACATGAGAAAAGTTAGGAATTTAAAATAGGGAGAAGCTAGGATGGAAACATTTGTAAATACGGATGTTTACTTCTTTCTTTCTGAACCAATGGTCTAACATCATTTTTATAAGCATAAATGGACAACCAACCAGGCTTAGTAGGGCATAGCTTTAATCCTAGGTTTTCAGAAAGCTAGGCATCTTGACTTCAAAGCCAATTTGGGCTATAGAATGAGATAGGCTTTCTAAAGGAAGGGATTCCATGTACTCCTCCAATTGCTTGTTATTGGCATATAGGAAGGCTACTGATTTTTGTGTCTGTAATTAATCTCAGCCCTTGTTGATGGACATTTGAGTCATTTTGGTTTTAGTTACTGTTTATTATTAAGAATAATTCTTCTGTGCATGTTTCATATGGAAAAATAAAGAACTCAGGAAAAAAAAAGATCCTGGAAAGCCAAAACTAACCTGAGCAAAAAGAGCAATGCAGAGGGAATTACTATACCAGATCTCAATCTGTACTACAGAGCTATAGTCATAAAACATCATGGTAGTGGCACAAAAATAGACCCATAGATCAATGGAATAAAATCAAAGACCCAAATTTGAGTACATACAATTTCAGTCACCTAATAGTTGACAAAGGAGCCAAAAGTACTCAATGGAGGAAAGGTGGCATCTTCAGCAAATGGTGCTGGCAAAACTGGATTACCGCATGTAGAAAAATGAAACTAAACCCCTATCTTTCACCTTGCGCAAAAGTCAAATCCAAATGCACCAAAGACCTCAGTGTCAAACCTGAAACATATAAATGCTAGAAGAAAATATTGGCAATAACCTACAAGATATAGGTATAGGAAAAGACTTCCTAAATCAGACAGCATTTATGCAGGAATTAAGATGAACAATCAACAAGTGGGATTTCATTAAACACAAAAGCTTCTGCACAGCAAAAGAAACAAATAAGTGAAGAAAAAAACCCATAGAGTGGAAGGAAACCTTCACCAGTGTGACATATGACAGATGTGTAACAACCAGAATATATAAGTAAAGTTTTATATATATATATATATATATATATATATATATATATATACAGTTTTGCTCAGTCACCACTGGCTGAAGATGCCACCTTTCCCTCCCATTATAATATATATATATATATATATATATATATAATAATATTATATATAATATACATATTTTCGAGACGTGGTCTCCCTGGAGCCCCAGCTGTCCTGGAATTTGCTCTGTAGAACAGGCTGGCCTTGAACTCACAAAGATCCTCCCAAGTGCTAGGATTAAAGGCGTGCGCCACCACACCCAGCTGTAAAATTATATTTTTTACCTGTATACAAATTTACAGTAAAACTGTGAATCCCTAACATTCCTAGAATGTTATACATCTGTGACTATATAGTTTGTAACCTTTATAGAATGATGTCTTTAATTTAGTTAACCGATGCCCACTGAAATTTCTGCTTATGTTTTTGTGGTTTGATATCTTGTTTTGTTTTAAGATTTGCCTGTTTTTTTTAATTTTATTATTTTGTATGTGTATAAATGTACTGTCTGCATATAGGTTTGTGCACCCATGTCATGCAATGCCACGGAGGCCAGAAGAGGGCGTCAGATTCCCCTGGAACTGGAGTTAAAGACAGTTCTCAGCCTCCATGTGGGTGCTGGGGATCGAACCCAGGTCCTCTGGAAGAGCAGTTGGTGCTCTTAACTGCTAGGCCATCTCTCCAGCCCCAAGATTTGCCTGTTTTTATTCCATGTGTATGCACTAGTGCCTGCTTGTATGTATAGATGCCAGTGAGGTGCCCATGGAGACCAGAAAAGCATATTGGATCCCTTGAGGCTCTAAATACAGGCAGTTGTGCCACCTTATTTGGGTGCTGAGAATTGAACCCAGGTCCTCTGCTGAAACAGTGTATCCCCTTAACCACTGAACTATCTCTACAGCCCCTGATTGCTTATTTCTTTAACACTAAATAACACTTAAGTTCACAGAATAAATTGCATTCTCTATATCATGTGGTAAGAATTTACACAGCTCCCTATGAAACCACCATACTCTCTTCCAAAGTGGCCCTACCATTTTACATTCCCATGTTCAATGAATGGGCATTGCCAGTCTTCCATCCAGGTCATCATTATACTTCATGTTGCCAAAGTTTTGCTTCGAACTGCTCCAACAAACACATATTATAACTCATTTTTTTAAATTTATAATTCTCCAATAACATATACCATTGGTATTTTATTTGTTTATTTAATCTGTTTGCTAAAGTTTCTGTTCAGATATATTGTCCATTTTTAATTAGATGGTTTGTGGCTCTAACATTGAGTTTTCATGGTTCCTTCTGTACTAACCTATACTTCTGTAATAGCCTATTATCAAGCAGTCTTCTGAAGATATTTTTTTTCTCAGTTTGTGCCTTATCTTATCACTCTCTTAAGAAATCTTTCATTTATCTTTATATTTATCTTCAATTTTCACAAAGGCTAACATCAATATTTCTTTTGTAAACCATGCTTCTGGCACTGCATTTTAAAAATCACTGGCAGGCCCAGCATCATGTAAATATTATCCTGTTGTGTTCTGAAAATATGATGGTTTTTTTCAGTTTAGATATGAATCTATAATGCATTTTAGTTAGATTTTTGAAGAATGTGAAATTTGTGTTTAAATTTATATATTTATGTGTTTATACATCGACTTAGTTACTGATTATTTTAGGTACTTTTCTGATAGTCTATAAAAAACAGTCCAAATTATGGGGAAAAAAGATTGATTTTAACTGACAGTTCCAAAGGGATAGAGTTCAACTGGACAGGGAGGCATGGCATAGTGGCAAGAAGAGGAAGCAAACAGAGCACATTCTCATCCACACAGAGGAAGCTGAGAGAAAGAACAGAAAGTGACTCATGGCTATCAAAGCCCATCCCTAGTAATGTACTTTTTCCAGCAAGGCTGGACCTCCTAAATGTTCCATATAACCTTCCAAAACAGAGTTACCAACAGAAAGAAGTAGTCAAATACTTGAGACTATAGGGAGCATTACTCATTCAACCCCCCACATTAATCTATTTATTACTTGTTTGTTTATGATGTGTATACTGAATTGTTCAGTTCACCTTTTGTCAAGAGACTACTTTTTCACCAGTGAATTTTTTTGCTCTCTTTTTCCAAAGTCAGTTCCCTATATATATGGGGGTCTATTTTCTAGGCTCTTTGTTCCATTGATTAATTTGTCTTTTCTTCACTAGTACCATATTTTCTCAGAAGTAAAACTTTATAGCAAGTCTTAAAGTCAAAAGTCCTCTGGATATGGCTTCTCCCTCAATATTTGGTTGGCTCTTTAGATCTGTGGTGGTTTGAATGAACATGCCCCTCCCAGTATTTGCACATTTTGTCCCCAGTTGGTGGCATTGTTGTGGGAGGTCTTTGAAGGTGTGGCCTTGCTGAAGGAGGCATGTCACTACCAGAAGGCTTGGAGAGTTCTTAAGCCTTGTTAGATTCCCATTCGCTCTCTGAATCCTGTGCATGCTTGAAGATGTGAATGCTCCTCTTAGTTTGCTACTCCCACTCTGGCACCTCACCACAATGACCCCACTGAAAATGAAAATAAACTCTTCTTCCTATAAGTTCCCTTGGTCATGGTGTTTTACCACAGCAACTGAAAAGTAACTAATATTGTTGAGTAACTAATATTGTCAACAAATTCCTAATTTGTTGACATCTTTATTGAAATATATGGTTCATGTACTATAAAGTGAACCAATTCAAAACACTCTCACTCTATGACTTTAGTATGTGTGATGATTTGAATAAGAATGTTCCCCATAGGCTTCAAGTATTCTGGCATGTTGTCCCCAGTTGGTGGTGCTGTTTTGGGAGATCTTAGAAGGTGTGGCCATGCTGGAGGAAGTATGTCACTGGTGGCCAGCTAAGGGAGTTCAAAAAGCCTTGCCAGTCTCCAATTGCTCTCTCTGCTTCCTGTGCCCAAGTGAAGATGTGAACCTCAGCTTTCTCCTCCAGCTCCTGCCACCATGCCTCCAGATGGACTCTAATTCCTTGGAAGCATCAACGGTAAGCTCAAATAAACTCTTCCTTTTTAAGCTACTTTGGTCAAGGTGGTTCTATCATAGCAACAGAAAAGTGACTAATACAGTTGTTATACATTATAACAGAGTTGTATATTATCACTGTAATCGAATGCTATACATTTCCAAACCCTCAAAAGAAACTTCACTCTTTTTTTTTTTCCTGGTCTTTTCGAGACAGGGTCTCCCTGTAGCCCCAGCTGTCCTGGAACTCACTCTTACACCTAGTCACTGCTGCTCACTCTCTTCTCTGCCCTCCAGTCTCAGGCAGTTATTAATCTTTCTTCTGTCTCTCTATATTTGTCTATTTTTGTCATCTCAGTAAATGCGGTCATGCAGTATGTGGTCTTTTATATCTAGATTATTTACTTAGAAAATTTATTCAGTGCATTACTATTTCCTTCCTTTACTGGGAAATAATGCTTAATTGCATAAATGCACCCTGTTTCACTTATCCACTCATTACATTAGTTAATAAGTATCTGGGCTATTTTCATTTTGGAGCATCTATGAATAATGCTGATCTGAAGATTTTTAAAACCTTTTATGTACAAATCTTCCTTCCTCAAGGATTTGCAAAAGGATTGGGACTTCTACATAAAATGATAATGTTGTTTAACTAAAAAATACTTAAACTGATTCTTTGAGAATTTCACAAGACATTTCAACCATATTCCTACACCCTTCCCCATCTCCACACCCACCTTAATAGCACCATGACTTCATGTACTCTAGCACTATTATTTTTCTTTTCTTAAAAGTTTCATCAAGTCGATCTTGTGTTCCCTAAATGCTCTTGTGTTGAGGCTCATCCTCTGGATCCTGGACAACCAAAGAAAACTCATTCTCTCTCTCCTGATAGATACACAGTTCCCAACCAATCCTCAGCAAGGGCTAGGACTTCTTGCCCATCTTCCCCATCTGTGCTGATATTTTTTCTGGTTTGGGCTTGTATAGGCCTTGTGTATACTGTCATAATTCCTGTGGGTTCATACATCACAATACAATTTTCATAAATCCAGCCACAACCTCTGGCTCTTGTAATATTTCTACCTTTTCTTCCACAAAGTCACCGAATCATGGGAGGAGTGGGTGAAATATATGTGTCCCGTTTAGAGCTGAATATCTGCTGTATCTTATTCTCTGCAGATTGACTAGTTGTGGATCTCTGTGTTCATCACCATTTGATATAAGAGGAAGCTTCTTTGGTGACAGTTGAGAAATGAAGTAATCAATTGGTGTAACAATAAGTCATTTGGAGTCAGTTAAACACTATGTCTATTGAGCAGAATAATAATAATAATAGTAGTATCACCCCTATGGGCTGTGACATGTTTAGATGACTTTTTTGAACCTGATAACAGTACCAGATATGGGCTCCATCTTGTGGAGTGGCCCTTAAGTTCAATCATAAACTAGTTGGTTACTCTTATAACATTTGTGCCACTATTACACCAATGGGCATATCTTGCCGCTTGCAGGATTCACAGCTGGGTGAGGTCGATGGTTATTTTTTACTTCTGATAGCATGCCTTGCACCTTGTAGCTCTATGAAAGCTAGCTAGGAGGGATGGCTCTTTGATCAGTTCCAGCTTGAATTTTCCTTATTCTGCAATTTATATATAGTGTCCTCACCAACACTGACTTCCCATCAAATTCTGGACTGTAACCAAGAGCAGAAGGAGTATTCAGTATTGATAGTCTATGTGGTCCTCCTGGTTAACAACTCCAAATGGAGAAATATTTTCCAAACCTTGGGCTTTTTATTTGCCACTGGTTTCAGGTACAAGCATTGAAACCCATGGTATTATATATACATATGCCACATCAAACTCTTTTGAGATTGTACTTGTTTATATTTAAGAACCTTCTACAGAAGTAGGTTTCCATATGACTTTATCAGAAGACCTTCAGGGTTGGTTATCCTTCTCCTTATTCTCTCTACTGCCATTCCCTCCCATTCCCCTCCCATTCCCCTTCTTATTCTATTATCCATATATATATATATATATATATATATATATATATATATATTTCCCAGCCTTTATTTTAAGGACTGTCCAATTGAAACACATCTACCTAAAGATCCAAAGCTAATATCCACTTATGAGAAAGAACATGCAATGTTTGTCTATCTGAGTCTGGGTTACCTTACTCAGGATGATTATTTCCAATTCCATCCATTTACCCATGAGTTTTGTAATTTTTTTCTTAACAACTGAATAATATTTCATCTTTAAATGGTCTACACTTTTATTATCTATTCATCAGTTAATGAACATCTATCAAATTCAAGGTACCAGATCTCATGGTGAGGTCCTTGATCCATTTGGAGTTGATTTTTATGTGTTGTGAGAAATAGGGGCCTAGTATCATTATTCTACATGTATCTTTCCAGTTTGTGCAGCATCATTTATTCAGCATGTAATCTTTTGTTCAATGTGCATTTGGGGCCCATTTGTCAAAAATCAGGTAAGTGTACGTTTGTGCACTTAAAGCCAGATCCTCAGTTCTATTTAACTGATCAATATGGTTTTTATGCTAGTACTATGTTGTTTTTCTTACTATAGTTCTGTGGTATAATTTGACATCAGGAGTGATGATGCCTCCAGCTTTTCTTCTATTGGTCAGGATTGTTTGGGCTATCCTGAGGTTTTGTGGTTCCATATGATATTTGAGATGACTTTTTCAATTCTATGAAGATATGTACTGGAATTCTAATGGGAATTTTGTTGAATTTGTAGATTGCTTTTAGTGGGGTAAAAATTTTCCACAATATTAATCTCATCCATCCATTGGAATGGAAGGTTTTAGCTTATTCAATTACTTTTTTCTATGACTTAAGGTTTTTATTATACAAATATCTCACTTTCTTGGTTAGACTTATTCCAAGATATCTTTTTAGTCTTTCATGAATGGGTTGTTTCCCTGGTTTCTTTCTCAGTATGTTATTAGTTGCTGTTGTATAGGAAGGTTACTATTTCATGCATTAAATTCAAATCCTGCTACTTTGCTAAAAGTTTCTATCACCTATAAGAGTTTTCTGGTGGAGTGTTTGAAGTCCATTATGTATAGAATTTTACCATCTGCAAATAAGGACACTGTGACATCTTCCTTTCTAATTCGTGTCCCTTTTCTCTCCCTCACTTGTTTCATTGCTCTAGCTAAAATTTCAAACACCATATTGAACAGGAACGGAATGAATAGAAATCCTTTGCTTCTTCCTAGTTTTTCTATATTGTATGATGTTGGCTTTGGGCTTTTTGTACATTAATTTTATTATGTTAAGCTATATATCATATAATTCTTGATTCTCTGTGTTTTTTATCATGAAAGATGTTGGATTTTGCCAAAGGCTATTTCTTCAGCTACTGAGACGATCATGTTGTTTCTGTTTTTGAGTTTGTTTATTTATTGATTTATGTATGTTACAATATTCCTGCATCTCTAGGATGAAGTACAGTTGGTTACAAATTATAGTCTTTAAGAGGTACTCTTTTATTCACTTTGCAAGTATTTTATTTTATTTTACTTTTTTATTGATGCTTTGTGTATTTCATACATCATTTTCCAATTCAGTTCAGGCATATATCCCCTTCCCTTCCCCCCACCCCAACCAACCCCATCCCAGATTATGTAATCTGCCGTAACTTTCCTGCATGCTTTTTTGTTTTGTTTTGTTTTGTTTTCATTTTTTTAACAATAAGTGATAATTTGTGAGTACAAGCATCCTTCATGTAAAACCAATTTGCAAGCAGTTGTGCCCAAACCCACACAGCTCATGGGTCCCACCATCCAGAAGGGGGGGGGGCTTGTATGTTCAATCAAGTTGATCAAATGAGTGTTCAGTCTATATTGTTGTAGTTTCACCATTCACCCCAATCGCAGCCCTTACATTCTACCACGCCCCCTCTTCCACAGATTGTTCCCTAGGCTTAGAAAAGGGGCACAGGTGGATGAGAAGCAAAACAGTCTACTTTCTCTGGAGCTGTTGTCTTGGTCTCTAGTCAATTGAGAAGTAGATCCACACTGAGGATCATATGGGAGGCATGAATAGAATGAATGCATCTGTAGGCCATATAACGAGAAACAGAGTGGCAGACAGGAGACGCCTCCCCATAAGTTATTGGTCAGAGTTGTCCAATCTAAGAGACTCCCCAAAATAGCATGGGCTCTTGCCACAGCCCTTGATTACCTCCCAAAACTTGAAGGTAAGACCTTATTGCTGAAGACAGACTATATTTGGACACAGGACCTGGAGCAATGGAGCTGGAACTGACCTGGAAGCCCCCTCCTTTAAGACTACCTCTCAAAGTTCTGGAGGACACTCTGCAGGTTGTTAAGGGAGAATATCAAACAATGGCTCAAACCCAGCTTTAAAGCCGAATAAGCATAACAATGACTGGTATAGTTTGTTAACTATAGCAGAATAGTAGTGGCGCTTATATCTTGGGGAAAATCAACGGAAACCAAATTGGACTTAAAGCCCCCTCAGTGGGACACAACTCATGTATGACACTGTAAATATAGCCAAATACACATGGCTGGAGAGGTCACAGGTCCTAGAGAAAACTTTACCTCTGTCTTATCCCTTGGATAAAAGTGTGTCTTACCATATGCTAGATATGGTTCCTTATAATTACAGACAAACATACCTATTACCACTTACCGAAGAATTTTCTTTTTGCAACAGAGACTTACAGAGTCTTCTGATGACACCCAGTAAATAAATGTATCTGAAATGCCCAGCCATAAGTGTCACATCTATAATGGAACCTCTATACCTAAGGCTTACAGAACATAGCAGAACAAGGTGTAAATAAAATAATAATGCACCACTTAGCTTAATTCTCATCGGCAAGCCTTCCTTATGCAACAAAGAGTGATGCACACATACGGTGACAACTGGCCAAAGTGTAGAGAAAAGAGACTGTAAAGTGCATGTCCCTAGATAGGACTCCTATATTAAACCTCACCCATCCATGCCTCAGGGACTATTGTGGAAGAGGGAGTAGAAAGATGGCAAGATCCAGGGTTGGTGCCTGGTCACAAGGGGGAAGAGTCTTCCAGGTCTCTGGGAACTTGCACACATGAACTTAAACCAATGGTGACAGCATGCATAAGACCCATGGAAATTTAATCAGACAAAAACCCACCACAGAAGTGGGGTAACAGGCAGGAGGCCCCAACTTAGCCAGGGAACGATTGGCAGCTGATGACTGCTGGGTGAGTCAGAGTTGATCCTTTTTTTAAAATCCATATTCATTATTATTATTTTATGTGTATAAGTGAATTGCCTGCATAAATGTAAGTTCACTGGTGTCATGCAGTGTCAACAGAGTCAGAAAAGGCTGTCAGATCTCCTGGAACTGGAGTTACACATGGTTGTTAGCTACTATGTGGTTGCTGGGAACTGAACCCAGGCCCTCTGTAAGAGCATTCAGTGTTCTTAACCACTGAGCCATCTCTCCAGTCCTGAGCATTAATCTGCTTTAAGTTAATGATTCTAGATAAGCTGACTAGATTCCAGGGAATGACCAAGGCACATGTGGGTGATAGGACTTAACATGTATAGTAGAAGGCATGAAAGACAGTGGAGGGGTAGTATGGGAGGGTATAGAATAGGGAGTGGGACATTGAGAAACATAAATACATTTTCAAAAAAACACAAAAATTTTAAAATTTTATATTTAATTCTTAAAAAAACTAAAAATAAATCTACTGTGTAATTCAGCTCTACTACTTTTTGACACATAATAAAAGGGCTCATCTTACTGAAAGACACTAGTACATCTATTTTTTTTCTGTCTTTTCACAATAGCTAAGAAATGGAAGCAACCTAAAGGTCTCTCAACTGATGAATGGATAATGAAAATGTGGTACATTTATGCAATGGAGTTCTACTAATCATTAAAAAAATTTAAAAAATCATGAAATTTTCAAGTACATAGATGGAACTTGAAACTGTTATATTAAGTGAAATAACACAGACTCAGTAATACAAGTGATGTATGTTCTATCTCATTTGTGGATCTTATTTCCAAATCCTCTAATATGAGAATACAACTTTATATAACCTATGGGATCCAGGAAAATGGAAAGGAACTGTGGTGATTTGAATGAGAATGATCCCCAGAGGCTTCAAATATTCAGACATTTTATCCCGAGTTGGTGGCACTTTTTTGGAAGGTCTTAGAAAGTGTAGCCATGCTGGAGGAAGTACATCATTTGGGGCAGGCTTAGTGAGTTTAACAAGCCTTGCAGTCTCCAGTCTCTCTCTCTCTCTTCTCTCTCTCTCTCTCTCTCTCTCTCTCTCTCTCTCTCTCTCTCTCTCTCCTTCCTGTGCTCATTGGAGATGTGATCCTTGGCTTTCTGCTCCAGCCCCGGCCACCATAACTCCTGCCACCATGGACTCTAATTTCCTGGAACCATCAATCATAAGCTCAAATAAACTCTTCCTTTTATAAGTTCCCTTGGTAATGGTGGTTTTATCATGGCAACAGAAAAGTGACGAATACAGGAACCAAAGGGGTAAAGAGGAAGAAGGAGCCCGGGATAGGGAAAGATTACCAGACAGGTGTCATCAGGGGAAAATGGAAGAAATGGGAGAATGTTAAATGGGGAGGGTGGAAGGAGGGTTACATAAGTGGAGAGAGAAGAGAAATAAACAATGCTTAGATGGTGTGATAATGCAGAGAGAAGTGTATCAGTTTAAAAGCCCATTGAAAATACATATACAATTTAGATAGATGATAGATAGATGATGATAGATAGATAGATAGATAGATAGATAGATAGATAGATAGACAGGTGATAGATATAGATAGATAGATACATACATACATAGAATATATATATATGTATATGTATATTTTGCATGTGTATAGCTGAAAACTATATAACAAGAAAAATCATAGCAAACAGGAGAAACCTCTCATTCAGTTGTTAGGGTAGTCCAAGAGACTCCCAAAATACCACAGGCTATTGTCACAGCCCTTGATAACCTCCCAGAACTTGAAATTAAGACCCTATTGACATAGGCAGGACATACTTCAGAAACAGCACTTAGAGCAATGGAGCTGGCACTGACCTGGAAGCCAGCTCTCTGAAGATTAGCTCTCATAGTTTTAGAGGGCACTATGCAAGCTTCTAGGGGAGAAAATCTATCAATGGTCCAACGCCAGGTTTAAAGCCTAATAACCACAGCAAATTGTCTCTATCAGTACAGTAGTGTCAGTTTTATCTTGGAAGTAATCAACAGCTATCTAACTGGATTTAAAGCCTGCTCAGTGAAAGGGAAATCATGTGTGATATTGTAAACACAGCCAAATACACACAGCTGGAACAGTCATAGATCCTAGATAAAATTCTATGTTTGTCACATCTTTAGACAAATGTAATTTTGTACTGTATACCAAATATGGATCATCGTATTTACAGACAAGTATGATAGTCACTATTAATATAAGAAGCTTCTTTTTTGCATCAGGTGGAGACTATTACAGAGTTCCACAATTGGTCACACAGAAAATAAGTGTCTGTGAGATGCCCAGCCCTAAGTCACACCTCTACAGTGGACTCCCTACACCTAAGCCTCATAGAACATAGCAGAACAAGGGGTATACTAATGCATCTCTCGACTTTAACCAGTAAAGCATCCTCATACAACAGGGGGCAACTAACACAGAAAGCCACAAGTGGCCAAAATGTAGATACTAAGAGACTGCAGAATATGTATTCCTGGATAGGACTCCTATATTAAGTCTCACCCACCCTGGGCTCAGGTACCATTGTGAAAGAGGAGGTGAAAAGATTGTAAGAGCCACAGTTTTTGTAGGGACTCCTTTTGGCAGAAGGACTTAGGGAATCAGCCAGCAGCCTCCATCCTGGACTCCTGCTGGTCTCCTACTTGCCTTTGAAAACCTGCCTGGAGCCAATTGTCTTTGATGCATTGTCACATTCCTGTAGTGATCTGGAGTATATGGCATGAAATCCTGTATTCCCCAACCCCCACAAGGTCCTGTATAAAAACCCCGGTTTATAGCTATAAACCGAGTTATTCCCTCATGGAATTGCTCCTGGTCTCTTCTCTGAGCCCATCTCTTCTTTATTCTCTCTCTCTCTCTCTCTCTCTCTCTCTCTCTCTCTCTCTCTCTCTCTCTCTCATCAAGCTCACTTTCAATCCCCCTCCCCCTCTCTACCAGGGCTTAAACTCATGTTCTATGAGCCCTGGTCCACAAAGGAAGAACACCTCATGGAAGGCTGGATATGCAGATACATCAACTACTACAAAAGTTGTTCTTCTAGGCTTCTGGGAATCTGTTCATATGAACTTCAAACCTACAGCAATGGTGACAGCATGCACAAGACCCAAGCTCATACTGAGGGACACCTGGAAACAGAGTCTTGACTTGACAAGCCTTAACATGACAGAATTCCTGAAATCTGGCAGGGGAGGGTATGGGGAGTGCAGATAGGGGAAGGCTCTAAATATGATCAAGAACTATTACATGAAAGGCATAAAAATTTAATTAAAAAATTTAAAAATAAGTAAATGTTTTTCAAAATTATAAAATTTAATAAGGAAATGGACCACTAATAATGGAAAAGGGGGGAAGGGGTAAGAGGAGAAACATGTCTGAATATGATCAAAATACATTACATGAAATTCTAGAATCTAATCTATAAAAGTAAATAATTAATCAAAATTAAAAGATATACTATGTTTTTGCCATGCAAAACTGTCTGAAATTATTTGCACCACATTACATTTCCACAAGTACAATGGATGAACAGTTGCACCTCCTTAAAATGTATATGCTAAAACTCTTGATCCAAATGTGATGGTATTTGCAGGTGGGCCTTAGAAAGATAATTAATTCATAAGATCAGAGTAATCATGAATGAAACTGGTATTTCTAGAAGAGACCAAAGCTTGCTAGTTTTCTCTGTGCCTTGCTAGGAGAGGCAAGTTGATAGCTGGGTGTGAGACAGGGAACGTTCCTCACCCAAATCTGACAGTCCTGTCTTCCTGATCTTGGGCTACTCATTTCCAAACCAGTGAGAAATGAATATGCATTTTAAAATCAAACAGTTAATATTATTTTATCATAAACATTTCAAGCTGACAGATAACCCAATGGTGTTTGTAGCTTCCACTTTACATAAATTCTCAAAATGCTAATATTCATTCCTTTATAAAATGGCTTTCCTAATGAAAATGAAGAAATATTTCACTTTGATTATAAATCTCTAATTTTGGTGTTTTCTTTACTTCTCGATGCCAAGTTCAGTATTTAAAAAATAACAGGCTATCAGCTGGGTGTGGTGGTGCAGCCTTTAATCCCAGCACTCGGGAGGCAGAAGCAAGAGGATCTCTGTGAGTTCGAGGCGAACCTAGTCCACATAACAAGCTCCAGGCCAGCTGAGACTAAAGGGAGACCCTGTCTCAAAAAGACCCAAAAAATTAATAATAGGCTATCATCAGAGCCTGAAGTAGAGAATTCTTCTCTAATTCCTTCTTTCTCCACTCCCATATAGCAATCCCTCTGTTAATGACTGACTTACATTAGAGTGCTTATTAAATTGAAATATCACTAACTGAGGCCCATCATTTGCATTAGGGTCCACTCTATATTTTATATATTATATGGGTTTTGACAGATGTATAATGGAACATAGTCACCATCTGCATGTAGACTAGCTTGCTCAGCCTATAGGTCTTCCCTGTTCTCTCTGCTTATCCCCTGTTCATCCTGGCCTCTGGCAACCACTGATCTTTTCTCGGCCTTAATACTTTGCTTTTTCAAGAATGTCATGTAGCTGGAAGCTTGGAGGATGTAACCTTTTGATATTAGCTTCTTTAACTTATTAATGCACATTTGGAGTCTCCCCATATCTGTACATGGTTTGCTAACACTGAATAATATCCCACTACATGTTTCATTAAAATTTGTTCATCTAGTCACCCATAGAAGGACATCTAGGTTGCTTCAAAGTTTCATTTATTAATAGAATTATTGTAAATTTTTGTGTAGGATTTTGTGTTGACATAAATTTTCAACTCATTCAAGAAAATACTGGAGAGAATGACTACTAGATAATAGCATCCCTGGGCTTAGTTTTGTAAGAAACTTCCAAGCTATCTTCCAATGCAACTGTATCATGTTACATCTCTACTAACTAAGCCATGAATATTCTAATTTTCCCACATTGACACCAATACTTGCTACTGACTGTCCCTATTATTTTAGCCATCCTGGTGTCTATGAAAGGGTTTCTTGTGATTTTGATTTACGTTTACCAATGACTGTGAATGTTGAGTTGCTTTCACGTGTTTGTCATTTCTTTCATGTGGATGTCACTCATATATTTTCTTTGGTACAATGTAAGGATTGTCTATTTTCTCATTGGGTTGTTTGCTTTCTACTGCTGAGTTGTAAGTTCTTCATACTTGAAATAAAAATCTTACTCATATACGTGATTTGTAAATATTTTATTTTAGTCCATAGCCCGAACTTTAGCCTTTTAACAAAAGCATTTACAGAAAATATTTTTTTTACTTTTTTTGAAAACCAATTTTAATAAGCTATTTTTAGTGTCATAGGTATGCATTGTTCAATATTTCATAGATTTTTAAATACTTCTGTGCTTGCTTTAATAGATTCTTATGTTTTATATTTCATGTTTAGCATCATTTCTTATTTGGAGTTAATTTTTGAGTACAATATGAGATTTAGATTAAAGTTAATATATTTATTTTTTCAATGGCTATCTGACTTTCAACAACCATTTGAAGCTATAATATTCTCTCCACTGGATAGCATTTGTATCACTGTCAAAAATTAGTTATCTCTCTTTATGTGGAGTTTTCTTGGCTCTCAATTTTTCCAGTGATCAGTGTGACATGCCCTTCATGATTAACATGCATCACTGATTACAGTGGTATAATAAATCTTGAAATTACCTAGAAAGATTATTAAAATGTACAAACTACAATGTAAACATTGCAACTTGATATATAGTAATTGTTCCATAAATATAAACAAAAAGTTTTTAAAACTACATTTCTAGCTGTTAGGATAATCAGTATTTTAAATCTCTGATATAAAAATAATGAGTGACTGTGTACATCTGTGTGTGTGTGTGTGTGTGAAGTAGTTGTGGTAAAAGAATGATTATACATCTAGTATATATAGCACATGTTTATTTGTTGTTTCTAATTAGTGTGTATGAATTGTATTCTACAGACTCTTGAACTGACACAATGCCAATTTTGCTAGAGTTCCAGAATTCATTGATTGACACCTGGTGTGATGGACAATCTCTATTGTTAATTTCCTGGACTTAGAAATCACCTAGAGGACATATTTCTGGCACGTCTTTGAGGGCCTTTCCAGAGAGGGTTAACTGTGGAGGGAAGGTCCATCATGATGCAGGCAGCACCATCACATAAGATGGGATTCTGAAGTGAACAAAAAAGGAGAAAAGAACAAAGCGAGCTGAGCACCAGCATTTTCTGCTCCCTGACTGAAAATGCAGTGTGACAAAGTCCTTCAAACTTTGCCACTATAGCTAGAATCTCCTTGTCATCATGCTTCATGTCATGACTGTTTGTACCATCAAATTGTGAGAGCTAAAGTAAACCCTTTCTTTGGTTTCATTTGTCATATACTTCTTCATAATGAGAAAAGTTACTGATACCCCTGGAAAGCATCCCATACACAGTAAGCAATATCTTCACTAATATTAAGACAGATTTCTTTCTATATAGTTTAAAAGGCTAAATATAATATGTATTTTCAATTTTGCTCTACCCATTGCAAAAGGAGAAAGGATTATAGATGTTCACTTATTGGTTGAATGTGGTATCATGACCTCTTGTGAAGGAAAGAAAAATGCTATTTGAAAATCCTATTTTACTATGACTCATGAACTTAGAAAGAGAAATAAACATCATGATGGGTATAACTGTCAACTTGACAGGATGTAAAATTACCTGGGAGACAAACCCCGGGGAATGTGCAGTTTCTAGAACGAGTCAGTTGAGCCTAAATGTGCTAGAACCATTGAATGCGCTGGATTCACAGACTGAAATAGTAGGAGAGGGGAAGCTGAGCACTTGCATTCACCTCTCGTTGCTTCCGGACTGCACATGCAACATGACCAGCTGCCTTAAGCTCCCTGTCATCATGCCTTCCAGTCATGATGGACTGTGCTGGGAGCCAGAATAAGCCCTCTTTTCTTTAAGTTGCTTCATAAGGTATTCTGTCACATTAAGAGAAAAGAAACTGAGATAACTATGTATGGTGAGCCTGTTTGCTATGGTTTCCATATAAGGCCATACAGGTAGGCGTATTAAAGGTTCATTGACAACTTGCCATTCTACTGAGATTTGATGAAACATTTCAGAAGTGAGGTCTTACAGGAGGAAGTCAAGCAACTGGGAGTGTGCCCTTGAAAGGGAATTTAGACCCTGGTCAGTTTCTGCCCCTCTTCGCTTCTTGGATGCCGTGAGATGTGCAGCACTATTCCACCACAGACTCCTGCTGCTGTGATGTTCTGCCTCACTGCAGCCGAATTGCAGTGAATCAGACCACCAATGGTATGAAGCATATGCAACCATGAGACCATACAAACCTTTCCTCTTCAGAGAGATGATTGCCACAGGAAAAAAAAAATGTTACTGAAAATCATGGCTATGTTCTGACTATACCTGACAATGTAATGTTCAAAAAGCTTTTTTTTATTTTATTTATTTCTGTATGTGTATGAATGTACTGTCTGCATGCAGGTTTGTGCACCCATGTCGTGCAATGCCGCAGAGTTCAGAAGAGGGTGTCGGATTCCCCTGGAACTGGAGTTCTCCTGGAATTGGAGTTTCGGATGGTTCTCAGTCACCTTGTGGGTGCTGGGGATCGAACCCAGGCCCTCTGCAAGAGCGGTCGGCGCTCTTAACTGCTAGGCCATCTCTCCAGCCCCTCAAAAAGCTTTTGAGATTAGTTTCTGGTAGTTGTTTGTAAAATCTTGGAGAAATGGCCATGTGTGGTGGTACAGGCCTTTAATCCCAGCACTCTGGAGGCAGAGGCAGGAGGATCTCTGTGTGTTCATGGCCAGCCAGGTCTATAGGGAGACTGTCTGGGGTTACAAGGAGACTGTCTCAAAAAGAGCAAAAAAAAAAAAAAAAAAATCTTGGAGAAATGGAGTAGATAAACCCTGGAATTCTTAAGCATAGTTTAATTATTTCAATGAGGACTAATGTGACAGTTAATCTTGAGTGTCAACTTGACTAAAATTAACCAAAAGGTGAGGAACTTTTCTTAATCAGATTATCTGAGGCAGAAGGCCCACCCTAAATATGGGCAGCAACTTCTGGTATCAGCCCCTAGAAAAGAGCAATGCAAAAAGAAGTTTTGCCTCTTGCCTTCTTGTCTTCACACTCTGGCAAGTTTATCCAATTGATGTGGATTTCCATCACTGCTATTAAAACCAAAATATTCAAGCTTCTAAAATAGACTAAAGACAAGCAGCTCTCCAAGAATCCTTCAAATCTTCATCACCAAATTAGGAGTGCTGAGACATCCAGTCTCATGGACTGAAGAACTACCAGATTCTCAGCCTGTCCAGTGTGTTGTTCACCAACCTGAACTGCTATAAAGCATGTGGAAGCCAATGTAAGAAACCATATACATACATATAAGTTTCTTTGTAAGGTATTTTTTCACATTATATGACTATTACAGATTTTTAAAAAGGGACTAGATTGCCAAGGTTAAAAATGTAATAGTAAATGTTCAGAGGTTTAAGCTGGAAATGAGGAGTATGTGGAAATTGAATTACATGCAATCATTGCTGAATCTTCGGAATTAATTTAAGGCTATTTTCCTCCTTGCCTTAAGATTTTGTAAAAGGCTGATTTTTAAAATTATATACTAGTTTACCTGGTGGGGGGAATTTTAAGGCAGTAAATCATTTCAGTAATGGCATTATATTAGCAGTTGGTGTTAGACACACAGTGAGAGTCACAAGCAATGGTGTATTGGAAAGACTTGGAAAATCTGCATTTACCTACCAAAAACACATATAAACTTTTGATCAAATAAGTTTCAGTTGCTAAAGAGATTAGCTCCATTCCATGATTTTAAGTACTTTGCACTGGGATAGCATGAAAGATGTGCCACAGAACCAGTAACCCCACACCCACCACAAGCTCAAAAGTTTAAAAGTATATGTTCTTTGAAAAGACTACTTTGTGAAGAGAACCCTAGGGAACTTTGCTCACAACCAGATACCTAGCAAAGTATTCCTCTGAGACTCATTTCCTGTGTGTGCACACAGAGACCACTGCAGATGTGGTTCATGAGGACCCAAATACCGCTTACACCAGCAGTATGTAATGCTGGTTTTGCAGGCATGCAAAGTTCAAGAGTAATGAACCATGTAGGCTTTCACCAAGATTTCAAAGAAATGTTTGAGAGGCCACAAAGTATGACACAAGGTTGGAGTTGATGCCAGCAGCCCTCACAAGTTGATGTACCAAGTTGATAGCGAACCTGCAATGAGGACCACGGGAGGTTAACGCTGGATGCCCCAAGAGGGGGTACCTACCAAGGAAAGCTGCAGGAAGCATGCAAAGCCAAACTCAGAGAGTAACCATGTGGACAGCTGTAAACGGCAAGGCCAGAGAAATAGGCCTGCACTGGCCTTCAGAAGCCACAGCACTACCTAATGTGTCCTGAATAGTAAACATAAGACTGCAGAGTTTAATGCTTGTCCTGACTCATTTGGTCTCATTTTAGTCCAATTCTGCCTTATTATTGTCTCATAATTGACATTTTGAACTGGAATGTTTAAAAATGTATTTTTAAGTTTATTCTTTGAAAATTTCATACATGTATACCCTATATTTTTATCTTATCCAGCATCCACCGCCCCTCGTCCCAAACATCATGTCTCCCTCTCAAGTTCTTGTCCTCTTTGTTTTAACCCCCTGAAGCCAATTAGTGCTATTGGTATGTATGTAGATGTACAAGCTGCTGGGTGCCACTTCCTTCCCTGAAGAAAACTCACTGCTTCTCCTAACAGCCATCAACTACCAATAGCTTCTCTGCTAAGGGTGGAGCTTTGTGAGACCTTCCCCTACCCTATGGTAGAGTTTTTAGTGGGTTGATCTTGTGTAGATGTTGGGCAGGTGGCCACAGCTGCTATGAGTTCATGTGTTCAAAGACCCTGAAATGTCCAGAAAACACTGCTTCTCAGTACTCTTCCCTCACTTCTGCTCTTACAGACTATAAGACAAGGATCCCTGGCAGAGGGGTATGATATTGATGAACACAAAAGAAGCAGAGATCTAAAATCATTAAGCAAATACATACCTGTGAAAAATATTAATTTATTTAAAGTAGGAGAAGCCGTAGTGAGTAAGTTGCTTCACTGAGAAGGAGGCTATTGGTTAAAACAAGTCCTTACAGCTTAAGAATTGTTAAGGTGATATGATGCTGGTAAGACACAAAGGATTATTTTGTAACTTAACAGTTGGGATTTGGTTTATGTCTCCTCTCTTTAATGTGCACCATGGTAGAAGCCCTGATAGGAAACAGGAGTACACATCCAGGAAGGGTGACTATCTTAACACACTGTATTAGACTAACACAAATTGATTATACACTAGCTGGTTGCCGCAAAGAAAAATCTATAGCTACTAATGGGTTTTGCTCTTGGGGTTGAAAGTCACAAAAAGCATTATATTTCTGTCTTTTAATATTAATTAATTTATCTTTAGTGACCACTCAGGGGGGAAAAAAACCACAGAAGGCTAAAGGCTTCCCATATATTTCACCTAGTATGTATTAAAAGAAAATAAAGTGGACTTTTATGTCAGGAGTGTGTTTTCTTTTATGACATCTTTGGAAAGAGAGAATATAATTCTATTTGTATTGTCTATAATGGTTGTTCATGAAACTTCAGTTGATTTTTAAGGAAAATCCTAATTAATCAATGTAAAGGTGATCGTGACTTTTATTTAAGTGAATACACTTAATATTTCATGCTGCTGAAAAATATATTTGGGCTTTATATTTATTAGGAATATTAATTCAAACACAGAAATCATAAGAAAGCTTTACGCCTATAAAAGATAAAGGAAAAATTTACCTCAATTAAGCAATCTTTTCCACTCCTTAAAATGGCTTAATTATACAGAAAAATGTCTCAGTTGGCAAATGAATACAAGGTGATGATGTATAATCTTTAAGTATGAAGGTAAGGAAATTAAGGATGTATTTTCATTCCTCTTCTGAAGTTCGCTCATCTATTAACCAAGACGATAAAGATGACTTTCCTGAGAAGAAACTCTTATTTTAGTGTTTTAAATGTATAAATAAGTTATAAGTACAGCAATATCTAAAGGCAAATGCTTACATAATTTAAATAAAATATAAAGTAGTCCACAATACTTATTTGGCCTTTTACACAGAGTTCAAAGTTTGGAGACAGAAGGTCTAGAATTAGTAAGCTGCATAGACTACCCCTCATCCCATCCTTGTATCCACATGCTTTGTCACATAACTTTGTAATCTCTCTTATCAGGAGTGGATACAATTTATATCCCTGAGTTCAACAATATATTGCTTTTCCCATTACAATGTTTAAGAAAATGTGATGCCAAGAAAAGGTTCAGATAGGCCTGCCATTGGTCTCTTCTTACACCTGCTCTCTATTGTGGTCCTGCAGGGGCAGGGCATGCCTGGGCTAACCTGACAAATGACGAACACATAGGGAACAGCCATGATCCTCAGTTTTCACAGAGAGAAAAATTCCATATTAATACATATCCTTAGGATACAGATTAGACAGAGGGTCACTGAGTTCCCCTGGAAGATCTCCAGAAGAATTAAATAGCATCTTTCGCTGTACAAATGGACAGAATGGGAATATTTGGCTTGTGGCTTTTTTTTTTTTTTCACAGAAGCCCAATTTCCAATTTGTCCAAAAATACTATGTCTAGAGGTAGGCATATCTTCAAAACAATTGAGAAATACTTTTTGGTGTGTGTAATGGCCTTCAAACTGATACACAGAAAATCCACAGGGTTTTAAAAATAACGATACTTATAAAATGAGAAATATTCCAATAAATAATGTTAAATATAACAAAAGCAAAAAAAAAATACTCATAGTTAGGAAAGTAAGACTAGGTTAGTCTATGTGCTTTTACCATTCTCAATTTACAAAACTAAACCTTAATCAATAAATATACTCCATTTCAGGGTGGCAGGAAGAGACAACATTTCACATTGCAGAGAATTCAGAACAGGTATGGTCTAATAACTGCTGCTTGTTTTTCCTTTCCAAGCTTTCCAAATGTTTATCCTCTCATTGAATTAGTAGGACCAAACCAAAACACTTCCTAAGCTCATGGGTTTTATGGGACACAAATATGGACTGGATGAAGTGTATATACATCATTATAAACATGATAACTGGAAAAGAGCTAGAGGACTTGCAGTTGTCTGTCTGAAGTTATGTTTCCTAAGATAACTGAAGATAGATACTTTAAAGGAATTTAGCTGGATCTATTGGATATAACATCTCACATAATCTAATGGAATTGACTTCTTCATAACAGGATGGTTAGATTCCATCAAAAAAAAAAATCAAACAGAACCTTGGAAATATGTGACTCTGCTTTTCCATTATATGGCTCTGCACCACCCATGAGAATCACATGCCCAGGCTAGTCTTTTACAAGATGAAAAAAACAGGGAGAAAATACCAGCTGACCCAGGAAAGCCCTACCAAATCATGTAATAACCTACAACCTAGAAATGGAAGCAAGACAATAAGAATTAGTAGGCTACCAGCCTCCCACCTGAGAAGTGTTAAGTTTTTAAAAAGCATCCCTCAATTCTCACCCAGTAAAGCTTCCTTACACAATAGAGTGTGATGAGAATGGAAGGCCACAACTCATCAAGCTTCAAAGAATGGGAGCCTCCAGAGTGTGGATCTCTGGATTTTAAACTTCACCCAACCCAAATTCAGGGACCATTGTGGAAGAGGGGGCAGAAGATTGTAAGAGCCAGGGCCGGTGCATGAGCTTAGAGGAGCAGTGGCTTTCACAGGTGAATTTGTGGCAATGTCTGCAACAGGCATGGGACCCAGGTCAAGTGTAACAAGGTCTCAAAGTGGAGCAACAGAAATGGATGGGGGACTGAGAACCAGAGAGACTGAGTACTGTTAGGTGAGGAAAAGTATGCCTTACCTAAGATTTCTAAATGTGCTGACTAGACTCCAGTGGATATATTTGCATAGAAAGACATCTGGGTTTGGGAGATTGACTGGATAGGGCTTGGCTTAGATGTTGTATGCATGAGTTCTGATGGGGGTGGTCAGGACATGAGGGGAGCTGGGTTTGATTGGGAACTATTGTATGAGTAGTACAAATGCTCAATAAAAATTATATATAGAGAGAGGTATATTATTTGAGGACCTTAGTCTTTATGCCCATTGTAATAAGAATTTATTATAGAACAGTAAAATAAAGAAATAAGAAAACTGATATTCATATATTATACCCTAAAGATCATGTTTTATAGGTAACTGTGTTGTAAAAAATTTTCCCTTGGACATGACATGACCATTGCTCTCAAGATATCTCAGCAAACGTGGTTACCTTCATAAGATACACATAAGATTGAGCCTTTTCAAAATTCCATCATAGATGAGGGAGGGGTTGGAGAGAACCTACCGCTCCTTGAGGATGAAATGGCTGGATGCGTATGGCTTACAGGGAAGGGGGACCACTTTCTTCCAAGGCATAACTACTCGGTAGCTCTCCACGCTCCAATAAATGGTGTCCCACTGATGCTCATGCAAGCAAACATTACTAAGCTCATACCCCGAAGGACACAAAAGTAAGAATATAACTTGTTGAAAAAGGGAATTAAGTGGAAATTGAAGGAGGTAAGAGAAGATAATGGGGTGTACATTATCAAAATATCTTATATACATGTATGAAACTATCAATAAATAAATTAAGTGAATAAATGAAAACACGAAATGGTTACTGCTGTTCATATATGCTAGTTTATATCTGTAGACATGACTTCTTCACAGTACCTCTTTCACCGTTACATTAGAAGTATACATCAGGGGTTAATTAGCTTCTTACTTAAACAAATGCTTCCTTTGCCCTGGATGTCCTACACCTGTTTTCAAGGAACTGAAACTTGCTCTTCTGAATGAAATACTTAGATGCACACATATTATACCCATATCCTACTGAGCTACAGAGAAGTGGTGAATACTGTATGAGACAGCCATGTGCCCTGCTAAGCAGAGCCCCTAACAAATTATCTGTAGGGCGCGGCTCATATTAAACGCAATGCCAATGATGTTCGTACATCTGCCTGAAGAGTAAAATTCACATCCTTAACATTTTACTGCCAGACTGTCCTCTTTGAAAACAAGAGACTAAGGGGAAAATGGGAAAAACAGAGGGAGAAACAGGACTGGGAAGACAAGGGTGAGGTGGTGTAAATAAGAGCAAAGCAGAACGAAATATATTTGTGAAAGTGTCACAGTGAAACCCATTTCTCAGTATAATAACCAAAAAATCAATAGAAAGAAAATAAGTCAATTAGACACTTTTTAATAAAAGGCCTTTATAAATACAAAGAAAGATTACTCATGACAAATGGTGTTAAATGTATTTATAACTTTGTATAAGTCTGAAAATACCCATGCATAAGTTGATAAATAATAATAACGCACATATTTTTCTCACAACATATATTTCAAAGTCAAATTAATGGTCTTTTCAATATCAAGAATATTTGAATGAGAAAAATAGAAATCACTTCACTGGTATTTAATCTTCCAATAAAGAAATATTGGAATAAATGGGTATTATTTTAAGCACTCACATTATTCTTAGTTCAGAAAACTTCATCCATTTTGAACAACATCAGTTAAATCAGGCACAGGTAGTATAACATACCATTGTCAGACCATTTAATTTATTCCTTATAAAGACTTTAAAGTATGCCTGCCTTAAAACACCTTTACATTTTCTACTGGGGTCAGAAAAAAATGATTAAAATTAAGTGTTTGTTCTCATTTAAAAATCACTAGACATAGATCTGAAAAATAAAATCAGACGAGTTGATATTAGAGCAGGCTCTGGAATAAGACAGGAAAAATTAGGGATTCCAGCATTAAACTACTGGGCAACCTTGAATGAATGACTTAACATCTTACCTCAGTTTTCTCATCTCTAAAATGTAAATAAATACACCTATGTGGTACAGTTGTCACAAAGATTAAATGAGTCATCACCTGCCTAGCATATGGTTCCCAAAGCCATCAGCCATTCTTATAGTTAATGAATCATAAAGATTAATTGCTTGAATATCTATAATTATTAGAACCATCATGTAGACATGTAAGATTATTGTACAGTAAATGGAATGGTAGACATTGAAATGAACTTTATTGTAATAACATAGGTCCTCTCACTCAGTTACTGACTTAGCTCTAGGAAGCCTGCTGCTAATGTTGAATATTGAAAAATAAATGACCAGTACTCTCACTATAGTGCTATAATCTTTTAAGTACTCTCACCGCAGAAATAAAGGAATTTTCATCTAGACACTGACGTTTAACCATAGGAGCATTGGCAGATCATTTATCTTTCTGTCAGTCCATAAAAGTCAACACTAGAAACTGCAGAAGTCTCTTCTAAAGCTCATTTTACAAAAGTCCTTACAACTACTCTAGTCAGAGAAATATGAATGTGAATTCTGGGTTCATTGTTTGCTTTCTAGAACTCCATCTTTTTCTTAAGACGGCCAATCCATGTAAAGTCCCTACAAGTTAATGGAACATAGCAAATCAGAACACTAATTTCTTTTTTTTTTAGTTTTTATTTCATTTTAAACAATAAGTAATAAGTTATGAGTACAAGCATCCTTCATGTAAAAATTTGCAAGCAGCTACGCCCAAACCCACACAGCCCAAGGCTCCCACCATCCAGCTGGAGAGGCTTGTATGTACAATCATGTTCATCAAATAAGTGCCAGTCTATATTGCTGTAGTTTCACCATTCACCCTAATCACAGCCCTTACATTCTACCATGCCCCCTCTTCCGCAGATTGAAGAACACTAATTTCTAAGGCCTAGCATTGTATTAAAAGTCAGACTTGCCAGGCATGGTGGGGCATGCCTTTAATTCCTAGCACTTGGGAGGCAGAGGCAGGCAGATCTTTGTGAGTTCAAGGCCAGCCTGGTCTACAGAGTGAGTTCCAGGACAGCTGGGGCTACAGGGAGACCCTGTCTTGAAAAAGCCAAAAAATAAATAAATAAATAAAAGTCAGACTTTAGGAATAAGATATACTGGGTTTATAACTGGACTTTTCCATGTAAACACATACTCTATTAGTTTATTTTTAGTGGCTGTAACCAAGCATCTCACAGAAACAAGGGTGGGAGTTTTATATGAAATTTCAGAGAATTTAATCTGTCTTGGAGAAGGGTGTGACAGATGAAATCTGTATACGATGTGGTGGACAGGAAACAGAGAGCAGGAAAGAGACTGGGGCCATGCCTCAAAGCCTCACAATAGGGAGCTACTTCCTCCAGCTAGGATCAATTCCTAAAAGTTCCAGGACCTTTCCAAATAGAACCAAGTAACATAGGAACTTGTGAGGAGCTTTTTGTAAACCATAATGCTTACTAAAGTCTTTCATATCGCAGTTTCTTCACTTGTGAATTAATAATAAGCAAATTGGATTAATACGATGATTATGATGAATAAACAAGGTGATATGGATAATTTAGTACTTTCTTCATATATATGCTTCAATTCCAGAATTTGCATAGCTTATTGTGATTTAAATAATCATATGTTAATTATACAGGTCAAGATATTTTCAGTGACACTCCCCTACATGCACATAATGGACCTGAATAAATCACTCCCTCTATTCATCTTTCCTTTTTTCAATGTATTGTTTACTAAATTGTTGTGTATTTCATATAAAGCCTCTTAATCATATTTATAGCCCCTCCCCCAGCATCACCTCCCCATACTCCACACCAGGTTTCCTGCATTCTATCACATATGTTTAAGGCCTACTGAGTGAAGTTTCTGTCCCCAGATGTCCCTCGGTTCAAGTTCATCCACTGGAGTCTGTTCAGCCTATCTAGATTTCTTTCCTTAAAGAAGATCAACTCTCCTTCACCCAGCAAAGATTGGAACCTGTGGCCCATTTCCTGAACTCTATGTAGGGTTCTCCCCTGACTCTGTTTGCCTGCATCTTGTGCATGCTGTCATCATCACTCTGAATTCATATGAGCAAGTTCCCAGAGGCCTGGAAGGCTGTATTTATGATCATGTACCAATCCTGGCTCTTCCAGTTTTTCCAACCTCTCTCTCTCAAAATGATCCCTGAGCCATGAGTGGGCAAAGATTCAATATAGAAGTCCTGTCCAGGGACATGCTTTCTATAGTCTTTTTAATAAATTTGATTTATTTATTTTTATTTTATGTATATGACTGTTATGCCTGCATGTGTGTAAGTGTTCCTGTGTTGTACAGATATCCTGAAACTCGAGTTACGGATGGTTGTTAGCTACCAGGTAGGTCTTGGGATTCAAACCTATGTCTTCTTGAAGAACAGCCAATGCTCTTAATCCCTGAGCCACCTCTCCAACCCCTCTCTCTAGTCTCTTATTTTCTACACTTTGGTAAATTGCAACTTTCTGTGCTCATCATACTCTGAAGCTTTTCTGGTCAGAGTTGTGCATTTTCTCTAACCTCTGTTCTGCTATACTCCATGAACCTTACTTAGGTGTAGAAGTTCTGGTGTAGATTGCAATTTGGGGCTGAGCTTCTATCTCTCAGACACTTACTCTGCATGTAACCAGCTATGGAACTCGGTAACTATTCTAGTTTGTCTTCCATTGCTGTGACAAAACACTCTGACTGACACCAACTTGGGGAGGAAAGAGTTTATTCAGCTTACATCTCCTGGGTCACAGTTCATCACTTAGGGAGCCCAAGGCAGGAACTCAGGGCAGGAACCTGGAGGCAGGAGCTGAAGCACAAGCTATGGAGGAATGCTGTTCACTGGCTTGCTCCCCTGGCTCATGCCCAGCCTGCCTTCTTATATGGTACACAAAAACCTGCCCAGGATGGCACCACTCATTGTGGGCTGGGCCCTCCCACGCGGCTCGACAATCAGACAATACTCCACAGATGTGACAACAGGCCAATCCAATGGAGCCAATTCCCCAGTTGAGGCTCCCTCAACCCAGGTGTGTCAAGTTGACACTAAAGCTATCCAGCACAGTAACAGTGTCCACCTGGTACAAAAGAAGTCTCTTTTATTCTTTCCTATCCCCTCTCCCTCTCCTATTATAAGGTCCATTATTCACATTCTTCTGTACATCATTTTCCTCCTCACCTATTTTTTTATCTTTTTGATCAGAGAAATGTGATTCAGTAGTAGACAAAAGTCAGGAAAATTATAGGATTGAAGAGGACTATGGAACATGTTTCGAGTGGGAACCTGGGAAGCAGTACTCTTGGTGTTCTGCTTAATGCATTTGACAAGGACAATGTGCAGTTTTCTTTTGCTTCCTGGCTTCTCTATTTTCCCATTCACAATATAGACTCTTCCATGAAGCTGAACATCCATTGGCATTCATGGCATCATTTTGGCAAACTGTCAACTGAGAGGAAGCAAATTCGTGTTCCATATAAGTAGATCAGTACCGTAAGCACTGAGTCACTTTGTGTGAATGTCCAGCAGTGACTGATGCCAGGACCGATTGCAAAACTAGCGTTCTTTTAATGCCTGTGGATAAAAGAACTATTTCTTCATAAGTTTTCTGTTCAAGGGCTACCCAGACAGCCATCAAGTGATATCCTAGCTCCCAAATCTATTACAGAACCTTCACTAAATATAATTTCTTTTTTTTTTTTTTTTTAAATTTTTTTTTATTAATTTTAGGTATTTCCATATGTGTTTGAATGACTGTCTGCATGCACAGTTTGTGCACACCGTGTCGTGCAATGCCGCGGAGGTCAGAAGAGGGTCTCGGATTCCCCTGGAACTGGAGTTCTCCTGGAATCGGAGTTTCAGACGGTTCTCGGCCGCCATGTGGGTGCTGGGAATCGAACCCGGGTCCTCTGTAAGAGCGGTCGGCGCTCTTAACCGCTAGGCCATCTCTCCAGCCCCATACTAAATATAATTTCACTCATGTGTATTTATGACATTTCCATGGGGTTCTCTATATGTATTTTTTCTCATTTGAAAGGGCATTTTATTTTTTCTTTCTTCCCCTTTGAGTAAAAGCACATGGTTGATGTTATTTAAAGCCTAATGTCCCACAGTGGGGTAGTATATGAGGCCATAAATGGCTCTCGCAGTTATCAAAAGCCTCTGCTTCAATCAGACCATTTAATCATCTGTAAAAGCCCGTTATAGCCTCATATACCTTCCCCTCCATGAACATTATTCCTCTTACATGACAAGGTAAAAAGTACTTTAAAAACAAATTAAACCACATCATTAAAAAATTAATAATAAAATATACTTGGTTCTCATAAGAATTTGGAACTTATATACTTCTGCTGACTTTTTAAAATGTGCAGTAATTATTTAATGTTTCTATGCAGTACTTTGAAGACAGAATGCATTATATAAGTGTTAAGAATTATTAATGGTGTTATTATGTGAGGTCAGCTTGGAATTATATGTTAGATGAAAAATAGCATGAGGGAATGTACTTTCGGGGGAAAAAAAGTAAGATTTGTGACTAGATACATTTCATCCCACATAAGATTTGTTTTACTTCTGAGAAGGAGTATATTAAACTTTAAGAGATTTAATTTGCCCCAATGTCTTATTTTCTATCAGGACATATTGTGCATATGCAGGAAATTTGCATTATGAAGAATGCTACATCTACACATAAAGGAAAATATCACTGACCACCCATTGATAGAATGAACACTTCAAATAATGTTAAACAGAAATGATAGAATTCCTCCACTAATTTCCCCTTTCAAACAAGAACACCCATTTTAGATCACACACACACACACACACACACACACACACACACACACATGCACGCATGCACATTCTTCACATGGTTCCTTGTATGAGACTTTAAGTCCTTAAGTAGTTAGTATGCCCAACTAAAAATTTCTAGCCCACATCTGATTTGAAATCACAGCCTGTATTTTATTTACATCATAGCTTATTTATGGTTAAACCTCCCACTGGTAAATAAAACAAAAAATTAAAATCTTGCATTATTATTGTACAACAGTATGAATATCTATTCTCCTTTAATATTTTATAACTGTACTTCCCACTACTTTAAAACAAGATATGAGTCATTCTAAACACCTCCCTGGCATTGTTTAATTGCCATGATCAAGTGTGAAAGTAACCTATTTTATAGCTTTTTTGAACTATGTAGTCCTTGGACCAAAACTGAAGAAAAACAATTTACACACCTTTGGATAGCAAAGATTCATATATGCAGCCAACTTGATCCAGGAACTTTCTGGTTTTTATATTTAAGTCAAATATGCACTTTCTCCCTTCCCTTCTAATTATACTCCATCGTTTTTCTTGGGGAATGAACTATGAAGAACACTTTTGTTTACTGGCAGAAATGGAACTGAAGAATATTCTCATGGAAGATTTATGATACATAACCAATTGCATCTGGATTGCTGATAGCAAATTAATTTTGGATTTGTCTCATTCAAAAATCATTGACAAGTATGATTCATCATAATAATTTTTCAGAGGAATCAGCAGATCATAGCCTGCACCACAAAAGATGCTGCTATCCCAACCCATCATGATTAAATAGTGGACAATTATTAGATGAACGAGAACTTGGAATAGTAAATAAACAGTAATAATTAGATGTTTATCTGAAGTAAAGGGTGTGGAGATGTCTGTGACTATGCATATTTATATTGGGCAGGTTAAATATTGGTTGTCTTTTGCTGTTTGATTTGTATTAGAATTTTCATAACACTGCATCCTGAAAGGTACAAAAAACCCCTCTGTAAACCTCTTGTGTAAATAATTTTATAATAACCTGTACTTAAGACATTTTTCATGGTGTTATCAGATCTGTACTAGCACTAAGAAGTGCTACACAGGCTTTAGAAAGGTTTCATCCCTGAGAAATACTGCTTCCAAAATGATTTGAACTTCTTCAGGTCTGAATTACTGTGAGTTAGAAAAATACCCATGCAGTACCCTTAATGCTGGGAAAAACCATAGGGAATACTTAGTCCTGCCCCTTTCTTGCATTGTGGAGGGTTGATGCAGGCTAATTGTTTTGCTTATAGCTCCATCCCCTACAAAGCCATGACTAGACCTAGCAAAAGCTACATAATTCAAAGTCTGATATTCTCTAGTGGCATTCCTTATTCCAGTGATGTTTTTTTTGAGGACTAATACTTTTGTTTCTTTGTTAAATTACATTTTTAGGGTTTGTGTGTGTGTGTGTGTGTGTGTGTGTCACAGCATGAATGTGGAAGTCAGAGGACAACTTGTAGAAGTTAGCTCTTTCCTTCTACCATGTGAGACTCAGAGATGGATCTAAGGTTTTCAGGCTTGAAGGCAGGCACTTTTACCAGCTGAGCCATCTTCCCTGTGCATTTCAATATCAAACATTAAATTCTAGGAATTTTGCTATTGGATATGATTGACTACTTTTGTACTAGTAGTACAAAAATGACTCTCTAAGATAGCTTGTAACTACTTAAATATTTTATATTTATATAAATATTTAATATGATTATTAACAGTAGAAATTTAAGAATATCATAAAAATTATCATATACCTTCTACCCAACTTCAGAAATAAGATTACTTCACTATAACTGAAGGCTTCTGCTAACTCCCTCATAGAAAACATTTGTTTTTGTCCTTTGCAAACAGAGCCTTTCCCATAAATTTAATGCTTAACACCTCTGTATTTCCTTATCACTTTGAAGAAAATTTCTACTCCTAAGAAACAGTAATACAATTTTACATATGTGCTTACATGATCTTAATGCATATATAACTATATGAAGATGTTCAAAACTCCATGTGGTCTTCTCATTCTGCTTATTTTGAAAAATACATTTTTAAATCAATGCCTTTTGAAATATATGACTTAGATTTACTAATTTTCACCACTCTATCCTATTGTCCTGACTATAGCATAATAGACAGCTTATTGCTATAGCAGACTTTGAAGTTGTTTCTAAATTTTTGCTTTAAAACCTTTGTTATTTAAAACTTCATTATGCATGTATCCTTATATGTATATGTAAAGATTCCCATAGAATACTGCATAGAACAAACCACTTTCTGTATAACAGGGACTACTGATCAAAACAAACTAGTTTTTTTTTTTTCTATAGCAACTAATAATTCTAAAATCACAATATCTTACTATAGAACTTTGCTGGTTTGCTTACAACATTACAGCCCCAGGACAGCTACTAGCTCGATGTTCAGAAAGGTTTGACGAAAACAGAACTCTGCATCACCATAAGCTCACGGGGTCTCTAGAGCATAGCAAAATGGTTGGTGGAGTCTCACATAGTGATTCTTAAGTGCTTAGCTTGGAAATGAAATGCATCCCTTCTGTCACATTTCACTGTCCAATGCAAGACTCACATGCATTCAACATCAAAGCATCAAGAAGCTTGTTCCTCCAAAGTCTAGGCAGGATTGAAGAACTGAATATATAACTATAATTATATTTTATGATTTATTTAAAATAAATATGAATTAATATTAGTGTACTATTTTGTCAATGATTCCGAAAGTCTGTCCAAATGTTACTTTAATTTATACCAACAGTGTAGTAAGAAGTGTCAGTGTGGGTTACATCATTGTCAAAGACAGCCATTGTCAGAGTTCTTCGTTTTTGTCAGCCTGGTAGGGTGAGCATGAAATAGCATCATATATGGTTTTAATTTGCTTCTCCATGGATGGTAATAAGGATGACTGATATTTTGTGTATTTTCTGTTCTCTGACATATTTTTATTGTTGGCACATTTTTCTATCAAGTTGTCATTTTCTCTTCGATGTGCAGGATTTTTTTAATATTTATTCTGGATTCTAATTCCATGTCAGTTTTATGTGATGCAAATATCTCTACAGAATTTGAGGCTTGTCATTTCACTTTTATTTATGGTGCATTTTACCATACAGACGTGTTTAATTTAAGTTGAAGACATATCATTTTCCTCATGCTATTTTGCTCTTTGTGTCTTGCTCAAAAATTCTTCCCTAATCTTGGGTCATGAATACAACTTTTGCTAAAATTTTAACAACTTAATTGTCCATCAAGTGATCTAGTTAGTAGAGAACTACCTGTATAAATAGTACAATGTATTACAATATTTTTGCACATTATAATAAAATGTATGTGTAACAACCATATATGTACAGTGTCGCTATTGCATTGTTTGTTTTCTCTAACTTCAATGTCACTCTGTTTTCGTATATAGCTGTTGTATATCCCTATTATCTCCTCCTATGAACTTCACTTTTGTTGCTGGATAATCAGCATGACTCACTGGTCTCTGTGGTTCCTAGTCTCGTCCACTCATATGACTTCGTATATAATATATATCAAAGGTGTTTCTGGGAACTGGTAATCCATTAGAAACCAAAACAAACAAAATCTCTGCTTTCACTAAGCTTCTGTTCTAGCACTTAGAGTGAATAGTAACATATTACAGTCAATAACATTCATCTCATATGCTAGAAATTGGTGGATACTGTTGGAAAAATTGAAACCAGGAGGCAGGTTTTAGAAAGCAGCTGAGCTGTCATTTTAAATAGGAGAAGCCTCCTATTTGAGCAGATGTCTGAAGACACAGGCATTCAGAAATCTGGGGCCAAGGGGGATTTTATACTACTCATGTCCAAGCATGGTTTATATATTTCACAAGTGCATGGAGTTTTCTAAAAATACAATCTTATTTTTTTTTCTTAAAATTGCCTCAGCAACTCTTTGCTGTTTGTGCTTCTACATAAACATTTTATATAAATTCCTTAGGGGATGATCCTCTATACCTTACATGGAAAAATTATTATAAGACTATTATCAAACTCTGTTCAACTTCTTCAGTAATCCTTATTTTCTCCAGTGATGCTCCATAATGCAAAAAGATAAAGTGGTTATGTAACTCGGTTTTCTTCTGCTGATAATAAAAATCTTAAAAGGTCATAGCTGAGCTCTCCATATTCTAGAATTTTTGGCTTCAGTGCATGGGGATCTTCTAAAGAGATTCCTCAAAAAACAGTGATTGTCAAGCTAAGCTTGCAAGCTAGCTACACTGGTCAGGTTTTCAGCTCTGCTATGTTAATTTCACTGCCTCCAACAGGTCACACTTGAAATTAACTGATTTGATTCTTAATTTCCTAATCAATAAAAAAGTGATAAATAGGAATGTGTATAAATCAAGAACTAACTCAATACAATTTTGTGCAGCCTGAAATCGTGTGTCTTTGCTATGATATATGTGGTTCGCCATATCTGTCAGTAAATATGTCATTGAAACTTAACTTAGGATATCTGCAGAGCAGTAAACATCCCCTAGATCAAAGTGACTTCCTGAATCATCCTCCTTGCCCAAATCCTTCAAGGTCTCTTTTCAGCCTCTGAATCCTGAGCATTCCCCAACCTTATTTCAACTTCATACCCTGGAGTTATGGACACATGAGGTCTCTACACACCCTGTTGTTTCTTCAAATGCCCTTTCCTCCTTGTTCCTAGAGAGCACTTAAAGGTCATCAGCTCTGTGGCACTTTCTCTATTATTTCAAGGCATAGTTAAGATATGATCCCATGCTATTTGATCATCATGTTCCAGGTACAAGAGGATATTCATTATTGTGTTTTCAAAGTTTAGGTCAGGCCCAACTTGATTGGTCTGAAGATGACTGTAAAATACAGTTGAAGGAAGGCACGGCAGAATCCTTTACAACCTGTGACCTAAAAAATAGGATGTGTCCTAATAGCCAGAGATAATGCTATTATTGGCTAAGAATCTGGGCCGACATTCCTTTATGACTCTCTGGGAATTTTACAATGGCCTTAGTACAGCACGGTGTGGTTCCAATAGTTCAGTGATGAGAAAGAAGAAGCTCATTATTACTCAGTGTTGAACAAAATAGCCTGTGGATTGAAATAGGTTTTAAATGCAGGTAATGGCACCTATCAGATGAAATCTGAAGCCCAAGAAATCTATTTTCATGTTCCTGCTTACCTATAAAGGCACCCTCCTGATTCGGTGAGCATATTAATTGCTTTCTTTGTAAGGAGTTCTACGCCTGGGAAATAAACCTGGCTGACCAGCCTATGAACCCAAATCATCTATTTTTGTATTGATTTAGCACTGACTCACTTAACCTCTTAAAGCACCTAATTTTGTTGGGTTGTAGAGTAAGGTGAAATCTCTCTTATATTTATTGTACCTCCCCATAGCCCTGTGAAGTAAATGGTCATAAATGACAGTTGCAAAACTTGTGCTTCAAACTTCCCTATTGGAGTTATTAGACTATTTTCTCAGACAATGGCCAATTGAGCCCTTGCATGTAAATGCATATTGATAATTATATTCAAGTTCTGCTTTGCCATTTATTCATTTCCTGCCTTACACTGTGTCATGCATTACAAAAAATGTCGTTCTTCCTACAATTATATTTTCTCATATTTATGCATCTCATATATTAATGCTAGGATTATTTGTTATACATTCCAATTTCAAGTTCACAATATAATTTGATTCCTCCTTTCTCCTACACCAAATGTATTTCTAAAAATGATGCTAAGAAAAACTTGCTTCTCTGAAAAACACCATTAAGAAAATTCATTCTATTTGTTCTTAGGCCAACAGTGCCCATTTAGCAGACAATTTTATTGCGCTATGTACATCGATATGTGCATCTTTTTGAAAATCCATTGTACAGTGACTCCAACATCACTTTCTGGCTGTAGAAATTGTGGGGCTTATGAAGTGCATAGCTTCCTGAACTTCCCCGTAATTCCACTTCATCACACAGCAGGTTGTTCCTGTTTATTATTGTATCTCAACTCTCAATTGTTTCATTCACCACACAATTCAAGTGCTGGAATTTACCAAGCCAAGTTTGTAAAACTTATATAGAAACAGTAAGTGTCTTCAACACGACAATATGTCATCAAACATCAATAGCTTTATTTGGGTGTCTTCCATAGCTCCCTTTGCTCCTTCACATATCTAACCTAAACTCATTAATTAAATTTACCTTAAGCATTACTTCTTCCAAGAAGTCATCTTTAATGTACAAGCTAATTTTAATGCTATTTTATATACCCTCATGCCACCCTAAGCACAAATTAGTAGTAGGACTTGCCAAAACACTCCTTAAATTTAACTGTCTAGCTTTCTCCAGGACATAAGCTTTTAAAAATGGGAATCACGGGGCTGGAGAGATAACCTAGCAGTTAAGAGCGCCAACTGCTCTTGCAGAGGACCAGGGTTCAATCCCCAGCACCCACATGATGGATGAAAACCGTCTGTAACCCCAGTTCCAGGAGAACTCCAGTTCCAGGGGAATCCGAGACCCTCTTCTGACCTCCGCGGCATTGCACGACACAGGTGCACGGACCTACATGCAGACAGTATGGGAATCATGTCTGGCATAGTGATCTTGCCTTTAACCTTGCCTCCCCAGCACTAGGGAGGCAGAGGCAGGAGAGTTTCTGTGACAGCAAGGCCAACATCATTCACATAGTGACTTGTAGGCCAACTTGGGTATAGGGAGACCTGTCTCAATAAGGAAAAAAGAAAAAAATAAATAAAAGCCGGACTCTTGTTTATGTGTGGCTCCATCCTAAGCATAATACCTACTAGCAGTCAGTACTTCATACATATTTAAGGATTAACACTGAGGAGGTGGTTCATCAGGAAGGAGTACCCCACCAAGCCTAACAACCCGAGTTCAGTCACTGAGGATCCTCATAGTAGAAGGAGCGACTTGAATGGCTCCATTGTCTATGGTACATGTGCACTCACACACACATACACTGAAACATCACAGTAAATAAATAAATAAAAATTAATTTAAAAATTAAAATAACAAAAACAGTCTACTTTCTCTGGAGATCTCATTTTGGACTCTGATCAGTTCAGGCTGTTTCCTTTCATGGGTTGGCAGATTATCCAGGAATAACCTTTTACTCCTACTGATGAAGCACAAGCAATTAGATATACAGGTATTTAAATCTCTAGAGAAAGTAGACTGTTTTGCTTCTTGACCAATTGTGTCCCTTTTCTAAAGCCTAGGGAACAATCTGCGGAAGAAGGGATGTGGTAGATGGAAGGGCTGTGATTGGGGTGAATTATGAAACTACAGAAGTATAGACTGGACTCTTATTTGATCAACATGATTGTACATACAAACCCCTCCAGATGGACAAGGGGGGCCTTGGGCATAGCTACTTGCAAATTGGTTTTGCATGAAGGATGCTTGTATTCATTACTTACTACTTTTTATTAAAAATCAAATAAAAAATTAAAATTACAAAAATAAATATTTTAAAATTAAAAGCAAATGGATCTTGCTACTTTTCCTTCCATGTCAAAAAACAAAACAGTTTTTCTAGGCATGCCTGTTCAATTAAACTTGCTTTCATCCAAATGAAGTTCTGTACAGGTCTTTGCATTAGGAACTCCATAAATATTTGTATAAGTAATGAATAAATAAATAAAATGTAAATTCTGAAAAAACTGATTTTTCCCCTCGAAGCAGTACTAAAAATATGCATAAAGGGACCTGGAGAGATGGCTCAGTGGGTAACAGCACTTGCTACACCATCATGAGGCCCTGAGGTTGGACCTCAGTACCTGACAAAAGCCAGACATTGTGGTGCACACCTGTAACTTCAATGCTGGGGGTGGGGAGGAGTAGAGGCGGTGATAGCTGGATCTTGGAATTTACTTGCTGGCCAGACAGCCTAGCCAAAACAGTGAGTTCCAGGTACAAATAGACCCCTTCTCAAAGGAATGAGTTTGGAAGTGAGAGAGCAGCATGATCAATATTCTCCTTTGGCTTCTGCACAGGCACATACGTGCATAAAATCATGCACACAAGTGCACAGAGATGCATCCACCACACATATGCATTATTAATTCATGCACACAGTGCACAGAGATGCATCCACTACACATATGCATTATTAATTCATGGACACAGTGCACAGAGATGCATCCACTACACATATGCATTATTAATTCATGCACACAGTGCACAGAGATGCATCTACTACACATATGCACATACTATACAAACACATAAAATAAATTAAAACTAGGATAAAATTGGTCTCATTACAAAAAATTGATGTATTCTTAGTGATCTTTTAAAATAACAAGCACAGGTGCAAAAGTAAAAACAAAACAAAAACCCTGCAAGAACTGACTACAATTCCACCTGTTCTGAGATTTCTGAACCTTTCATCCAAATTATGTTCATTGTGCACGCACCTACAAATGGTTGCACAGCATGCTTACAATTTAAAGCTTGGCTATTATGGCGAAAAAAGTCTGCCAATGATTAACAAAGCAGCATTTTTTTTAAACCTGGAAGAATTTTGTGAACAAATGCTTTACCAAAATGAGATACCTACGGTTGCCAATTAGTCCAGTGTGAATTAAGCCAAGCACTAAGAAGCTCATTCCTCTTTTTGCCCATCCTACACACAATGCTCTTCCACCTTCTCCCTGGCTGTGGAGATTGATCCAGTGCAGATCTGCCGCAGATGAATTGCTCAGAGGGTGTCAGATGGGAATGTTTCAGTGCACATCCTCACACTATTCTGCAATTGTTATTTTTCATGGGCGTCCACATACTGGTAATATATCCCTAGATTTGACCGTAATCTTGCCGCTGAGCTCACCTGCAGGTCTCGTAAACTTGTTTTAGTGTAGCCTTAAGTCACAGATTCTCTGTAACCAGACAGATAGTGCTACCCCATAACATCCATTAGAGAACACATCTGAGCTTACATCTCCTGCTGGTAAATGTATTCAAGGGGGACAACATTCTGCTGAATGAAGACTTACATTACAAAGCCACTGAGTGGTCCCATCCCTATTACCTTTGTAATTGAATTAGCCATTTCTAATGTATACTTGTTTTTCTGAAATGCCCTTAGATTTCCTTGATTCCCTTGGATTATTTTAAAAGTTGAATACAAATACTAATTACATTCTGAAACTTCCTGGTTTAAAGTCTGGAGAATGACTGAATCTGAAATTTTAGGAAATGGGCAAGGAATAAAATGTTGTGCAAACAATGCACCTTCTTTCTCAACTGTGTCACTTAATTTCAGCTCTCTGGTTGTTTCCAATGATATTTGCCAATGGCAGTACAAAAGATTGACTAGTGATCCTTTAAAAATTATGTACATATCCTGCCCCTGAAACCTATGAATATAATTTTATTTTGCAAATTTTTTTTTCAGCAGATGTAACTAGGACCAAGAGATGATATTACCTCAGGTTATCAAGTGGTCCTAAAATCCAAAAGCAAGTGACCCATGAGAGACAGAACACCAAGGGAAAAGAGAGGCAGTGATCAGGAGCTGGAGAGATGGCTCAGTGGTTAAGAGCACTAGGTCCTCTTGTAGAGGTCCGGGGTTTAATCCCCAGAACCCATATGGCAGCTAATAACTGTCTGTGACTCCAATTCCCAAGGATCCAATGCCCTCTTCTGACCTCCACAAACATTGCACAACATGGTTGCACTTATACCCATTCAGGCAATACACTCATACACACATGAATTATGCGATTGCAGACATGTACCACCACAACTGGATTATGTAATGTTGACCATCAAACATAGTGCTTCATGCATGCTAACCAAGCACTTTTCCAGCTGACCTACATCCCCAGCTAAATGCAGAAATCCATGCAAGAAACTAACAGCTTGGAAACTGGTTCCATATCTGAACCAGCTTAACCAGTGTAGGGAATCAAGGCCCTGAGGATGTTTATGTTTAGACAACATAGCCCAGATATGGATTCCCAGCAGAATCCAAGATGGCTAATGCTAGACATCTAGAAGGCTATGAGTCAGCACACACTGACTGATACAAGAATGCTGGACCCCCCAAAGCAAACAGTGATGTATTCTGTTATGAAACCATTTTTGACAGAAGCCACCTTAGTGTGATTTTCCTATAAAAAGTCCTTGGGACCAAGAGCAGCCTGTGCCCTTGCCTAGAGAAAATAGAGCATTTTGTATTTCCAGTGGCTCCACGAATCTTTTTTTTTTTTATTTCTGTATGTGTATGAATGTACTGTCTGCATGCAAGTTTGTGCACCCATGTCGTGCAATGCCGCGGAGGTCAGAAGAGGGTGTCGGATTCCCCTGGAACTGGAGTTCTCCTGGAATTGGAGTTTCAGACGGTTCTTGGCCGCCATGTGGGTGCTGGGGATCGAACCCGGGTCCTCTGTAAGAGCGGTCAGCGCTCTTAACCACTAGGCCATCTCTCCAGCCCATGCTCCACGAATCTTATCGAACTTCGTGGCTCTTCTTGACCTGTAATTCCTAGACCTGGAACTCGGCCCCATGGTAAACGTGGTTACAAATGTCATTGTTCCTTTATGTTTTGTGATATGTGCTGTAGACACAGGCTTTCGAGAAGGGAATTTACAGAGATTTTCTTATTGTTTGTTGGTTTTGAAACTCTCCTCTAGCAAAAATAACAGTCTCGTTTCTAAAGCAAATCTCATAGAGGGTCGGTCCTCTCAGTGATCTCCTGCTTTTTTCTTTCCCACTCAGCTTGAAGAGGATGTGCTCATAAGCGGAGGGAACACATGGCAGAAAGGCCTGCAGAGACAAGTGTGATGTGCACTTGAGCCTTTCCAGAAATCTGGACAGTCAAATGAGTGAACATCACAGCATCCATCTGAAGAAAGACGCTGTCACATTTCTGTACACAGTATGTAAATTATCACTTTGCCTCAGAGGAGTTTACATGGTGAACAATGGACTAAAAGTCAAGAAATGTCAATTATTTTTTAATATTTTATTTATTCTTTTTATTTTATGTGTATGAGGGTATTGCCTACATGTAAGTACACCCCTGTTGTGTAGTGACCACAGAGGTCAGAACAGGGCATCAGATTCCCTAGAACTGGAGTTAACAATCGTTGTTAGCCACTATGTAGGTAATGGAATTAAACCCAGGTCCTCTGCAAGAGCAGCCAGTGCTCTTAACAACTGAGCCATCTTGATTTTCCCAGGAAATGTCAATTCTTATCCAAACTACAGCTAAAAAGACTGTCTGCCTCAACCCACAGTTCCATGCTTCCTGGCACTAAGTTAATTCATCTGTAAAATAAGGCATTTTTAACCCTAATCCTAACCCTATACTCTCTAACAGTTTGCCAGCTCTAAAAATTGTGCTCCTATTTAAACAATAGATCACTCCTATGTCCAAAAGCAAGCCGGATTTTACCAGTGGGAAGGACTTACAAAGAGGGAAAAGGCACTCTGAAGGAACAGGTTGTCCTGCAAAACAGCCTCAGTGCATGCACTTCTGGTCCCCCAGGGACAAGCAGCAGCATTCTGAGTCTGTAGTGCTCTAGTAAGAGAGGTAAAAGGAGAGTCAGCAAAGGCAAGACATGCTGGCAGAGCTAGGCTCTCTACCTTTGTCTCCTCATCACTTGGGAATAAATACCCACAGCCCCTGTTGAATTGATATCCCGTAAACTCGCAATTTTCTAAGATCAGCTTATTGAGTCTAACAAAATCATGTTGTGAGAGCTGGCCAAGATAAGTGTCATTCTGATAGTGGGAGCTTTCTTACCAGACAAAAATGGCACAGTATTCTTAGAATCTAGGTATCAGGATTGATCTTCAGGTTCCCTGTCTTTCGACGGTGGCCGCAATCCTGACTGCTGAGAAAGGCACAGTGGCAGCACCTGTCAGATAGAAAGAAGAGGGGTGGAAGTAGCAAGAGCTTCCCAGCACTGTGGCTCTCTTGTTGCCTATGAAATATGTCACTCCTTTCATTCAGAAGAATCTAGGTATATGGCACTAAATTGGTAAGAATTGTAATACTGTAAAAAGCCAAATGCTGCAAAGTGAATGCTATTTCTTAGTCTGCTGAGACTTTCTGGATAACTAGTGAAATGCTAAAGAGTGCTGCCTCTACAGTGGGCTGTCAGGCAGGTAGAAATGCCTCTGCTCCTTGATTTTTCTCTCAAAATAGAATCATACCAGACTTCTTTAACAAAATTTGCTTTAAAGAGTTGATCTAAAAGCTATTAAGTTGTAGCCAAATACATACTCTAAAACCTAAATGAATTAAGATCATGACAGACTGAGAACTAATGGGTTGATTGATCTACTTGTAATTAGATTACAAAAGTACTCATATTGCTTGGTAACAGTCTATAAATGTCCCCACATATCATCCCACTTTGGTAGATATCATGTATTAGATGAATTTTAATATTTTTGATGACTAAAATCCTGAAATGCTTTGGGCTTAATTTTCAATGTGTTATCTCAAGGAGAGAAAAAATTAATGAGACTGTAGTTGTTTACAGATATAAAGATTATTTTTTTGTAATACATACTCCTAAGGTTATCACAGATCACAATAAACCCATTATAAGTTGAAATTAAGAACTATTTTAGTACACATGAAATGTGAATACCCTGGCTTATCTTAGACTATACTGCACATGCCCAGCATAGTTTCATTAGCCAAGCATGGGGCAAAATCAAAACCAAAGCTTATATTATTACTGTATTAGTCACTTTTCTGTTATTGTGATAAAACCACCATGACCAAGGGAACTTTGAAAGGAAGAGTTTACTTGAGCTTACAATTGACAATTCCAGGGAAATAGAGTCCATAGTTGTGGTGAGGCATGGTGGCAGGAGCTGGAGCAGAAAGCCGAGGCTTACATCTTCAAGTGGGCACAGGAACCAGAGAGAGCAAATGGAGACTCGCAAGGTTTTTGAAGTCTCTAAGCCAGCCCCCAATGATGTACTTCCTATGTAGCATGGCCAAAACAGCTCCACCAACTGGGGACAAAATTTCTGAATACTCGAAGCCTAATGGGAGCATTCTCATTCAAACCACCACAGTTGGTAATGGGCTGAATATTTCATACATTAAATTCCTGTATCCAGAAACACAGTGGCAGCATAGCACAATACAGACTATGGGATGTTTATGCTAATTTATGGCAGGCCTGACTGGAAACTGCACTTCATTGCTGCTGCCCAGCTTCTCCAGAGAATATGGCACATGTCTCTTCCACACAACAAGATCAAAATCTAAAACTGGAAGTGCTATTTCTACTGAATGTATACATTGTATGCATCATTGTTTAGTCAAAAGACTGAGTCAAACTATCATAAGTTACATATTATATACTATACACATAATACATATGCAGTTTTACACAGATAATGTGTGTATGTATGTACGTATGTATGTATGTGGTATGGTGTATAGGGGTGGGGTAGATAAATATGTCTATGCATGTTTATGGGGGCCAGATGTTGATACTGGATTTCTTTCTCTATTCTCCATATTATTCTTTGAGACATATAAATTCAATGAACTTGGAATTCACCGATTTGTAAGACTAGATCCCAGTGAGGCCCAAGGATATTCCCAGAACTAGGATTACAGGTACCTGCCACCATATATCACTATTTATGTGGATGCTGACAAAATGAAATAAGGTCTCATGCTTAGGCAACAACTTTACCAACTGAACCATCTCCCAATCTCCACTATCTATACTTTCAAATCATTGTGAAATATTCATCTATAGTATTGTTACATTTTAAATCTACTAATCTCTTTCAAAAGTTTAGATGGATAGTAATTAACTAGTGCTTAGTAATTGACTTCTACATAATTGAAGTTTATACTAGTGGCTTAGCTCCTCTTTTTCTTCTATTCTCATTGAAAATTCAATTATCAGAATCCCTGGATGGGGCTCATATATTAAACCTCACCTACCCAAGGCTCAGAGAGCATTGCAGAAGAGGGGGTGGAAAGATTCTAAGAACCAGGGCTGGTGCATAAAATTAAAGAAGCAGTGACTTACGATTGACTGTAAGCTTTCACATGAGAACTTGTGGCATGGGACACATTGAGAAATGGATGAAGGACCATCCCTGGACTGAGAACTATAAGAGACTGAATACTGTTGGGTGAGGAAGGGTATGCCTTACTTAGATTCTTAGATATGATAGCCAGACTCTAGTGGATCTATTTGCACAGAAGGATGTCTGGGTTTGGGAGCTTGACTGGATAAGGCTTAGCTTCGATGTTGCAATGCATGAGTTCTGATGGGGAAGTGGGGCTTAGGGATTTGGGTTTGATTGGAAACCATTGTATGAGTTGTTCAAATGCTCAATAAAAAATATTAAAAAAGTAACATATCAGCAAAGTTCACATCTCTATCTAGGTAGATGTTATTTCTTTGTTCCAGTCTCCATTTCTGATGGTCTGTCTGCTGGTCATACCCACTCTGATTCAACACAGAGCCTTCTTACAATACACATCAAGCTAAACCCACATGATCTGACTTGTGTCTTTTCTAGCTTTTTTATTATTTTATGTGTATAAATGTATTATCTGCATGTATATCAATGTTCCCAGGTGATGCAATGCCTACAGAGATCAGAGCAGAGTGTCAAATTCCTCTGGAACTAGAGTTACAGACAGCTGCCATGTGGGTGCTGGAAATCAAACCCGGGTCCCCTGCAAAAGCAGCCAGTACTCTTAACCACTACACCATCTCTCTAGCCCTTTTTCTGTGTTTTCTAAATCTATTTATCCCGTAAGCTCAAAACTTTATGAAACAGCCAAAAAGTCTGCATTTCTATATCATTTTCCATATTTCATAGTCATTTAATAAGCTACTTTGTTAAATATTAAAAAGTTTCATTCTTCTGCAATAGTAAAATCAAACCCTTCTCTTCATCTACACTGTTAGATCTCTACCCATCAGTCTCACCTAAACTTGCTCCTCGGTTCATCTCATGACCGCGGTGATAGTGCTATGATGAAACAGAGTACATTACTCTCCTTAAAATTCTTCACAATCTTCACAATACACATGCACTAGTTACATTTCCTATTGCTGTGGAAAAATACACTGATCAAAACAGCTTACAGCAGAAAGGGTTTATTTTAGCTCACAATTCAACGGTACATTCCATTATGATAGGAAGTCCTAGTAGCTGGAGTTTGAGTCAGCTACTAGGTGTCGTTTCAGCAGAGAGTGAGGATACCTTGTGCTGTTAGCTTCCTCCTTTTTAACCAGTCCAGGGAACAATGCTGTCTTGTCTTATTGTGAGTCCTCCATCTTAGTTAACTAATCAAAACAATCCTTTAAAGACATACCTAGAGGTGTGTCTCCTATGTAATTATAGATCTTGTCAAGTTAATAATCAATATTAGCCTCCACTTTGCCAAACTTTGTCACCTTGAAATTCAAACACATCAACTTTTCAGTCCTACTGTACTATCCCTCTCTCCATAGTCTCATGATCACCACATAATCAGAATATTATACATAAAATACAATTTTAAGTGCCCCCAGATTCTAAAGATCCCAACGTGGCTTAAAAGTCTAAAGTTAAAATCTCATTGAGACTCAAAATGTATTTTATTTTTATCTCCTATAGTTCCAACGTACAACAGCACACAGTAAACATTCCCATTTCAAAGAGAAGGGCTGGAACCTAACAAAGAATTACCAAACCAAATCAAGACCCAAGTTCAGTAGAGCAGACATCAAATCCACCCTGTCTGGTATTTGGAGCTTGCAATGTAATCTTCTGTGCTCTAAGGACTTGCAGTAAAGTTCAGCAAGATATGCTTTCTTGTCACTCCATAAAATACCATGAAGTAGAATACTATCTGTGGGAAATTCTTACTCATGCTTGAGTTGACCAGGAACCATCCTCCACCAAGAGCCATGCCTGATCTTCTTTCTAGTTGGCCATTCCTGCCTCTGTCTTTGGATGTGTCACTGTAAGCAAAATTCTAGTTGGGTCATAAGTTATTCCATTTGATCTCACTTCCTTCAACTATCCCAAGGGTATTATCAATTCTCTTCCTTTTTTCTCCTGTCTCCTCTTCGTGGTGAAATATACAAATAAGAGGCTGGAGAGATGGCTCAGCAGTTAAGAGTGCTGACTGCTGTTGCAGAGGACCTGGGTTCGATTCCCGGCACCCACATGAGAACCGTCTTTAACTCCAGTTCCAGGGGAATCCAACGCCCTCTTCTGACCTCTGCGACATTGCATGACACGGGTGCACCAACCTACATGCAGACAGTACATTCATACACATAAAAAATAATAAATAATTTTTTTAAAAATTAAAAAATATTTAAAATATACAAATAAGCATACATTTTAATAGAATATTCCTGGTTAAAATTTCTTCTGTAATTTCATAGATCTTTTAACTACTGCCCTGCTTTTCTATTCTCTTTTGCATAGATAGATAGATGATAGAAAGATAGATAGATCAAAGCATACACACATATACAATATATATATATATATATGCTTTGGTCTTGATTTCTTCTCCTATTTCCCATTCTGTTACAAATATTTTTTTAACTCCACTGCCACTGCTCTTGTCAGTGCCATCAGGGTCCCTCACATTACTAATTCAGAGGTCAGTTCTTAGCCCTCTCCTTATTTATTCAGTCATCAGCCTTTGACATAGCTGATCCATTTCCTCTCTTTCAAACACTCAACTTAATTCCTTCACTTGATTTCTGGGAAAGCACTGCCTCCTCCTACTATGTTGTAATCTATTTCTAAGCCATGCTTATTGATTTTTCCTCATCTCCTTGACTTCTTAATGTGGAAGTGCAGCAGGGCTTCAAGAGACCCTTGTCATCTTAACCTATGTCTGCTCCTTTGGGTAGCACACATAGTATCATGTTGAAGGTATTATCTTTGCTCTTCCAGCTGCAAAGCTTACATTTCCCAGCTATAATCCCTGCCCTTTACTTCAGATTCATATCTAGGTTGTTGCTTGATGAGGTAACATGAATTTATCTTGATTATCCCAAATTTCAGCAAGTAAATATTGAACTTACATCTCTTCTTTCTTATCTTCCAAATTTTAGTGGATTTCAATCAGATCTTTCTCAGTACCCCTCAGGGATGATATTTCTAGTCATCTTTGTCTCTTCTCTTTTGTTCATATTTCACAGTTATTCCATCAGCAAGCCCAATAAATTGTAGCTTTAGGATATACCAACAATATGACTACTTCATACCACATTCTTTTTAAATACACAATTCAAGTAACACTGAGACTACTGCAAAAGGTTGTAAGCTTTCACTTTGCTTCTATTTGCCAAACTGTTCCTGTTAAAATGTAAATCACATCACTACACTATTCAAACCTTTCAGTGGCTTCCAAACTCTCTCAACAGCAAAATCATACTCTAAAGGAAAATAGTCAAAATTATTTGCGAACTCAAGAACTCTTGGACTTTATTTCCTTTTAGTCTCCTCTGTTTTAGCCACGCCAGTCTATCTCCTTCTGTATAAATGAGCCAAAATTACCACACGTCAGGTCAATGCATTTGTGGAGTCCGAGCCTATAGTACTCCTCCAAGATATGACTCTGCTCTTTCATTTCTCCTCCTCAAGTCTTTGTTCTCATGCCAGCTTCTCTGTGGGACTTTGGCCACCTTATTTATGACTGCAGCCCAACCCTGCCGACATGCCACTACAACTTTTCAGTTTTATTTTCCTATAAAGACAGTATCCTCTTAATTCCTAGGCATTTTTTGCTTGTTATATTTCCCCTCTCTAAAAATATGACCTCTAAGACCTCGAAGTGTTTTGTGAGTTTTATTTACCCTGTATTCCAGACCAATAACTATGTAGATACTATATAAATATTTACTAAGAAAATTAATGCATTTAGCTATAGATCATGCCATGTCTTTAGAGACATGAAAACAAAATATGCTCTGCAAAGAGGGAACTGAATACAATAAATACAAGGAATGATCTAAGAGCTTCCAATAACTTCATCAAACACCCAAAACAAGAAAATCTGTTTCTGTCTCTGTATGTGCTAACAGCATGTATAGTGTCATCATACACCAGACCTTTGCAGGAAGCTGAAAAGCATGTATGCTGAAAAGGGGAATACAATTTTTGGGTTCTTTTGGTCATATTGAGGGGCTCTTCATCTCTCTGAAAACTGTGATTAGGGATCACATGATCCCTGAGGTAACATACAAGATGATAAAAAAAAATGCAGACAAGCGTACATGTGGGAAAATAGAAAAATAATGAAGAAGGCATGTACTGAAATACCTTGACTGAAAAATGGAAAGGGAATATCACCAACTCCCTCTGAAAGGTAGGTCAAAATCATTCTATTATAATAAGCTTTTAAATAGCTTTTACACTAATTTTAACAGTAAAAGGATTTTAAACATGAGTTTTATCACAGAATGCTTTAAGAAAGTTTTTACTACTGTAGCAAATTAACTCAGTATCTGAAAAGTATAACCAAATAAATATTTTTCCTTTTCCTACAAATTTGCCATACCTCCATGAGGATCACGGGTCTCTAACACATTTCAGGTTCTCGAGTCCTTCTTACCTGATAAATCTGCAGTATCTTTGATTTTGCAATTCCTACCCTGGATTTTCCATTCATGAGCAGAGAATACGTTAGGAACTAACTATACTTTAGGTGAGTGCATATGTCTGTGATCAGGTTGTGAGCCAGACCTTAGACACAGAGACATACAAACTGAGACAGAGGCTGTGAACTAGAGTTTAGCTATATGCCTAAGAAAGTCCAACTAGCCATCTATCAACAATGATATCTTAGCTTGCAATTTTTACCAACTTTCAATCTAAGAGATTAACCTTATGTCATTCAGGAACACTGAAAGAAGCCATGAGATTCCTGGGTCAGGGAGGAAGAACGTTGTTTAAACACAGAAACAGCATGATCAGAGAAACTGATTGTTTTATTTTATGCAATTTATTGCCAAATTCTGAAGTCCTAGTGCTTTCAGGATTTCAAAAAGAAAGGCAGAATAATACCTGTAGCAGAATCTATTACAGAAAAGGAAGTCTAAATCTTCCAAAAAAGCAATGAACAGAATATTCTTGGCCTTTGTTCTAGAAACATTATCTTCCTGCTCCATTTTTTCATTTCTTTAAAAAAATATTTTTATTGTTATTAAACTTTTTCCATAGGTCATGCATCATTTCTCAATCAAATCTAGAGTCACTTCCCTTTCCATACCCCCCACCCCACCCAAGTCCCTGCACTCTGCCATATATATCCTGCATCTTTTTCTGAGTCTTTCCAGAGTTTTTTTCAGTTCTTTTTTTGTTGTTCTCTCCAACTTGTATTGCTACAGTATATATACACATATATGCATAGTTATATATACATACATACATACATACATACATACATACATACATACACATATCACTCGAATTGTAGGATTTTTTTTTTCCTAAAAGATGTCATGTTTGCCTTAAGAAGTGCTCAAAGGTTCCTCCTTGGCAATCCCAAACAACCATCAATCCTGCACTTTTGCTCCACATTGGGGTCTTTCCCTCCCATGTTCCCCAAATGAAATCCAGTAAGCACTCGTCCTGTCTTGATCCCCCTGTACTGGCCTCCATGATACAGCCCAGGTAGTCCAACAATGGCAGTCTATATTCTGACAAGGCTAACATCCCCTTAGCTGTTTAGTCCACAAGCTGGGTATCTCAGTAGTCCCCATCTGGCATTGAAGGTTTGGAGGATTCTTGGAGAGACATGAGTCCTCAGTCCATATTGGAAGGTTAAAAAGCTGTGTCTCATGTCTTTGAGGAGTGCCAAAAACAGTGGCAGCCACAGAGTAGATGCACTTGCCAGTAAGAATTGAAGACAGGCCAAACAACAACACTCTCTTTTTTCTTTTTGTCTTTTTACTAAGAAAGAATATCTGAAACAAATAGCAGCTGATGCATCACATGCAAAATGGGCAAAAATCCAAGAAAGTCATGGAGAAATTTGTTCCCAAACAGCCATATATAATTAAACAGTTCTCAACCAAATAATTTAAGGTAGCTCAAACAAAAGACACCAAATGATTTATTAACAGCTTCACATATTTAGGTTGTATCCTAATTGTCCAGATTAATCCAGATTTAAAGAACCTCTATTCCACTATCTAAATAAAACTAAGAAAAGGTCATAGCTGTAATTAGGGCATTCACAAGGTCTAGAGAGTTGTCTCAGAAGGTAAGAGCATGTACTGCTCTTACAGCAGACCCAAGCTCAGTTACCAGTACCCGTGTTGGGTAGTTTGCATCTGCCTGTAACTCTAGTTCTGGGATATCTAATGTCTCTTGCCTCCAGGGGTCTCTCTCTCTCTCTCTCTCTCGACATTAAAATAATAATTTTTAGCTGTACACTTGTCAATACCATCCTACCATCTCTGCCTCAGGCCAATGTGGGTCTCAGGATCCACCCTCACCCCAAACTTGAGGTTCTGGCCTCTGTCTGGTTCCTGAGACTTCTCTACAACCCATAATCTTCTGTGTGCCCCACAACTTCAATCTCACAGTCTATCAACCAACTTGTTCACCTCTAAGTCCCCATTCCACTGTGGTGAGCCAGGACTCTGTGAAGTCAAATCTAATATCTCAACTCATAGGCTGCACCTATCTCTAGCTTAACAGAGACCAATTCTTTTGCCCCACTTGCACACCAGCATAAAGTAACCTCGAAATTGAACACCAAGCATTACATACCAGAGCTATAACATGACAAGTTGGAGAAACAACAAAAGAAACAAATACACATTAAAATATTATTTCACATACCGATGCCAACAAATTTCACCACACAAGTCCAAATGCCTACTTCTCATCAAGAAACAGACAACATGAATAGCCGAGATAACATAGCTGCTACAGAAATTAGCAACCCCATTGTAATGTTTCCTGAGAATGACAACTAATGGATACACAAACCAAAGAGGTCAAAATGACAATTACAAATATGTTCAAGGAACTGAAAGAGGATATGAATAAAAGAATGAATGAAGATTGTAAAAACACAGACATGAATGAATAAAACAGCTAAAACAATTCAAAGCAGGAAATTATAATTCAGCTTTTAAAAATGTTCTACACATTTAGTTGTCAGAGAAATGCAACTTAAACCCACCTGGAGATTCCCTCTTATACCACTTAGAATGGCTAAAATGCAAAAACCCAACAAGGACAAATGCTGGTGAGGATGTTGAGAAAAGAAACACTTCTCCACTGCTGGTGACAGTAAGAACTGTTGTAGCCACTATGGAAATCAGTGTGGAAATTCCTCAAAAAGCTCAAAATTCATCTACCATATGATCCAACCATACCACTCTTAGGCATATATCCCAAAGACTCTCTACCCTACTATAGAAATATCCATTCACCCATGCTGTCTTTTCATAATAGCCAGAAATTGCAAACAACCTACATGTCTATCAATAGATGAATGGAAAATGAAAGTAACCAATTGAATATGATTCAGCTCTTAAAAAAGGAAATTTGCAGGTAAATTGATGTAACTGAAAGCAGTCATGCTAAGTGAACTATCCCAGACTCAGAAAGACAAACATCACATTCTCTCTCATCGCTGGAAGCTAGTTTTAAAATCCTAGATATGCATGTTTCAATTTGAAAATCCAGAGAAGTTAGGAAACTAACAAAAGGCCATGGAGCTAGGGGAGGCAGTGAAATAAAGGGGGCAAAGGGAATAAGGAACCAGAAAGGGCCAAATGGGGAGTAAATGGGAGCTCAAGGCAGAGAATGGATTATGGGGAGGGATTACCAACAACAAAAGACTTTAGAAGAAAGCCAAATGTGTAGGAGCGAAACTTTGCTTGGCTCAAGGCAGGACCTGTAAGAGAGAGTTATCCGATATCTCTGTGAGTTATCTGTTAGCTCTGGAAGGCTGGAAGGCTGAGATATTACAGTGTTTTCTTGCCTCGCCCTATCTCTGCAAAGTTCCAGTACCAGATGGTCCCTTCCCTTGAGGCATCTCTAGTTTACCTGTTGCACAAACAGGAGCTCTGCAGCCCCCTGATTAGAGCCAAGGTGGCTCACCCTTCCCTTCCACCTGCCCCCCACTTCCTTGCCCAGAGAACAGTAACTTTTGGTATATAAGCACACAGCTGGCATGAATAAAGGGAGACTCTATTCTCCAGGACCTCGCCCTCTGAGAACGTCTTTTTTTGTCTTTCTATTCCATCGGGTAACTTTCTTGAAATCCCCTCCCCCCTCCTGGCCAAAGCTAAGCCTAGAGACTGTGGCCTGCAGGCAGGAGACAGCCTTGAAGCTTGCAGTCCTGTGGAGCTGCCAAATCTGCTTCAAGAGAGGGAAGAAGATCATGTGAATAGCAGCCACTTGCATGTATAAAGGACTATCCAAATGACAATAACTCCTACACCAAATGGAAATATACCACTAGAGAAACTTCTTAAAATGTATACATATTCATTATAAAAGGAGATTAAAAGGAGTTACCTTGTAACAGGGTAAATCCCCTTCTAGATACCATAAGCTAATAAAACCCCAATGCCAGGAATGGATACCTCATGAAGCTGTTGAACAAGAGTCCCATGGACTCTTAAACACAAATGGATATTGTGCTTGCCCACCAAAACGTCATGGTAAGACCTGATTGCTGCACAAACTACATAGATGAACTGTAAAACAAACAAGTGCAATCAAGCTGATGCTTTCCTCAAAGCTTTATCTCTACTGGTTGCCTTTCATAGTGCTGGGTGTTGTTCTATAAGATACCAGAGGAGAAAATTAATCATCAGCCTTACCCAGGTATAAATCCTGTGTAATAGTGGTATGAAGATTACGATAGTAATCAAGCACTTGCTAATTGGATTTAAGGTCCACTTCATAGAATGGAGGCCATACCTGATATTGAGATCAGACTTAGGAACATGAGGCTACAGCGGTCACAGGACATAGTGGAGAGCCCAAGACTAGATTTTTACTAAACTGATGTAGCATTATACTGAATGGCTTATTGTTATTCCCACAGATTAATGCAACTCTCAACGTTGATTCACAGAAGTTTCATTATGCAACAGATGGTGATTAACACAGAAACCCACAACTGGTCAAATTACAGAGAATAAGGTTTCACAGCACTTATCCCTTAATACAAAACTATATTAAACTTTTGCCTCCTAAGGCCAAAGGATCACTATGGAAGGGGAGGCAGAAAGATTTTCAGAACCAGAGGTGGTCCACAAGGAGACAGTTTTCCGTAGAATTAGTCAGTTACTCATGAACTCACAGCAATGGTAGCAGCAGACACGAGTTCCTCAAACCACTGGTGGAACCTCAAACCAGACAAACCCCAGTATAGACATGGGGAAGCAGTTAAGAAACCCCAACCTTACTTCAGGAACTATTGATAATCAATGGCTGCTGAGAGGAAAGTCAGTCTCTTTCAGGATGGGATTCTTAAAAGTTTAAATAAGCTCAGTGAATGGACTTACACTGAAGGAAATATGGGAACACAAATTAAACTCTACGGAATATATATATATATATATTAGAAAGCATTGAATTGAGTTGGATGGGGACAATAAGGGTGGTAGAGGTAAGGAAGGTAGTCTAAATATCATCAAATCATATTGTATGAGCCTGGAGTGGTGATGCATGCATTTAATTTCAGCTCTCAGGAGGCAGAGGCACTTATATCTTTGTTAGATTGAGGCCAGCCTGATCTACATAGTGAGTTCTAAGACATCTGGGGCTACAGGGATACCTTGTCTCACAAAGACAAAAAATTATGTTGTTGTATGAAAGTTGCAATAATTCAATAACTGCATTCTAAATATCGAAATAAAAAGGGCATGCTTCATCACAGATCCTCAAAGAAAAATCAAATTATAGGCAATTAATAGTATATTTATTATTGTTTTGGGTCATGTGCCTTAAAATATTTTTCTACCAAAAAAAAAAAAATGTTAGTAGTGCCCCAGAACTCAAAATGAAAAAACAAACTAATTCTTGAAAGAAGCTTAGGTACCAAAAGTAATCATTCAAGAAAACACATTGCATATGTTACAAGAAGCTAAACTAACTTAAGGAAAAGAAAATTATATATACTTAGATTTATTTAAAGATGCTTGTTCACTTTAGAAAATAAAAATCTCTTGGAGCATGTTAATATGGCATAAACTTAGTGACCACAGAATAAAAATGATAGCTTCTTTTCTTCAAATTTATTTCATTCAACCAATGTTTGTTTTATGCATGACAATCTAAATACAGATGCTAGAACAGAAAGCCAATGCTCCTGACTCCAGAGATGCCAGCCTTACTGGATGTGCATTAATATACATAAGTGTTATGCACTGTAATAGTGATGTGGACAGAGTGATGTAACAAGCACTCTAAGACTCAATGAGCAGAGGACCACTGAACAGCATGAGAAAAGACAGAACTCTTCATTTGTCTGTGGTCATTCCCATAGATGTAACATTGGATCCCAGTCATGAAACGTGAATTGTAGAGACCCAAAAAGCCAAGGTAAAAAAATGCATTATACTGAGTCTGCTGCCAGGAGACACAGACGGGCATGCTGTGGATGTTCAGAAAGTACTTCTTGATATTGGAAACTTTGAGTGTAGGAAGACATGCCCTCTGAGGTGTACTGTGATGGGAACCAGATTTGATGAAACACAAATGGCAAAGAAGGGGTCTGGATTTATGCTTATGGCAGGGAAGAAGATATGGCCATTTTATTCCTTTCAGTAATATAAACCTAGGCTTTAATAATAATAATAATCAAGCTGAAGTTCAATTCATTTGTTGTCACTTTCATTACTTTTCATCCTCTGCTGGTTTATATGTCATTAAATATTTGGTGAATGAATACATTTGCCAAACACTGTATTAGGTGATGGGTGCTAGGAAATTCATAAAAAGATACAATTTCTGTTTTTAAAAATTTTGCTAAGCTGACCATTGTGTCTCACACCTGAAACTCCAGCATGCCATGAGTTCAAAGCTCATCTAGATAAGAATGAGACCCTGTGAAAGAAGCAGGAGTAAGAGGTTTGCAGCCTAATTCAACTTAATTTCTAGCTTGTCTTTCTTATTAATTTATTTATTTATATATTTTTTATCAAGTCTAGACACGTGTCCCCCCATCTCCCCACCCCACCAGAGCTCATGCATTCTGCCAAACATGCTTTTCATCTCTTTCTCAGTCTTTCTCAATATTCTCCATGTGGAAGTTGACTGTTTTGAGCAGAAGTTGACTGTTTCAGCCAGTTCTTTGATGCAGTCCTTTCTGTTGTTGTTGTTGTTTCCAATATGTACCACTCCCAACTGCTTTGGACAAAGCTCAAGGGGCCGTGCACAAGAAATACTTACAACTAGGTAATTGGCACTAGCATCCACAGATGAGGGATACCATTTGTCGTTTGTTTTTCTGGGACTGTGTTACTTCACTCANTTTCACTCAGGGTTGTTTTGGCTATTCAGGGTCTTTTGTTTTTCAAATGAATTTTAGACTTTTTTTTTTCCAGCCCTGTGAAGATCTCTGGGATTTTGATTGGTGATTGCATTAAATCTATACAAGCGTTTCGGTAAAAACGGACCTTTCTTCCAATGTTAATTTTCCCAATTTCTGAGCATGGGTTGTTTTTCCATCTTCTGCACAGCACGAGATAATAAGAGGAGGCTTCACTTTCTTTCTCTTACCTGATGTCGCTTGCGTGAGACTTCCATACTTCAATTTTTGTGTAGCGTTAGGGATCTTTGGTGCTTTGGTTAGGTTAGGTTTGGTTAGGTTGTTCCTACGTATTTTATTTTTTGAGGCTTCTCCAGTTGCTTGTTCTTTGGTTCTTAAGAAAATGCCTTGATTTTTTTTTAGGTTAATTTTTGTATCCCTCCACTTTCGCTGAAAGTCTTTACCATTTCTAGGAATTTTCTGGTTTAGGAGGTTTTAGCATTCCCTTAAGTAAAACAATCATATCATCAACAAATAGTGATTAGCTTGACTCCTCTTTTCCAATTAGTACTTCCTTTAATTTCCTTTTCTTGCTTATTGGCCTATCAATGTCAAGTGTTTCACGCACTATATGGAAGAAGAGTAGTGGTGACAGAGGGCAGCCTGCTGAGTTTCTACCTTTTTTTAAAGGGAATCTTCTTTCTCTCGTTTCCCCATTAGGATTGATATTGGCTGTGGGTTTTCCTGTATATGGCTTTGATTACATTGAGGAATGATCCTTCCAAAACAATTCCTTCTTAGGACTTTAAGCAGGAATGGATGCTGGATTTTGTCAAAGGCTTTCTCTGCATCAATTGAGATGATGGTGTGGGTTTTTGTCTTTCATTCCATTATGTGTTTGATGATGTTTATTGATTTTCATTATGTTGAAAACCATCCCTGCAATCTCTGGTATGAATCCCACTGGGTCATGATGGATGATCTCTTGGACATGATCTTCTTGATGTGGGTCTGATGCGATTTTTCTTGGCATCTTGTTTAGAATTTTGCATCTGTGTTCATTAGTGAGATGGGTCTATAGTTCTCTTTTTGATGTATCTTTGCCGGGTTTTGGTAATGAGTGATGTGGCTTCATAGAAGATTTGGGAGAATTCCCTCTGTATCCTTCTAAACCAGTTTTCAGAACTAATGGTTGAGTCTTTTTGAAATGTTTTATAGAATTTGCAGTGAAACCATCTGGGCCTGGGTTTTTTTTTTGTTGGGAGGTTTCTTATTACATTTTCATTTTTCATTGTCATTATGGGCTGTTTAAGATGTAGATCTCTTCTTGATTGAGCTATGGTGATTCCCAGTATTTAGCTAATTAATCCCTTTCTTCTAGGTTTTCAACTTTGCTTAGAGTATAGATTTTTGAAGTATCCCATATGATTTTCTGGATTCTTTTTCTTTTCTGTTTTGTCGATATTTCCCTTTTCATTATGGATTGTATTTACTTGAGTTGTTCCTTATTTCTTTGGTTAACTGGGCTAGAGGTCGTTCTATCTTGTTTATTCTTCCAAAGAAACAACTTTTGGATTCATTGATTTTTTTTGTATGTTTCTTTGTTTCTATTTATTGACTTTGCCTTGATTTTTGTTATTTCTCCTGTCTTTCATTTAGAGTTCATTTGTTGATCTCTCTCAAGTACTTTAGCTGCCGTGTTTAGGATTGGTTCCCACTTGTGTCTTTCTGTTTCTAATGTAGCCACTCAGGGCTTAAAATTCCCTCTTGGGACTGCGTCTTAAGGTATCCCCTAGGTTTTGTTGTGTTTCTTGTCATGTCATTCGGTTCCAGGACCGATTTTTTTCTTTCTAATCTCTTCTTGACCATTCATTATTCAAGAGTGTTGTGTTGTTAGTCTCCACGTGTTCTTGTAGGCAAGTAGGGGCTTATTCTGGTGTTGCTGTTGAGCTTTTTTTTGTTATGTGGTCTATCAGAATGCATGAACTTATTTTCAATCTATTTGTATTTGTGGATGTTTCTTCTGTGTACCAGTATGTGGTCGCCTTTGGAGAATGTTCTGTGGGGTGTGAGTAGAAAATTGTATTCTCTGGTATTAGGGTGGATGGATGAATATTCAGTCGAGGTCATGAGGTCTATTTGGTGTTTCATATTGTTCAGTTCAGATGTCTCTTTGTTTCTTCTTTGTCCAAATGGTCTGTGTGGGTTATTGAAATCACTCACTATTACTATTGGGATTAATCTGTGACTTGTGGTCCTGGGGTTAGTGTGTGAATTGTGGTCCTGGAGCACTGTCTTTATAAAAGTTTGGTGCACCAGAGTTTGGTGCATATATCTTCATAATTGTGAAATCTTCTTGGTGAATTGTTCATTGATTTTTAAAAATATACTGGCCTTTTTTTCTCTTCTGATTTCTTTACTTTGAACTTTCTTTGTCTGATATTAAAATAGCACACCTGTTTTCTCTTGGTACCATTTGCTTGGAATACTTTTTCCATCCTTTTACCTTTAAGGTGATGCATGTACTTGAAGGTAAGATGTGTTTCTTTAGACAGTATCTTGATGGATTTTTGTTTTCCTAATCCAATCCCCCCCGTCTATGTCTTTTGATTGGGAATTAAATCCATTAAACCATTCCCGTTATGAACTGATAACGGTTTGTGTTGCTTCCTTTTACTTTATCATTTTGTGGTTTTGGTTTAGTTTCTACTTCTGCAGTTATGCTTTAATTGATTACTCTTCTAGGTCACCTGGGGGATGGTTGCTCCTTTCTCTGTCCTTTGATTGCTTCAAGTATTCTCTAAAGGTTTGTCTTTTCCAGGACATGTATTCTTTCAACTGTTTATGTCATGGAAAGGTTTTCTCTCTCCTTCAACTATAAATTGACATTTTTTGTGGGTATAGTAACCTGGTTTGGCATCTATGTCCTTGAAACAGTGGGAATGCTTTGCCCCACGTTATTCTTGCTTTCACAGCTTGCATTGAGTAGTCAGTTGTAATTCGATAGGTTCCCCTTATAGGTCACTTGTTGTTTTTTCTCTTGTGGCTTTAAGGATTTGTCTTTGTTTGGGTGTCTAGCATTTTAACTATGATTGGTTTGGAGAATTTCTTTTCTGATTTGTCTGTTTGGAGTTCTCTGTGCTTCTTGTATTTGTTTGGTTTGTTTTTTCATTGGGGGTAAGTTTTCAGCTATTATTCTTTGAAGATCTGATCATACCATTTTCTTTTTTTTTTAATGATGCTTTGTGTCTTTCATAAATCATTTTCCAATTAGTTCAGGGATATATCCCCTTCCCTTCCCCACCCCACCCTCTCTACCCATCCCAGATCATGCATTTGCCCTAAGTTTCTGCATCTTTCTCTCTTTTTTGTTGTTTGTTTTCCTTTATTTTTAACAATACGTGGTAATTTGGGAGTACAAGCATCCTTCAGTAAAACCAATTTGCAAGCAGTTGTGCCCAAACCCACACAGCCTCATGGGTCCCACCATCAAGCAGGGGGGCTTGTATGTTTAATCAAGTTGATCAAATGATCAAATGAGTGTCCAGTCTAATTGTTTGTAGTTTCACCATTTTATCACTCCAATCACAGCCTTACATTCTCCATGCCCCCTCTTCTGCCAGATTGTTCCCTATGCTTAGAAAAAGGGGCACACGTGGATGAGAAGCCAAAACACTCCTACTTCTCTGGAGCTGATGTCTGGTCTCTAGTCAGTTCTGGCTGTTTTTATTATTTATATTAATTAACTAATAAATAAATAAATAACCTTTTGATCCTACTATTGAAAGAACATGCAATTAGATATTTAGGTATTACACAGTATACTATATAGCCTTTCGATCCTACTAATGAAGCACACACAATTAGATATATAGGTATTTTTAACAGTTCTAACTTGTTATGGTAGGTTTCTTGGGTATAGACACATATGTTTGGGATTCGGATGTTTAATTCAGGAATTAACATTTTTCTTCTGTTCAGTATGGCCGGTGTTTGTGTGGTTTATAACATCTCCTAACCATTAGCGGATTAAGCTTGTGGCATCAGGCGTGGATTATTCCTCCAAGGAGAGAGCAATAGGCCAATTAGTTTGGGGATATACAGACATATCGCTGACCACTTCTGCCCAGTATTTCCAGGCAGATGAGGTGTATGCTGGTGCTGACGGCGGCGTCTTGCTTGTCTCAGGGAGAACAATATTTGGCTTTATTGGTTTACTTTGGTAAACACTCTCTGGCATCCAGAGACCATCTCGCTACCTGCAAGTGTGGTCTCCATACAACCTTCCCAGGCTTACATCAGGTCTTCAATAGGAAGGCTTATCGCCTTTTTGCAGATATCCCAGTTTGGGAGGCAAGGAGCCTTTACATTTGTGTGGGCTGGGCTTGGATCCCCTGGTCAAACATCTCCTTGGTAGACTTAATCCATGTTGATGTCAGAGGCTCTTTGTATTAATATATTTTGTTAAGTGCATAGCTTAAGGGAGACTTTAGGCATTCTCATTTGGAAATTTTGCCTTGATTCCACCCTATAGGTATGTCTAAAAACACCTGCTTTTTTTGACGACTCATGGGTCAAAATAAAAAACCTAAAAAAAGAAAAAAACAATATAAAAAATAAAACTTTTTGTCAAAAAACTGCAACCCAAATCTTAAAATCTAACTAAGGGAAAAGATTAGTATGTTCCACACAGGCCAGAATATCACCAACTTAATGGCTGACGGGAAAGAAAAATGCAGCTTTGAGTGAGTAGTATGTACCGAAAGTGCCAGCAGAAGGATCGACTCCTCTGCGCCATTGAAGGGAAGAACATGCCTCAGATTGCTGCAGACATCAGGCCCCTCTTTGTATCTACTAGTAACAACTATTTTTATGATTCCTAACAGAAGACTTACCTTCTAGGTGCCACAATGTTTTAATACACGACTTTCTTAATTCTCCCCCATAGATAAGGAGAAATAGAGATGATGAGGTCGTCTCCAGCTGTAGATTGGAGCCAGTCTGTTAAGAGGTATTCTTTGTAATAAAATCAGTAAAAACTGCTTCTTTTTTTTTAAAATTTTATTAATTTTATTATTCTGTATGTTTAGAATGTACTGCCTGCATGCAAGTCTGTGCACCGTGTCAGTGCAAAACACCTCGGATGGTCAGAAGAGGGTTTTCTCGGATTCCCCTGGAGCTGGAGTTCTCCTGGAATTGGGTTTCCAGACGGCTCTCGGGCCGCCATGTGGCGTGATGGGGATCGAACCCGGGTCCTCTGTAAGAGCAGTCGTGCTCTCTAACGCTAGGCCATCTCTCGGCCTAAAAAAAAACTGCCTTCTTTAATTGACTAATGGACATAGAACTGTGAAAAGGATTATTCTATTCAGAACCAAATATAATGCTAAATCTCCTTAAAGCTATGCACTCAATTACCATTTCTTGGGATCTTCTCTTTCCTCTATTACCTATGATGCAAGGCTTTTGATCTTTTCATAGTGTCCAGAGTCTCTGGATTGTTCCATTTTTTGTATTTTTAAATTTTTCATACATCTATCTAACTTTGAGGTCTTTTAGTTGTTCTGTGTTAATCTTCAGGTTGATATTCTTTGTTTCTTCTCGTCCATTCTGCTTCTGAGGCTTTTTCCATTCACTTTCTCTTGATGGATGGAGTGTTTGATTTCGTTTGGGAATTCTTTTCAGTGTTTCTACTTCCTTCTGGAGTTTGTCATCTTCTCTCTCTTAGGTGCCTTCTGAGTTCTTCATTCTTTTTTCTAGTTCTTGATTTGCTCTTTATAATCTTAAGTATCTTTAATATCGTTCCAATTGTTTTCTGATATTGTGTAGTTGGGCCATCAGCCAGGGGGATCCCACTGTCGGAATCTTCCAACAGGGTTGTAGCGCTTGTGCAGGATTATCCTGCCCCTTTCCGGTTGTCTCTTCTCTCTTCTTCATGTTCCTGGCATCGAGGCTTCTCCTTGCCGTATTCCAATGTGCGTCCTAAATGCCTCTTCAACTGTGTTGAAGGTTGCTTTGCTTCCTCCTTACCGATGGCCTTTGTAATTCCAAGTTGGCGGGGGGGGGGGGGGTTTGCTCTTTTAGCCCATGCCAGGATCCTGCGCTTCAGTCTGGTTCTTGGGAGATCTCAGCTCTCAGCTCACCACAACCCTACCTTTGTATACCAGCTGGGAGGATCAAATCCGCCCCCACAGCCACAAAAACCAATTAAGCAAAAGACAACTGGATTAAGGATTAACTATAGATTAAGTCAACACAACGAATCCAGCTGCTGAAGCAACCTAGCTCTACCTACCTACCTTGTACTTGCTTCAGCTGGTCTTTGGAGATCTCAGATCTCGTTGTCTTTTAAAAATACACGAAGGGCTAGGCATGGTGGGCACTGGTGGCACACGCCTTTAATCCTAGCACTTGGGAGGCAGAGGCAGGTGGATCTTTGTGAGTTCAAGGCCAGCCTGGTCTACAGAGTGAGTTCCAGGACAGCTGGGGCTACAGGGAGACCCTGTCTCGAAAAGACAAAAATAAATAAATAAAAATACAGAAGAAAATAGGTGGAGGAAAGAAAGAATAAATGAATAAAATGGCGTGTAAGTACTATAATAGTATGAAAGAACATGTATAAAATAACTAGTAAATAGTGTGACCACTTAGCCAGCTTTCAGGAGTAAGGAATAAATTTCTGGTAGAAATATCCCAACATCTATATTGAGTCCCAGAATCTGATAACTGTGCAAATGGGCAACAGCGTGTTCAAAGCAATGCAGTTGGATCTTCTTGGTTGTGAAGCCAAACTGAAGAAGCAATCAGTGCATGAGTATATACAATCTGTGACCTGGCTTTAGGTTCTCAAATGCCCTGTGGCCTGCCTTTGCTCTTGACTTCATCACCTGTTACTCTCTCTGTTTATTATTCCATCCACATCATGGTTCTCCTGTTTTGCAAACACATTCTCATTTCTGCCTCAAGGGCATTGCAGATGCTGTTTCCTGTGTCTAGAGTGCCCTTCTTTCTGGTCTCCTCCTTGTTCATTCAGCCCCATGGCAGTGTCATTCCACAATAAATCCCTCCCTTTCCAACCTGTCTATAAGACCCAGTGCTTCAAAAGAAACACTCCCATATGATTCCATCTTATTTTTATTATACAGCATTATCTATATCAAAATCTTCCATTTACTTACTATGCATATATTAGTTCTGTTTATTTATTAGGTTTATTTATTTTATTATTTATTGCTTATTATTTAACCAGTTTGTTTACAATTTTATTCCCAACAAAAAGACCATACATACTTAAGCCTACAGTATTTATTTGTTAAATAAATGAGCTAAGAGAACTAAAAGAATGGGGCCTGGAGAGATGGCTCAATGGTTAAGAGTACTTGCACAGACCCAGGTTTGAAACTCAGCACCCATATAGAGGCTCACAACTTGTTAACTCCAATTGCAGGAGTTCTGGAGCCTCTTCTGGCCTCTGTGGGCAACACACAACATGTGTGTGTAAGACCCGAATCAAGCCTTACCCTTGAGAGACCCCCAAGTGAGAGACACAACACAGAGACAAGACTCACTGCAAAAGCAAGAGGTTTATTATTCTGGTGCACCAGGGTTCACCTGTACAACAGGGAGAGGTGAACCCCGAACAATCACTGCATACAGGTTTTATAAACTTAGAGCAGGGCAGGAATTGAACCCCAGTCTCCTGCGTGAGAGGCAGGGACACACAGCATGCTTGGGTCTGCAGGTGTCTTGGGGCCAGGGCCCTCAGGGTGGTTCTTTCTGGAATTATCCTGTTACCTGCTGACCTAGGGAGGGGTTGCTATTTGCTAACCTAGGGAGGTTAGATAAGTTGGCTTGCGGGCCTTTAATTCAGGGTCTAGGGAAATCTTGGTGGGGTTTGGTTAATTTCTAGCCTTATTGGATAATAGCAGAGTTACAGCTCATGGTTAGGTCAGCCTACCTGCTCCCACATACCAAAGGTTATCTTTAGACACAGTCTTGGGACAGGAACAGAACCAGGTTTAGGGGAATTTTTCTTTATCGGTTCAGACCTGTTTCCCAAGCCTGGTATGTATCTGGTGGACTTCAGCCTGGGGGAAAGTGAATACCACCGGGCCAGTTTCTCAATGCCCCAGACAGCATCTGGTGGACTCTAGCCTGGGGGAAACTGAATGCTTAACCTTTGTCCAGAGTAGAAGTCTGGAATCAACTCTTATCTCTTCAGGTGAACTTACATTTAGGCATAACACTCATACACATTAAATAAATCAAAATTTAAAAAAAATTAAAAAGGAAGTAAAAGATTGATAAGGCATGATCATATTTTAATTTGCAAAGTTACTCAAATTATAATTAATGAGGGAAAATAGAAAAATAGAGGAAAATTATTTGGCCAAGAGATAAGGAAATAAGTTATTGCAGAAATGTAAATGAAAGGTTAGATAAGCTTAATGAAGTAACACAGATCCAGGAAAACAAGCGTTGTATGTTCTCTCTCGTTTGTGAATCCTAGCTCTAAATCCCTGGTTTTGAGTCCATATCCTGATTTAACCACAGGAGCCAGAAAAGTGGAAAGGAACTGTGGGAGTAAAGAGGAAGAAGGAGCTGCAGATTGGGGGTTTGGGAGTAGGAGAAAAAATGTTATCAAGGGGGAAACACACACATTTATGTGGATATATATATATATATATATATATATGCAAATATATATGCACACATATGTATACACACATGGACTCATATACATATATATCTATGCATGTGTATAGCTGAAGGCTATGTAACAAAAATCATAGTGCCAATCAGGCTGCCTCCCAAGTACTGAGATTAAAGCCATATGCTGCCACACCTGGCTCACCCACTTATTAAAACTGAAATTTTGTGAGTTTTATAATACATTTTGATCATACTTCTCAATACTTGGGAGGCAGAGGCAGGTGGATCTCTGTGAGTTCAAAGCCAGCCTGGTCTACATAGTAAGTTCCAGGCCAGCTGGGACTACAGGGAGACTGTGTCTCAAAAAAAGACCAAAAAAATTGTGGGAAAAGGAAAGAAAGGAGAAAACTGGTGGCTATATACTGGGACCTTCACTAAGACAAAGATAAATTCAGTCTGGGAGAACATTCGTGTATATGAATTTATGTATATGTCAGCTGTGAAGGCAACACTCCAGGACTCCCTAACACAAGAATGAAATGATGCTTGTCCCTGTAACTGTGTTTGTTAATTTCTCCTGCATGTGTCTGTGGAAGACTTTCTTTATAAGAGTACATGAACTCAATCTCCACTTCGGATAATTAAAATAATTATTATGGCTTTATTATTACTACCTATGGCTAGTACAAGTCTCTTCTACAGGAGGCATAACTCAGAAAAATATACCATGATGTGAAATTCTCCTCATTTGCTGCTTCCTAGAAGTAATCTGTGAAGTCAAATATTGTGGAGGTGAGTTCATTTTCATAATTGAAAATACGGAAAATATGGTATTGTCCAACCTTACCCAAGTTTCTCTTAATCTCTGAGCAAAGGATCCCTGGATCTGCTTTTATTTCTTCCGAATAAGCTCATATTTCTCACATGGTAGATTGTCTCTCTGCCATCCTGAACTCTCAGAAATATGCAAAGTGTACATTTGCAACCATTACTGTACTGGACTTGTTTTATCTATTCACAATTTGTGAACAGATAAACAATATAGACAACAATGCATTTTCAATAGAATACAAAATCGTCATGGTAAGACTAGATAGATAGATAGATAGATAGATAGATAGATAGATAGATAGATAGATAGATATAGATATAGATATATAGCTTTGATTTAATTTGGTTTTCCATGAATTAGTGTATAGCATATTTAGACAAATGTTACATGCTATTACAGTTATGTGTAGAATGCTGATAGAATACTGTCTCCTCCACAATTGCTAAAGCAAAGCACAATTAGGAAAAGTCACCATCTGTTTATAAATATATAGTTATTTATTTTATATTTTCCTTTCTTTGGAGAAAAGCAATCTTAAAACTTACAAAAATATACAAACAAATTTTTAAGATACTTTCATAAACAAGCTGTATTTCTATCAATTTTCCCCTTAAACTATAGCTGTAAAGTATTTGCTATAAATATGAACAGCTTTCTGGAAAGGCAAAAGTCTAGCTGTCACCTTATGATGCTTTAATATATACCAGCTCTAGATGAAAATTTCTCTAGCAAGTTCTTGAGTCCCAAGTCCTGAAAAAATAAGCAGTCCCCAGCACTTCCCAACTTTTGTTCATTCTTTTTTTTTTTTTTTTTTTTTAAAAGTTACTTTATTTGTCACTTTTTCACTTTAACTCAGTTAAGCCATTTTGGTGTCCACAGTGACAGTCCCCTTGGAAGCCCGGGTCAGTCCCACTCACCTACCCATAGCGATTACCAACCGCAAGCCACCAGGCACAGGTGGATGGCTACAATAGCTGGTGGGACTGTGGGTCTTTCAGGCCTGGCACTCCCCAGTGCAAATCAGAGCTGGGGACTCTGTGCCTGCCTGCCTGCCTGCCTGCCTGCTAGAGGCTGCGGGGGCCCCAGGGTGGGCAGGGAGGCCCTAATGCTCTGTGGCAGTGGCAGAGGAGGGGCAGTGGGAAGACCCTGTGGACTGAGAGCGTGCCAGGCTCCTCTGCTCAGGCCTGGGTCTAGACAAGGCCACGTGTGATATGGTGTGAGGGCTGTGGGGATAGCACAGTGGTGAAAGGCTGAGGATGAGAACCGCAAGGAACTTTTGTTCATTCTAATCAGGGCTTTGATACAGCTTCCTTTTGGACTTTGTATTTTCCCTTGTGTTTTGCATTGTGCTGGATAGCTTTAGTGTCAACTTGACACACCTGGGTTGAGGGAGCCTCAATTGGGAATTGGCTCCATTGGATTGGCCTGTGCCCACATCTGTGGAGTATTGTCTTGATTGTTGAACAGTGACAGTATAAGAAGGCAGGCTGGGCATGAGCCAGAGAGCAAGCCAGTGGACAGCGTTCCTCCATGGTTTGTGCTCCAGCTCCTGCCTCTGGATTCCTGCCCTGAGTTCCTGCCTTGGGCTCCCTAAGTGATGAACTGTGACCCAGGAGATGTAAGCTGAATAAACCCTTTCCTCCCCAAGTAGGTGTTGGTCAGAGTGTTTTGTCACAGCAATGGAAGACAAACCAGAACATGCATCTTAGCTCTTCTTCTAAAGCATATGACATCATCAACAACTGAAAAGTTTTCTTAAAAAAAAACAGAAGAAATAAGCCTTAATCTTATAAGTGAGTGGTAACTTTTTATAAATAAAAGAAGGGAAAAGTATCACTAATGGCAGTTATCCAGTAGAAGTAACAGGAAGAATATTCCTTATTTTAAGAGTCCCTGCTTGTCTGTGGGCTAATCTGAAGGCATATTGAAAATAGAGTGACTGGAGGTATAGAAAATGTATGAGGGCATGCTTCAGTGATCCCTAAATGGCTAAAAGGTCCAGAAGCAGAGTATCTAAACCTCCACCCATGGGAAGTTATTAATTTAATAAGAGCTATTTATGGTTGCTTGATCAGAGACTAGTAACACTCTATAAAAGTTTCATTTACACACTAGTTAAATTTTCAGGCATGACCCACTCCTGAAGGCCGGAAACTGAGGTTAGCAAATGTCAATTCATTCACATAACCCTCGCCAGCTGGAGTTAAAATGCAGAAGAATTGTGCTTATTAACCAAAAGTCAGAGCAAAGGAATCAGAGGTGATAACCAAGACACTGATATCAATTCCAATTCTTTTAAATAAGTTGTTTTTATTTCAAAATATTTTGAGAAAATATTTTATATGTAACTTAAAGGGAAGATGCAAAAGATGATAGTCTACAGAGGGGAATGATCAAGAAGTCTGAAGCTGGTGGATATGTTTTTTAATTGTTTTTATTGAGCTTTAGCAATTTCATGCAACAGTTCTTAATCAAATTTAAACTCCCGCCCCTATCTATGACCCCAAACCCTCCACCAGACCTCATGTTTTCTGCCATATATGGCAAGTCCTAACCAGACAAGCATGTACGCAGATGTCCTTCAGTACAAATTCATCCACTGGCGTCTATTCATCCCATTTAGAGATCATAAAGCATACTCTCTCTCACCCAGTAGCAATGAGTCTTCGATATTTCTCCATCTGGGGTTAGCCCACCACCGATTTCTCTCCCCCCATTTGGGCCATTGTTTAACTGAGTTGCCATCAGTCCTGTGCTGAATCCCACCATTGCCACAAGTTCACATGTATAAGCTCCCAGCGGCCTGAAAGCCTCTGCTTCCCCCTGTTCATAAACCAGCCCTGACTCTTAAAATATTTCTGCCCACTCTTCTCCCTGAGCCTGAGTGGGTGGGTGAGATTCAATATAGGAGTCCTACCCAAGGATGCACATTCTGTGTCTCTTATTTTTTAAAATGTGACCCTCTGTGACCACTGCACTCTGTTGTATAAGGAAGCTTCACTGGTAAGAGTTGAGGGATGCATTAGTTTTCTCACTACCCCTCATTCTGCTGTCTTCCATGAGCCTTAGGGTGTAGAGCTTCAACTATAGATATGTCATCTAGGACTGGGCATCTCTCAGACAAATATTCTATGTGTCTGGCCAGTTAAGGAATTCTGCAGTAGCCTCCATCTGTTGAAAATGAAGCTTGTTTGATGAGTGGTATACAGTATGATTCTCTGTAAATATAAGTATCCATGTTTAGCTTATAATGAGAAATTTCATTTTTCTAAAGATATGACAGAGTTGCCAGGTGTGGTGGCACACGCCTTTAATCCTAGCACTTGGGAGGCAGAGGCAGGCAGATCTTTGTGAGTTCAAGGCCAGCCTGGTCTACAGAGAAAGTTCCAGGACAGCTGGGGCCATAGGGAGACCCTGTATCAAAAGGACCAAAAAAAAAAAAAAAAGATATGACAGAGCTAGGGTATTCTCTAGGATCTATGACCTCCCCAGCCATGTGTATTTGGCTCGGTTTATACTCCCACCCATTGGTTCATGCCCCCTCAGAAGCAATAGAGGTAGTTTGCTGTGTTGGATGTTATGGTTATTAGGCTTTAGGGTTGGGTTGGAACAACTGATCTCCCTCAGCAGCTTACATATTATCATCTAGGATTATGAGATCTAAACTTCAGGTAAAAGCCTTCTAGTTTAGTTCCTGCTCCATTGCCCCAAGTCCTTTTTCAGAAGTATGTCCTGTCTTCACCAATAGGGTCTTACTATTAGTTCTGGGAGACAATAGATAGCTTTGGCAATCATGGATATGTTTGGAGTGGTCGTTATTGCATTGTTACACTCTTCTAATAATACCAGAAAATACTGCTAAAATGAGAAAAAAAAATACTGTGTATAAATTGAAAAAATCTAAAGGAGCAAAGAACATTTGAAGAAATTTTGAACACAAATCTAGCTACAAACTGTGATTGAGAGTGCTCTTGATTCATTGCTGACTACAGTGGGAGTCTAGAAACAGAGTCCACTGTCAGCAAATGAAACTCATAAATAATCAGATTAGTCTTAGGAATGTAAGAGCAATCATTCAGGTTGTATTCTACCTCTTCTAGAAATTATAATATTTACAAAGCACTCCCTACACACACACACACACACACACACACACACACACACACACACAAAGTTTTAAAACTCTTAAAAAGTTTCTGTTGAAATTTGTTAACCTCATGATTCAGACTATCCTGACCATGACCATAGGACAAAAGCCTATTTCCATTGCCCTGAAAAGATATTTCCCCTGGTATCTCCCAAACCAGCAAATTCCTCCCAATACCAAACTATACATCACTTTGATCGATCATTGAACTGATGCTAGGCCATGTTGCATGTATAAAATGAAAGTAAGACCTACCATTCTGTACCTTGAAAACCTTACCTTGAGGGGAGGTAATAACCACTGTCCCATTCTGTTCACACTATGGTACACTCCTAAACTAATCACATGCTATTTGAGTACATACATCTATTATTTCAGTTCATTGTTGCTGGGTCTTCACTTAGCACCCTAGAGGGAGACAAGGCTCCCCTGTACTCAGCTTCCATTTCCTACTACAGTTGTCTTCCAATTTGGCTGAAAGTTAATCATCCAAGGCACTTAGGGAAATACTGAATTTGTGCTCAATTCCAAGGGACAAGAAAGTAGGAAAAGTGAGGAGTTCAATTGCATCAGACTTTGGGAATATCTTCCATAGCAGGTATTTTCCCCTAAAAGCTTTTGACAAGGCAAAAATTATTAAATATATTTACCTTGACTGAATTGCAAATATTATAAACAGTCTTGTGTATGCATTTCTAAGATACTTTATGTTTTCTGCCAACCCAAAGGAACCTTCTTAAAAGGGTTTGAGAACAGGATTACAGAAAGCGGCCCATGGAACTTTAGCTCACATTGCTCACATATATGGATAAGGAATTGCATTGCATATCAATTATGAATTTCATTATTAAGAAATTTTAGGCTGTCAAAACCTTAACAGCCCTATTTTCCCCATAATAGGGGGATGCACCTTCTTTCACCTGTCTTATAAAAGTCTCCATTAGAATGAAAGGGAAATGCTGAATTACCATTCTACAGACAAATGGCCAACACTTCATTTTCCTGTATGACTTTCCTTACATATTCTGTGTTATATTCACAAGTCATAGTTACAGAGCAGATATTCCTGGGACAGTAGTAATTCAAAAAAAGAAATGCCTCCCTTATTAGCTTTTATTGTTGTGCATTTCCAGGTAAATTGGGTATCTCATGTAGTAGGTTATTAGTCATTCTGTATATCTCTGGTGGGAATAGAGGCCCTCAGTTGTAGGTTGAGTCTAAAATGCCAACCCCCACATGTATGTTTGAACACCTAATCCCCATCAAGTAGTGCTATTTAAGAAGTTTGGAGGGGCTGGAGAGATGGCCTAGTGGTTAAGAGCACCGACCACTCTTACAGAGGACCCAGGTTCAATCCCCAGCACCCACATGGTGGCTGTGAACCGTCTGAAACTCCAATTCCAGGAGAACTCCAGTTCAGGGGAATCTGACACTCTCTTCTGACCTCCACGGCATTGCACGACACTGGTGCACACACCTGCATGCAGACAGTACATTCATACACATACCGAAATAAATAAAATTTAAAAAAAAAAAGAAGTTTGGAGAAACTTTGGGAGGTGGGACCTAGCTGGAGGAAGTGCCTATTGGGCGGGTCTTGGGAACAAGGCCTCTTCTTTTATATAGTCTACTCCTTGGCCTGCCGAGAGATGTGCATTGTGCTGTTCTATCATGTCTTCCTATAATGATGCAACAGGCCTTCTGAAACCATAACAAATTCTTCCTCCCTTGTTTCTGTCAGGTGTTTTGTCACAAGCAACTACACACCATTCAGAATAGAGCTAAAGTAGTTAGAGCTTATTTAGTTCATATTATTATATTGGGCTTAAGAGATGGAAATAATTATGAGGTTTCAACCCATCTTCACTACTCAGATATATTTGCTAGGATTCAAATTTAAATGTCAACAGGATCCAGTCCACAGTGGTTGGTGGGCTGTGAGGAACAAGGCAAAGTGGTAAGCCAAGGACTGTGGGGAAGGAGGAAGGGCACAGCTCCTCCTAAGCTAGCAGCTGCATTTGACCTCTAGTTGCTTGTTGCCACATGGCAAGAAGGACCAAGTAGAAGCAGATTACCACTGTTTTTGAGAAGCAAAAAATGTGAATATCTTTTTGTCTGTGATAACTCTCAACTTAAAATGCTAACTAAACAAAAATTGAAACACAGAGCTAAACATATCATGTTCCCAGGGAAAATTCAAAGGATGGCAATTGAGTTCATCCTTCCTCGATAAATTGATTTTAAATGGAGATATGGTGGTTAATACTATGTATCAACTCAAGTAGACCACACTACCCATCTCTTCTGTCAAATATACCTAGATGATGGTGTGAAACCATATTTAACATGTAATTACAATTAAGTCAGTAGACTGAATAAAGCAGATTGCTTTTAGTGATAGGTAATATTGGTCGTCAACTAAAATCCAAGTCATTAGGCATTACTGTGAGGGACTTTATGATTAGATTATTTGAGGCATGAAGAGTCACCTTAATTGTGGACAGTACCTTCTGGTGGCACCCCAGATAAAAGGATATGAAAAGGAAACTACTGGTTCTTGTCTGTTAGCCTTCTCTCTTGCTAGTGAGTTCATCTCTATCCTGTTGCTTGGGAACTCCTCCCCTGATATTAGAACCAGACCATGCAGGATTCTAAAATAGACTGAAGACCAGAAGATCTCCAGGAACCTTCCAGACTTTCAGAGCCAAATTGGGATGGCTGAAGCATCCAGATTCATATGTGAGTCATCTATTGTGTCTGTTGTTGGGCTACCAGAACCATATCATGTACACGAATGTAATCAATACCTTTGTTATTTACATATGCATTCTATCAGTTCTGTTCCTTTAGATAGCCCTAATACATCCTCATCAGGGCCTCATCGGTCATTAGAAGGTTTTAGTAAAAAGATATTTACATATTAGAAGGAATACTGCCAGAAGATGTCCCTGAGACTAAAACTCAAACATCAGTTTTTCTAGAATAGTCTGCAGATTTTGAATTCATATTTCCACAATCATTTGCACCAATTCTTGAAAATAAGTCAATTTAGATAGCTAGATGATAGAGAATAGAGATCGATAGGTGATAGATTGTAGACAGATGATAAATTGCAAATAGATGATAGATAGATCTTAGATCTTAGATCTTACTGGTTTTGATATACTGGAGAAGTCTGTCCTAATATATCAGATTTGCCAAGATAGTCCATTGTCTGCCTGTTACCCAGGATCATTATGTAGTAAGACTCTGATATATCTGTTCCATGGAGCCTCTAAATTCATCTGGTAGAGAAGAGAGATAAAAAGACCTGTGAATACAAGATCTATGTATGTATAGTTCCTGTCCACTGTCCAGAGCCTAGTCATGTGTCCTCACAACTGGAAAGGGAATATAGCAAGGAAAGCTGAGTTTAGTTCAGGGGGATCGAGACAGGATGTGTGCTTACTGGACTTCATTTGGGAACATGGGAGGGAAAGACCCCAATGTGGAGCAAAAGTGCAGGATTGATAGTTGTTTGGGATTACCAAGGAGGAACATTCGAGAACTTCCTTAAGGAAAACATGACATCTTTGCGGGAAAAAAAATCCTCCAATTCAAGTGATATGTATATATACATATATATATATAATATATATATTATATATATATACAATATATATATATATATATGTGTGTGTGTGTGTGTGTGTGTGTATACACTGTAGCAATACAAGTTGGAGAGAACAACAAAAGAACTGAAAAAAAAACTGGAAAGACTCAGAAAAGGATACAAGACATGTATGGCAGAGTGCAGGGACTCAGGTCCATGGGGGGCATGGAAAGGGAAGTGATTCTAGATTTGATTGAGAAATGTCTTTCTGTTTATTCTTTGTCCTGTTGACCTGTCCAAAGTGTTCAGTGGGGTATTGAAGTCCCCTACTATAAGTGTACTGGGGTTAATCTGTGCCTTGTGCCTTGTGGTCCTGGAGAATTGTCTTTATAAAGTTTGGTGGACCAGAGTTTGGCACATATATGTTCATAATTGTGAAATCTTCTTGGTAAATTTTTCCTTTGATAAAAATATAATGGCCTTCTTTGTCTCTTCTAACTTCTTTTACTTTGAAGTCTATTTTGTCTGATATTAAAATAGCAACACCTGCTTTCTTTTTGGTACCATTTTCTTGGCATATTTTTTCCATCCTTTCACTTTAAGGTGGTGCCTGTCCTTGAAGGTAAGATGCATTTCTTGTAGTCAGCATATCGATGGGTTCTGTTTCCTAATCCAATCTCCAGGTCTATGTCTTTTGACTGGGGAGTTTAGTCCATTAATATTTAAGGTTATGACTGATAGCTTTGTGTTGCTTCCTTTCCCCTTATTATCCATTTCTGGTTTGGGTTTAGGTTTCTACTTCTGCAGTTATGCTTTTATTGATTTCTCTTTCTAGGTGCCTGGGGATGGTTGCTCCTTTCTTCTGTCCTTTGAATTGCTTCAAGTATTCTCTGAAGGGTTGGTTTTCCAGACATGTATTCTTTCAACTTGTTTATGTCATGGAAGATTTTTCTCTCTCCTTCAACTATAATCAATATTTTTGCTGGCTATAATAACCTGTGTTGGCATCTATTGTCCTTTAACACTGGGAATGCTTTGCTCCATGTTCTTCTTGTTTTCATAGTTTGCACTGAGAAGTCAGTTGTAATTCTGGGATTCCCCTTATAGGTAACTTGTTTTTCTCTTGTGGCTTTCAGAATTTTGTCTTTGTTTGATGTATGACCTATGGAAAAAGTTTAATAACAATAAAAAATTATATAAAAAGATGAGAAAACCAAACCTAGCATGCACATATAGTGAGCCATAGACTCTGTCACTCTTTTCCCCAAAGCCAGGGCTTCAAGAACAAAATGCACCCAGTAGATTCTATTCTATGGCCAATGAGGATTCCATAGCATATGAATATATCCCTCAGTGACCCAAATTTACAGAGGAATTTAGAATCCAAAGAGAAAATGGATAGCATTTCCTTCACTAGATTTTCTACCAATTACCCTGAGCTGAAAGTTCCTTAGGTATTTACAGGGGAAAGCAAATTTGAATAAGAAAGTAATTTTGTTCCCTTCAATGCCCAGAGGAGTCAATCATTCTGCTGGCACTTTCTGGTATATCCTACTCACTGCAAAGCTGCATTTTCTTTCTCAGCCATTAAGTTGGTGATACTCTGGCCTGTTGGAACATACAAATCCTTTCCCATAGTTAGTTTTAAGATTTGGGTTGCAAGGTTTTTTGACAAAAAGTTTTGATATCTATCTATATCCCCCTTTTTATTAAAGGTTTTTATTTTTGACCCATGAGTCTCAAAAAAGCAGTTGTTTTATACATACCTATAGGGTGGAATCAAGGCACAGATTTCGAAGTGCCTCAGATTGCTGCAGACATCAGGCCTCTCTGTGGATCCTACTAGTAACAACTATTTTTAATGATTCCTAATGAAGCTTACCTTCTAGGTGCCGCAAAGGTTTTAATACAAGAGACTTTCTTAACTCCCCCCGATAGAATAAGGAGAAATAAGATGACGATGAGGTCGTTCTCCAACTGTAGATTAGAGCCAGCTGTTATAGAAGTATTCTCTTGTAAAATCAATAAAACTGCCTTCTTTAATTGACTAATGGACATAGAAACTGTGAAAAGGATTATTCTCTATTCAGAACCAAATATAATGCTAAAGTCTCCTTAAGCTATGCACTTAAGCAAAATATATTAATACAGGAGCTCTGACATCAACAATGGATTATTCTACCAAGGAGATGTTGGCCAGGGGATCCAAGCCCCCACAAATGGTAAAGGCTCCTTGCCTCCAAACTGGGATATCTGCAGGAAGAGAGGCGATAAGGCCCTGCTGTTGAAGACCTGATATAAACATGGGAAAGATGTATGGAGACCGCACTTGCAAGAATACAGATGGTCTCTGGGATGCCAGAGAGTGTTACCAAAGACCACTAAACCAATAAAGCAAATATAGGTCTCCTTGAGTCAAGCAAGACTCCTCTGTCAGCACCAGCTACACCTCATCTGCCTGGAAATACTGTGCAGCAGTGGCAGCCATATGTCTGTATATCCCAAATCTAATTGGCTATTAGCTCTCTCCTTGGAGGAATAACCCACGGCTGATGCCACAAGCTTACATCCTCTAATGGTTAGGAGATGTTATAAACCACACGAAGACCCTGCCATACTTAACAGAAGAAAATGTAAATCATGTATTAACATACCATCCAAACATCTGTGTCTATACCAAAGAAACCTACCATAAGAATTAGTACTGTTTAAATACCTGTATATGTAGTCTGGACACTCATTTGATCAACTTGATTGAACAAACAACCTGTCACCCCCCACTGGATGGTGGGGCTGTAGGTGTTTGGGCACAACAGCCTGCAGATAGGTTTTACATGAAGGATGCTTGTACTCATGGATTATCACTTATAGCTAAAAATGAAAAAAAAAAACTGAGAGAAAGATGCAGGACAGTTATGGCAGAATGCATGATCTGGGATGGGTAGGGGTGGGGTGGGGGGAAGGGAAGGGGATATATGCCTGAACTGAATTGGAAAATGATGTATGAAATACACAAAGCATCAATAAAAAAAAAAAGAAAAAAAAAGAAAGTAATTTTGAAGAAACAGAAAACTGACCTTTTGAAAAATGTGATGCTTAGGAATTTTAGTCAATTAAATAAATAAGTAATTCATTAGCTAATCTGAAGAACAAATCCCAATATTCATATGTTATAACAAATCATATGCCATAAATAGGAACAACTAGTCTGGAGATCATCAGTTAGAACAGTACACAAGGATCTTAAGCTAATGCAGTCTTAATTCAGATTTTTTAGAAGGGTTAGGAAAAGAAGTGTGCATATCAGACTGAAATAAAATAACATCCAAAAAGTTAGAAGCAATTGTTAAAGGTTAGAAACCTGAGAAAATAGGCTTTCCCAATATTAACAGGAAACCAAGCTTCCATAGATACTTTTAATGAAATAATATCACTGGTGACTAAACCCCCAAGCCTACCCTTATCATTAGTTTTAAAGGTCAAACACTGTGATTTTCACAAGCTACTTCAGATTTTGAAATATGTTTGAAGAGCTAAATTCAAGTTCTACTGAAGGCAAAAATAAAACAAATTACAAGCTTTATTATTCAGTACACTTCACTAGCCTAAACAGTATTTATGTTTTGTTCATTTTGCTCACTTCCACATTAGTTATTTCTTTTTATTCTCAGAATCTGTGTATTCATCAGATCTGGCATGCATAGTTTTCATCTACCTTTGTGTCTTTTGATAAAAGAGAATACAATTAAAACACAGTTTTCTAGTACAAGGAAAGACTTTTGTCCTCCAAATCATTTTTTTCTCAATCTAATTATGGAGGAAGTATGGAAGTAAAGCCTCTAATTCTCTTTGCCAACTACATTGTTCAGTTTTCCATTGTTAAAGCAAAATATCTGAGGCTGGGTAATACATTTAAAAAGAGATTTGTTTATCTCATGGTTCTAGAGGCTCAGGGGCCTGACATCACTTCCACTCAGGTATGATGAGGATTTCATGGTGGTTGTCATCACCATGGGTGAGGATAAGAATGACAGCAATAGCCAGACAGGAATCCAGAGGGAGCTTTAGAGGTCAGTCTCACTATTCCACAGCAGCCTAGTCTTATGGAAACTGAGCTGCATACTAACAAAAATATATTAATTCCTTTCTCAGGCAGCACCACCCTGTAACCTAATTACCTGCTATTGACCTCCACCTCATAAAGATTCCACTGTTTTTCTGGTTTGTTTGTTGTTTTTTTTTTTTTTTTTGGGTGAGTATTGACTTTTTTTTATAATGCTTTTATTGATGTTTTGTGTATTTCAGACATCATTCCTCAGTTCAATGGTAATGCATTGGGACCAAGATTCTGACACATGAGTGTTTGAGGTATTCTCTTGGATTCTCTGTTTTCCCAAAAGCTAGAGAGGAAACATTAGGTTTAGAGTTTTATCTGCCCCGAGAAAGGTTCAACATTCTCTGTCTTCATCTCACAGTGATTTTTTTTTTTTTTTTTTTTTTTTTGGTCTTTTCGAGACAGAGTCTCCTTGTAGCCCCAGCTGTCCTGGAACTCACTCTGTAGACCAGGCTGGCCTTGAACTCACAAAGATCCGCCTGCCTCTGCCTCCCAAGTGCTAGGATTAAAGGCATGTGCCACCACGCTCAGCTTCACACTGATGTTTTTAAACTCTTTGTGCTATTGTCTCAGTCTAGACTGACTTTACTTTCCAGCTCTGTGGAATTGTTAACTCCTGATATTTAGTTAGCAAGAAAACACTAAATCATTCTCCACGTTATTTAATTTGAACCTGTCCAGAATCCTCACCTGAAGCTGAATAGTAAAATAATATAGTATGTGAAATGCTCTGTTTTTCTCTCTTAAGAATCATGAAGATGGTGAGTGGTGGTTGTGAAGTAGAACTGATTGCTTAGAATTCTAGGATCTTGATGTCATATACTATTGCTATATAGTATACTTTATGCCAAATTTTCCCATGTGTTGTGATAAGAGGCAGAAAATATAACATAAGGAAGATAGTAAGCAAAGGACAGAACCAATGATCTCACCTTGAACAGTAACCTCTAGACTGCCTGTAAATTTTACCAAACACTCCATATATTTAAATTACACTCATAACTTAATTTGGCTATAATTTTACATCTCAATTTCAAAGTTCTTTCCAATACCAATATACTGCATAGTCTACTCAACCTGGCAGATGCTTGAAAGTAGCAGGAAAAGTCCATTTCAATAGCTTGATGTCACCAAAGACTTTTTCTCAGTATTTTCTCCTTCTCTGTGTCACATCAGCTCTCCAGTGATAAATGTCAACTCATTTTAATGACTGTAGTCAACTGGGTACATACTTCAAGAAAATTCAAGGAGCATATTATCTGAAGCCATAAAATAAAAAGCTGGAATTTTCCACAGAGATCATTTTTCTACTTGGCTTGTCTAATGGGAGATAGAACATTTTAACCTTCAAAATTTTAGACTGGGAATATTTTACCCTTTTTGGCAGTTAGGAATACATTTAAATCCATAACTAATGAAGAAATTGGGGGCACTGGAAGGAAGAGATCAAGGTCTGGGAAATAATTGATAATAAACAATGACAAATGATAAATCTATCACTGTACAAGTTCAGACGTGAAAAAGTTAGAGGCATTAAGACCTCCGCGGCATTGCACGACACGGGTGCACAGACTTGCATGCAGACAGTACATTGATACACACCCAGAAATAAATGCCGGGCGTGGTGGCACACGCCTTTGATCCTAGCACTTGGGAGGCAGAGGCACGCAGATCTCTGTGAGTTTGAGCCCAGCCTGGTCTACAGAGTGAGTTCCAGGACAGCCAGAGCTACAGGGAGACCCTGTCTCAAAAAGACCAAAAAAAAAAAAAAAGAAGTCAATATTTGAATGGACAAGGGGACAAAATTGGCATTTAATACTTTAGGGAAAACACTGGTGGAAATTAAACAACAAATGAAGAAATTTCACTCTAGTTTTGAATACATTAATAATCTTTGAACAAAAGAATCAATATGCAAATTTCTATCGAATTTGTTATATCATTTAAGCATTCTTGCTAGAAAATGTTTCTGATCATTGAAAATCACCAACATTCTCATGTTCATTTCAGAGCCTAACATATTGGGCAAAATCCTAGGTCAATCTATCCCTCTACCATTTTTGATTTTGGAAGAGGAAGTACTTCCTTGCCATTTAGGAAGAAAGAAAAGAATTACCTGATCTTAAGTGATAAAATTAAAACACATTCATCTGTTAATCTGGTGACTGTTAATATTCTTTCTATCTCAGTTGGGCAGGGAGCCCAGGAAGAACAGGTTCCACTGAGCTCTTTTCGCTTTGGAATCTATGCTCCTTTGTGATGTTCCTCCCCTAGTCAATGCCAGTGCTAGCAAAGACTTCCACGGTTTGATATTTATTCTCATCCGAAATGCTGTGGGTAAAAACTTAAAGCCATTTATCTCTTGAAAAATATCCGTTTACCTTAACCTTCATGATCATCATCCATGATAGCCTGAAAGTCACTGAATACAGAAAATTTAAACTAGATATAAAAAGGTACAGCAATGCTGGCTTCTCAGCACATCGTTATTTTTATATTAATGCAAATGCCTATATAATGTTGCAGAACACTCAAAAGTATATGGATAAGTGGAATGGACTTCCTAAATAGACTTGCTCCTAAGTGTTCCATATGTCGAGCTGATTATTCTGGTTCCATTTGCTAGTGGTATTTTGTTTTAATTTCTAGCAGGCAAGAAACAGCCTTACTGCAAAAACAGTATATAAATCTTGTTCTTATTGGTTTGAACACAGCTCTTGAACTCAGTGTTTCTCACTTGTATGAATGTCACCCTATGAAAGAAATGACTGATTGCATGAGATGAGTTTTTAATATCAAGTATTAGAATTAGTTGTGATAAAACATTTGCAACATTCATAAATGTGAATTACAAACTCAAGAAGAGAAAACACAAACCTTCATAAGGAAACAAAGAGATAAAAAATAAACTATGGGAAATTTGGTTTACAAGTGATAAGACATGTTGTTATTGGTAAGTAATTTAAATCAATATTGAAAGGCCAATGCAAGTAAAAACGCCTGAATACTCATCAGCACCACTACGCATTTGTTTGTGTAATTTGTCTTGAATTTATAATTGTACAGAATCAAAAATTATAATTATCCAGAACTATCTCACAAAGAGATTAATTTTAGGAGGCATGAAAACATATAATATATGGATGCAATTTTATTACTGTAATAAATACTGCATAAATGAAATTTACAAATTCTTAAACCCCTTTTATTCTGGGAAAGTTAAATCAAAATGTAAATTAAAAGATGAATTCATCATAGTTTCTAAAATAAATTACAATAGATGTTAATCTGTTGAAAACCTGAGACAGTCATGAGATGTGAACTGAATCTCTGCTCTACCATACTCTAGCAATGACGCTGGAAAGTCTCTTGTTTTCACTGATTACAATGTCTTCATCCTTTAGCTGGAGATGCATTAATTTCCACACTTTTCCCTTCCAGGATAATAATCATACTACAATAATAAATTTATGTACTATTTACTATATATCATATGCACTAATTAATTCATTTCTATTTTTATTATATGACATATGCAGTAACTTATATAATAGTCTTAATGCTCTGAGGTAGACTTTATATGATTTATCAAATATAAATTTTGTTTATATGATATTTTATATAACCCATTGAATATTTCTTGTAACCCATTGAATATTATATTAATAGAATTTTCATCATTGGGGAAATCAAAAGGGGTAGGGAGACAGGTGAGTCCAGTTAGAGTCTAGAAACATACTATACAAATCTACTCTTGGTGAGGTAGACAGGTGTCCCGTGCTGTAGTCTTGCCGGCAAGAACTTCACGCGGACAACAGGATTCTTCTGTGGTAATATTTATTGTGCACAGCTCTTTTGTGAGAAGGACCCCGAAATGGGGCAGAAGCACCGCTTATATAGCAGTCCAGAGGGTTCGGGTATGCTCTGGATTGGTGCACCATCCGATGCCTCATTAGCATGCCCAAGGCGCGGGCCCAGAGAGTAGTAGTCATGCGCAGTTTGTCCACTGCAAAGGCAACGGCGGGAAGCAGCTTCTAGTGACTCAGGAAGTCGGCGCCATCTTAGGGCATAGCATAGCACACATTGTCTGTGTGGTAGGCTGCCAACAGACAGGCACTTGGAACATTCTGAATGGACAAGTACATGAGTTGACTTTCATTTTAAAATCTTATTCTAGCTCCTAGTTTGAGAACATACTGTTGAACAGAGACTAGGAAATAGGAGATGGGGCCCCACAACAGCATGGCAGCTGAGGTGAGAATGTTTGAATTTGGAGTATATATGAAAATTGAATCTATGGATTTTCTTGATGGCTTAGATGTGTACTGAGAAAGGGATAAGTCAAGAGTAACACAGATATTTCAGACTCAAATACCTTGAGAATAGAATTTCTGATTACTAAGATGATACTATTGTAACTCACACAGAGTTGATGGGGGAATCAGGAGAGCATGCTCATACACGTGCCCTGATGCTTCAACATTGTGCTGCTAGGGCCTCACAGCTTCACATGCCTAGCTTGAAATCATGTACATGTTAGTACCACTGTCAGTCATCGAGAAGGCAGCTATACTGATGACAGAGTACTTGTAGCCATTTTATCACCTCATCATTCTTTCAGATTCACTGTCCTCTCCCCACACCTCATCTGCTCAGGCAGACATGTACCAAGCACTAAGGCTTCATTACTCAAATGGGAGAAATCTCATGACATCAAAACTCTTATTCAGGCCTGGTTTCAACAAATACTGGTATCTAGAGCAAAAGAAGATATCCTCTTCTTTCACATGGTCGAACATATATATTCACCAAAACTTCAAAATTAGTATTGTTTATGATTTAAAAGTCAGTTCCCGGGGCTGGAGAGATGGCCTAGCGGTTAAGAGCGCCGACCGCTCTTGCAGAGGACCCGGGTTCAATCCCCAGCACCCACATTGCGGCCGAGAACCGTCTGAAACTCCAATTCCAGGAGAACTCCAGTTCCAGGGGAATCTGAGACCCTCTTCTGACCTCCGCGGCATTGCACGACACGGGTGCACAAACCTGCATGCAGACAGTACATTCATACACATACAAAATAAATAAAATTAATAAAAAAAAGAGGTATTTGGCCAAATTCATTGNAAAAAAAAAAGTCAGTCCCCAGAAATAGCATCTCAGATTTTATTTACTGTCACTTTTCTGAAAATTACAACTGGGTGTTCCTTAGAAGATATATGCTTTATAAATTACAAAATAAAATCTAGGTACATATCAATGAACACACTAACAAGAACTTACCAGGTCCAGCAACAATAAAATCAAAAGAGAAAATGCACAAAAGATTTTTCTAGTTAACTCACATCAGAAATTAGGATCCAAAACTAAGGCACAAGACTGCACAAACATGACTTTCCAGAGCAGTAACAAGACATTGATTCTAGAGTTTATTATGAGGCAGTGAAGAAGATTCATTACCCTTCACTACCATGAGTTCACTTACCCACCCCCAGCCTCATCTCAGTGTATAAGAACAGGCAGGAAGTAGTGTAAGAGAGAAGAGAAAGAGACAGGGACAGAAACAGAAACAGAAACAGAGACAGTACATAAGAGTCTTCATCTCCAGCAACCAACAGTGAAAATAGGGATCTCATTTTGCAGCTTGCTATCTGCTCATCCAGTGTATAGACAGAGAAGTATTCTCCAGGGAAGCCCATCTACCCAAATCCTGATGGGTGAAAGGACATTAGGTAGAAAGAACAGAGATACACAGGAGCTGTCCTTCTAATTCAAGCCAAATAACAGACCACCCATCTAATTTTTAAAGTCTACAGGACTGCAGAAGGTAGCATAGACAAGGTTATCTCAACATGCCTGCTGTAAAGTGTAGGCTACTGGGCTCAGCAGCCAGAGAAAATATATGCTGACAATGAAATGAAAGGAGGGAATTGGGTTACTTTTAGCTTTACTCTAATTTAACGACCTATGCAGGGGATGTTAAATCATTTGTAAGAGGCTCTGTAGAACTACCATGGATTTGTTTAAGAAAAATATCCTATGTCATCATTTCTTGGCTGAGGAGATGGCTGAGTTGGTAAGTACTTGTTGCAGGAGCATGACTACCTGAGTTTGGATCCCCAGCACCCACATATAAAGCTGATGAAACACATATATAATCTCAGTGCCGGTGAGGTGATACAGGAAGATCTCAGGGGACACACTGGCTAGCCAGTCTAACTAACAGATGATCTCCCAATGGAGAGTGTTCTCACAAGAGAAGGTGAGGAAGCAGTAGAGGAAAATACCTACATTGGCCTCTGTCCTCCACAAGTGAACGCACACACACACACACACACACACACACACACACACTGGTGCGCGCACATGTGCATGTATGTGCATAATCTCACACATACAGACAGACACTAATACACACAAATGTGAATGAGACGTGTGCATGTATGTGCATAAGCTCACACATACAGACAGACACTAATACACACAAATGTGAATGAGAGAGAAAATTGCTGTAGAGAGTCACTAAAAACAAATAAGATCATTTCCTATTTTTACTTCAGAGTTGAGCCTGTTCCATCACCCTGAAGGATTACATAGGTAGAATAAAGTGGACAGAAATTGATTAAAGATCCAACAAATAAAGGTAGACTAGTCATCAAATATTAGGCAATGAATGTTGTAGTATTAAAACATCAGGAAAAGAACATGAAATATGGACAAAAATAATAGTAAATATGTGCATGCTGTATGGTTTGTATATTAAATGCCCCCCCCCCAAAAGCATGAATGCTAAAGGCTTCAATATATTTGTTTCCTATAATCAATAATTCACAATTTCATTTTCAAAAAGCGTTATAATTTGAGAATGAAAGTAACTCAGCCTTTAATCCTAGCACTTGGGAGGCAGAGACAGGTGGATCTTTGTGAGTTCAAGGCCAGCCTGGTCTACAAGGTGAGTTCCAGGACAGCCGGGGCTACAGGGAGACCCTGTCTCGAAAAGACCAAAAAAAAAAAAAGAAAGTAACTCACAACCACATCTTTCTGCTTTGCAGATGAGCTGTGTGTACACATATGGTCTGTCACTCAGGTATAACCTTCCATACTGTGAAGAAAAGTATCCTCTTTGACAAGGTTGCTGTCAGTAGAGCTGCATTGGAAGTGTGTTCCTTTAGGCAGTCCACTAGTTCACTGTGTTTCTTTGTATCTGAGATTCACTGCTCTTCCAGGTGAGTCTGCTATGGTAAACAAGATGTATTCTTGAGGGGCCAGTACCCACTCGCCATATTCCTTTCTGTTTTATTTGTTTGTGACACATGGATTGAATGTTTTCATTAGTCTGAACCTGGATCTTTTGCCTCCTAAACGTTTTTCTTTTCTTGCCTGTCTTGTCACAGTTTATTAAAAGGAACATTTTGTTCTGTGAGAATTAGATTCCCATATCCTCAGCTTGATGGGATTTTTGTCTCTTCACCTAAGAATTGTATATCACAGGATAATTCAGTAATACTTTAAATCAAAGAATTTAATAAAACTGTTATGTTGGATACAATTTAAAGGGGCTCTAAAATAGATTAGTCTAAAATACATGCCTTGCCTTATAGTTTCTATAACCTTTGTGTAGATAAAGACTGCTAATGTAGATATAAGATTAACCTAGATTCAATATGTCTACACATGCATGTGCACATGCTCGCACACACAGACACACAAACACACAAGCACACACAACCCTCAGATGAAAATCTAGCAGAGATCATGGAGTCAGCATGGTTGATGTCACAGGTAAGCAGCAAATGCCCTTATTAATTCTCAGTTTAATTTCTCCTCTATCTCCCCTTTCTTACTGTGTATGTGTGTATGTGTGTGTGTATGTATGTGTGTGTGTGTGTATTTAAAAAGAGAATAAGCTAAAGAAAAAGAACTTTTAGGCTATATTCAACCTAAAAGTAAGTGGCCTAAAATTGTCAATTTCACTTATGTGGTCTTTTGAGAATTACAAACTCATGTGATTTGCTCACACACATGAAAATTAGTCCTTTGCTTCTCTACCAATTTCTTTTTTAAAAGATGCTGATTCTAAAAATTCAAAGACTCTCAATAAGAATACAAAATGAAAAGAATTAATCCTAAATAAAATTGGAGAACATTGTGTCACAATTTATCTATCTATCTATATCTATATCTATCTATCATCTATCTATCTATGCTGAGGCAAAACATGTTCATCAAAGTTAAAGCACATCATTCAATCCACTGTTAGTAGAAACATCAAATTTATTTTTAGGCTAAGATAATTCAGATTCAAAAGTGAGATACTTAGACGTCAGGCAAATACTTTTCCTTTACTGTTAAGTTCTAAGGTGGAGGAAGATAGATGTGTGGGTAGAATGCTTGCTCTGTAAACATAAGAATTTGACTTTGGATCACCAGACCACAGAAAAATCCAGGCTGGATATAGGGCATCTGTAATTCCAGAGCTGGGAGGGGAAGACAGGCAGATTCCAGGATCTTGCTAGCTAACCAGTCTAGATGAAATAACAAGGTTCAAATTCAGTGAGAGAATCTGTCTCAAAAAGTAAGGTGGACAGCAATAAGGGAAGAAATCTTGAGGTTCGCCTCTACTTTCCATGCACAGCCACATGGGCAAGTGCACTGCACACACATGTGTACACACATACAACACTAAATAGATAGATAGATGATAGATAGATAGATAAATAGATAGATAGATAGATAGATAGATGATAGATTAATTGACTGATTGATAAATATCTAAAAGTTCCTCTAGTGTTATGAGAAGGTCCAGCATAAGAACCTCTGACCTCTAATGCTTAAGATAAAAGTAATTTTGGAATTCAGAGTTTTGGAGACTTTAAATTATTTGCATTGATATAATGAGTTGTATTGGGGTGGGACACAATCTTAAACACACAATCCATTTGTCTCATATACACCTTATACACACAGGCTGGAGGTGATATTCTGCAATACATTTAGTGCACCTGCATGTTTTTGCATCTAGGGTCAGATTCAGTATTTTCCACCTATGATATCATATCAGTAATCAAGAAATTTTCCTATTTTGAGTATTTGAGGTTTGAGGAGCATTGATGCTCATCCTTGTATCCTTGAAAGAAACACTCCACCATCCAAGTTTCAGTATTGAAGAGCTTAGATAACTGTGGACTGTGACTGGTAAGCAAGCATTTCTTCACACCTTGCGGTTTTGGCAATTGTTTTAACAAGTTTCATACTGCTATAGTAGTTTAATTTCTCCAGGAGCTTCATTATTTAATATTACATCTACATGCTGTCCATTAACTTTTCTCAGAGCTTCCTTATTCTATACCCATTTGTCTCCTATTGTCAGATAACATAGGGGCAAGGGGTATTTGTTACTTATAAAGGATTCTGTTATAGGTCATTGTGGTGCTTTAGGTTCAGAAAGTGTTGGGAATTTTTCCTCTAATTCAACTTTTTCTAAAATACTTCATCAGGAAGATAATATGCAACCGTCATCTTCAACACCAGGATTATCCTTGAGGTTTTATATACTATGCAAAACAAAGAACAACATATGACCCAAAAAAGGAAAGAAAGAGGGCTGGAGAGATGGTCTAGCAGTTAAGAGCTCTGACCGCTCTTGCAGAGGACCTGGGTTCGATCCCCAGCACCCACATGGCGGCCGAGAACCATCTGAAACTCCAATTCCAGGAGAACTCCAGTTCCAAGGGAATCCGACACCTTCTTCTGACCTTCGCAGCGTTGCACGACATGGGTGCACAAACTTGCATGCAGACAGTACATTCATACACATACAGAAATAAATAAAATTAATAAAAAAAATTTTAAAAAGGAAGGAAAGAAGGTTTTGAATTGGCTGAGTTGAATTGTATCTGAAGTGACTAAGAGCAGGTACAATGTGAATTGTCTCTCTTTCCTGAACTATAATTATTTTATGACTTTATACAGTTATCTAAAACGTTTTACAAACCTTGACATCTATGCAAATATGAGTTCACATTTCAGATGGAGAAAGTTTCTTCACAAAAAAATTAGCCACTGGAGAGTACTCATTTATTTAAAAATACTTTTAACAAACTTAGGACTGAACCACCAAAACTAATCATACATGGAAAGTTAGAACATAATTTAAGCAGGAGATAGATGTGTTAGTGACATTTATATTGCTATGATAAGATACCATATCCAAGGCAACTTACATAAGGAAGAGTTTATTTGGCTTAGGATTCCAGAGGAGTGAGAGTGCTTCGTGGACAGGAAGGGTGGCAGCAGATGTGCCCCGGACAGAAAGCTGAGCACTACCATCTTCAAGCAGGCACCAGAAGCAGAGACAGCCAGACTAGAAGTAGGCAATCTGCATTCAATCAAAGCCCTCCTCACCAAGGGAACTTATGAAAAGAAGAGTTTATTTGAGCTTACTATTGATGGTTCCAGGGAATTAGAGTCCATTGTGGTGGGAGGCATGGTGGCAGGGGCTGGAGCAGAAAGCCAAGGCTCACATCTTCCAATGAGCACAGGAAGCAGAGAGAGCAATTGGAGACTCCAAGGCTTGTTGAACTCTCTAAATCTGCCCCCAGTGATGTACTTCCTCCAGCATGGCCACACCTTTTAATACCTCCCAAAACAGTGCCACCAACTGGGAACAAAAATGTCTGAATACTTGAAGCCTGTGGGGAACATCCTCATTCAAACCACCACATTATTCAAACCACCATATTCCAATCTCTGGTCCCCCTAGGCTCAAGACTATATAATAACTCAAAATACATTTAGTCTGTGCCAGGTAGCTTTGGTGTCAACTTGACACACCTGGTTCCAGGGAGCCTCAATTGGGAAATTGGCTCCATTGGACTGGCCCGTGGTCATGTCTGGAGTATTGTCTTGATTGTTGAACAATGTGCGAAGGCCCAGCCCCTGGGCAGATTGTCCTGTATGGTATAAGAAAGCAGGCTGGGCATGGGCCAAGGGAGTAAGCCAGTAAGAAGTAGTCCTCCATAGCCTGTGCCTCAGCTCCTACCTCCAGGTTCTTGCCCTGAGTTCCTTCCTTGGACTCCCTGAGTGATGGGCTATGACCTGGGGGATGTGAGCCAAATAAACCCTTTCTTCCCCGAATTGGAATTGGTCAGAGTGTTTTGTCACAACAATCAAAAAGCAAACTAGAACAGTCTTTAACAATCTTGACACTACTCATAAACTCCAGAATCCAACTCTATTCTAAGAATCAAAGTATTCTCTTAATTATAACTTCTTCCAAAATCAAAGGACAAATTCCATGCTTCTTACCTACCATGGAACCAAATACACATTACCCTTCCAAAAGGGAAGAACGTGGAAATAGGGAGGGAATACTAAGCTAAAGCAAGTACTAAGCAAATACTAAGCAAATCCCATTAGGGAAAACACTAAATCCTGCAGCTCTATGTCCAATATCTGTGACTTTAGTTCCAAAAGGCTTAGATTGCTTAGCATGCCTGCTTAGCTGTCTACAACGTTCATCTCCCTCTGAGGGTTGTACCACCTCTTATACGCAGTTCTCCTTGGCAGTTGTCTCATACCTCTGGCATCTCCAACATCTTGTTGGGTTCTCCATTGCCAATCAGACTTCACCTTGACAAATTCATACAATGGCCTCGGAGGACCTGTTTGCCTCCCAGAGTCTTCTGACAGACTTCCCTGCTTCATGCCGTCAGGTTTCAGTGGCTCTGTGAAACTGCAGAGGAAGAACCAATGACATCCTCACTCTTGCCTCTCTCATAACTCTAAAGCCAAGTTTAGCTGCCAGGTTGGTGTGGGTCCTGCTCTGATTCATCCACATTACCAGTGGTTGCTTTCATGTTTGCCTTTCTAGAAGCAGAAAATTCCTTAAGCCTTTTCCTTTCACAGGTTTGAGGCTTAGTCCTCCTTATTGGCTTTAGTATCCTTATTAAACAAAGCCTCTCCTTCAGTATATACCTTGGCTCCAACACTAAGCTTCCTTCCCTCCAAATTTTATATTTCATATTTCTTTCTGCCCCACTTGCTCTTTTTCACTGTAAAAATGTACTATTCCTTATTAATAACCATGCCACTGAATCTAAGTTAAGCTGTCTTGAAATTCCCTCCACCAAAGATACTAGTTCGTTACTTTTCAACTTAGTGTCAGGCAAGTTGTCAGGCCTAGGAAAAACAGCAGGCATGCACTTTTCCAGAATATTCCATTTGCTGTTTAAGCCCTTGTTTCCACCTCCTTCTGGAACATCTTGAGCTGGGCCTCTATTACAAAGGCCCATTAAGCTCTGCTTATAGCATTCAACTGATTTCCAGTCCAGACTCTCAAAGTCTTCCACATGTCTCCAAAAAGTATGATCAGGTTCTTCACAGCAACAGCCCACACTGTTACTTTTTTGTTGCTGTGATATGATAAAACACAATAAATGATGCAACTTATAGAAAGAAGAGTTTATTTGGCTTATAGTTCCATTGTAAGAGTCCATCATGGAGGGGAACAGGGCAACAGAGGTGTTGCATGGCAACAGAAAACTGAGCACTCAAGGCACAGATTTCATCAAATTCACCATGTTGTTTTGGGTGACTATATATGATTAACTTGGGAAGCAAACTTAATTTTTGCATTAAATCATCTTAAAGAGAATGCTACAAGGTGATACTGTACAACAGAGAAATTATAGAGAACATTTGTATGTGCCAATCCCAAAGTTATTGCTCTACAGATTTTGTGTAAAACAAATGTGNACCACTACGCATTTGTTTGTGTAATTTGTCTTGAATTTATAATTGTACAGAATCAAAAATTATAATTATCCAGAACTATCTCACAAAGAGATTAATTTTAGGAGGCATGAAAACATATAATATATGGATGCAATTTTATTACTGTAATAACTACTGCATAAATGAATTTACAACTTCTTTTAACCCCTTTTATCTCTGCGAAAGTTAATATCAAAAATGTAAATTAAAAACAAAACGATGAATTCATCATAGTTCTAAATAAATCAATAGATGTTAATCTGTTGAAAACCTGAGACAGTCATGAGATGTGAACTGAATCTCTGCTCTACCATACTCTAGCAATGACGCTGGAAAGTCTCTTGTTTTCACTGATTACAATGTCTTCATCCTTTAGCTGGAGATGCATTAATTTCCACACTTTTCCCTTCCAGGATAATAACATTTATACAAAATAAATTTTAAAAAAAAAAAAAAAAAAAAAAAAAAAAAAAATCATTTCTTTTTATTATCATGGACATATGCAGTAACTTATATAATAGTCTTAATGCTCTGAGGTAGACTTTATATTGATTTATCCAATATAAAATTTTGTTTATATGAATTTATTATTAACCCATTGAATTTTCTTGTAACCCATTGAAATATTATATTAATAGAATTTTCATCATTGGGGAAATCAAAAGGGGTAGGGAGACAGGTGAGTCCAGTTAGAGTCTAGAAACATACTATACAAATCTACTCTTGGTGAGGTAGACAGGACAAGGTGTCCCGTTGGCTGTAGTCTCGCCGGCAAGAACTTCACCTGGACAACAGGATTCTTCTCTGGTAATATTTATTGTGCACAGTCTTTTGTGAGAAGGACCCCGAAGTGGGGCAGAAGCACCGCTTATATAGCAGTCCAGAGGGTTCCGGTATGCTCTGGATTGGTGCACCTTCCGATGCCTCATTAGCATGCCCAAGGCGCGGGCCCAGAGAGTAGTAGTCATGCGCGGTTTGTCCAATGCAAAGGCAAACGGCGGGAAGCGGCTTGTAATGACTCAGGAAGTCGGCACCATTTTTAGGTCGTGGCACAGCACCCCCAGTGTCTTGTGGTTAGGGCTGCCAACAGCTCCCTTTCTGTTCTGTAATAGGCAAGGTCTCTGGCGCCGCTGCGGACATGACCTGTCAGTGACTCTATTAAAATTGGCTGGGAGAATGCCTTTCTTAGGTTGCCTCTGCAGAGGTATTCTTTACCCATCATGGGGTGGACAGACAGCTTTTGGTCTGTTCCCTGTCTTAGGTTGGTAATACTTGCAGCAGGTCTTACCCATCATTGACTACTTCTCCAGCATTCTAAGCCAAATGTTTGGGGAGGAGCCTGCTTCCAAAGCCGCAATGGCCTGTGCAATGACCACCTTATCGCCGGCTCTGCTGGGCACGGAGCTTACACATAATCCAGAGCATACTTATAATCCCTCCACATAGAAATAGGCCAAACACTGCCACCCCTGCCCATTCTCTGAAGCGTGAGACGGCAGCAGCAATCCAGGAGGCCAGTCCTTCAGCAAGGGAGGCGTCCACTATAGTCGAGTTCACGGTGACAATAGTCATATGAAGTTGGTTCATCAAGCTGTCAAATTCTCCAGTCCCATTTCCTAAAAGATAACTGGACAACTGTTTAGACAAATTTGCTGCCCTTGTGAAGTTTTGATATTGGATTCTGGTCACACATAGACCGGAGTATTTCCATTCACAGCCAAGCCGGGCTAGCTGCCATAGTTCAAAAGTAGTAGAAGTATTCCAAAAGGTAACAAGCCGTTAATTGTCCAGCGTACTCCTCGTGACTGGCATCCTGTCCAAGAGGACAAAGCTGTTTCCCTCCAGCCAGTACAGAAGGATGACCAATTAGGTTGCAGGCAACACTTTTTCCCTCTCTATTATACAGATTACCATAAAGGTAGACAAATCACATTATGGAAGCATTAAGCATTTGCTGCATGTAAGATTTTTTAGTTCTAATACTAGTAGTACAGAGTTACAGAGCATATTTTTAACATTTAACTTGTAGGTTCATTGAATATGGTTATGTTTTCAACTCCTAGAATAAATGGTAGCTGTTTTTAAATCTCTACGGACAAATTAATTGAAATAGCTCTGGTTAAGCATTGATATTTTTAGAAAAAAAAAGTAAAAAATTCAAAATGGTTTATTGTTGGTTTTTGCCATTTGGTAGCATTTACACACAGGCTTTAATCTTCAGAATACCCTGGATTCAGTAGAAAAACCCTTTAAATGAAGTTTTGTACAATAGAAAATTCTCAGCAGTCAAAATTTAAGACCGTAAAAAAATACATGCAACACATACTTTTTTGAAAACACCTAACTTCGAACAAAGCACCAAACTACACAAAATGCAGATTGGGCGGAAACATTTGCCCTCATTGGCATGTCAGGCCCTCTCTGGGGAACAAAAGGAGGAGTATTTCCCAGGCGCATAAGGCGGAGAAGCCGAAGGCAGGGGAGCGGAAAAGCTATGGGACCTGTTTACTTTCAGTTTTAACCTTTTCTTTCTCCAGTTGGGACGAAAGTTTTCATTTTTGTACCGGGCTGTTTCCTCCTCTAATTCCTCCTCCTCAGATAGCGGTTATTTTTCATTAGAATCTGAATCATTTAAGGTCAGGGCTTGTAGGTCTCTAAATGGGTATTAGGTACCTTTATTTTAATAATTTCGCTACACCTCTTTTTTTGAATGCGCATCTAACCTTTCACTCCTTTCTGTTTCTGACATGCTTTTTTCCTGAAGGTCTGCAAGGGATTGTTGTGTTATCCTGGAGGCAATGCAGCCTTTGTGTTCAAAAAAACAATGCTACAAGGACAATTACAACAGCCAATAAAATGATTAAGCAAGGTTGGAATCCCTCTATATCGTCAGAAAAAAGCATATCTCTCAGAACTAACCTTAAAAAAATACTTCCTGAGCACAGTTCTGAATCCACTTCGGAAGTCAAAGGGTCCTCTCGGCGCCAGCTCCCGGGTCTTCGGCACCACTTGTCCCGCGCTGTAGTCTCGCCGGCAACAACTTCACGCGGACAACAGGATCCTTCTGCGGTAATATTATTGTGCACAGCTCTTTTGTGAGTAGGACCCCGAAATGGGGAAGTGGCACTGCTTATATAGCAGTACAGAGTGTTCGGGTATGCTCTGGATTGTTGCACCATCCGATGCCTCATTCGCATGCCCAAGGCACGGGCCCAGAGAACGTAAATAGTTCATGCGCAGTTTGTCCCCCTGCAAAGGCAACGGCGGGGGGAAGGCAGCTTCTAGTGACCAGGAAGTACGGCGCCATCTTAGGGCGTGGCACAGCACACATTTTCTGTGTGGTAGGCTGCCAACAGAAGGCACTTGGAAACATCTGACTGGACCAAGTCATGAGTTGGACTTTATTTTTAAAAATCTTATTCTAGCTCCTAGTTTGAGAACATACTGTTGAACAGAGACTAGGAAATAGGAGATGGGGCCCCACAACAGCATGGCAGCTGAGGTGAGAATGTTTGAATTTGGAGTATATATGAAAATTGAATCTATGGATTTTCTTGATGGCTTAGATGTGTACTGAGAAAGGGATAAGTCAAGAGTAACACAGATATTTCAGACTCAAATACCTTGAGAATAGAATTTCTGATTACTAAGATGATACTATTGTAACTCACACAGAGTTGATGGGGGAATCAGGAGAGCATGCTCATACACGTGCCCTGATGCTTCAACATTGTGCTGCTAGGGCCTCACAGCTTCACATGCCTAGCTTGAAATCATGTACATGTTAGTACCACTGTCAGTCATCGAGAAGGCAGCTATACTGATGACAGAGTACTTGTAGCCATTTTATCACCTCATCATTCTTTCAGATTCACTGTCCTCTCCCCACACCTCATCTGCTCAGGCAGACATGTACCAAGCACTAAGGCTTCATTACTCAAATGGGAGAAATCTCATGACATCAAAACTCTTATTCAGGCCTGGTTTCAACAAATACTGGTATCTAGAGCAAAAGAAGATATCCTCTTCTTTCACATGGTCGAACATATATATTCACCAAAACTTCAAAATTAGTATTTTTATGATTTAAAAGTCAGTCCCGGGGCTGAGAGATGGCCATAGCGGTTAAGAAACGCGATGACCGCCTTCAGCAGAGGACCCGGTTTCATCCCCCAGGCACACCACATGGTGCGCTCGAGAACCTCCTGAATTACTCCAATTCCAGGAGAACTCCGTTCCATGGGAACTCGGACCCCTCTTCTGACCTCCGCGCATTGCACAACACGGGTGCACCAAAACTCATGCAGGACATACATTCTCACATAGAAATAAATAAATATAATAAAATTAAAAAAAAAAAGTCAGTCCCCAGAAATAGCATCTCAGATTTTATTTACTGTCACTTTTCTGAAAATTACAACTGGGTGTTCCTTAGAAGATATATGCTTTATAAATTACAAAATAAAATCAGGTACATATCATGAACACACTAACAAAGGACTTACCCGGTCCGCAACAATAAAATAAAAGAGAAAATGCACAAAAGATTTTTCTAGTTAACTCACATCAGAAATTAGGATCCAAAACTAAGGCACAAGACTGCACAAACATGACTTTCCAGAGCAGTAACAAGACATTGATTCTAGAGTTTATTATGAGGCAGTGAAGAAGATTCATTACCCTTCACTACCATGAGTTCACTTACCCACCCCCAGCCTCATCTCAGTGTATAAGAACAGGCAGGAAGTAGTGTAAGAGAGAAGAGAACGAGACAGGGACAGAAACAGAAACAGAAACAGAGACAGTACATAAGAGTCTTCATCTCCAGCAACCAACAGTGAAAATAGGGATCTCATTTTGCAGCTTGCTATCTGCTCATCCAGTGTATAGACAGAGAAGTATTCTCCAGGGAAGCCCATCTACCCAAATCCTGATGGGTGAAAGGACATTAGGTAGAAAGAACAGAGATACACAGGAGCTGTCCTTCTAATTCAAGCCAAATAACAGACCACCCATCTAATTTTTAAAGTCTACAGGACTGCAGAAGGTAGCATAGACAAGGTTATCTCAACATGCCTGCTGTAAAGTGTAGGCTACTGGGCTCAGCAGCCAGAGAAAATATATGCTGACAATGAAATGAAAGGAGGGAATTGGGTTACTTTTAGCTTTACTCTAATTTAACGACCTATGCAGGGGATGTTAAATCATTTGTAAGAGGCTCTGTAGAACTACCATGGGTTTGTTTAAGAAAAATATCCTATGTCATCATTTCTTGGCTGAGGAGATGGCTGAGTTGGTAAGTACTTGTTGCAGGAGCATGGACTACTGAGTTTGGATCCCCAGCACCCACATATAAAGGTGATGATGAAACACATATATAATCTCAGTGCCGGTGAGGTGATACAGGAAGATCTCAGGGGACACACTGGCTAGCCAGTCTAACTAACAGATGATCTCCCAATGGAGAGTGTTCTCACAAGAGAAGGTGAGGAAGCAGTAGAGGAAAATACCTACATTGGCCTCTGTCCTCCACAAGTGAACGCACACACACACACACACCACACACCCACACACTGGTGCGCGCACATGTGCATGTATGTGCATAATCTCACACATACAGACAGACACTAATACACACAAATGTGAATGAGACGTGTGCGTGTATGTGCATAAGCTCACACATACAGACAGACACTAATACACACAAATGTGAATGAGAGAGAAAATTGCTGTAGAGAGTCACTAAAAACAAATAAGATCATTTCCTATTTTTACTTCAGAGTTGAGCCTGTTCCATCACCCTGAAGGATTACATAGGTAGAATAAAGTGGACAGAAATTGATTAAAGATCCAACAAATAAAGGTAGACTAGTCATCAAATATTAGGCAATGAATGTTGTAGTATTAAAACATCAGGAAAAGAACATGAAATATGGACAAAAATAATAGTAAATATGTGCATGCTGTATGGTTTGTCTATTACATTGCCCCCCCCCCCAAAAGCTATGAATGCCTAAAGGCTTCACTATATTTGTTTTTCCTATACTTCAATACTTCACCAATTTCCATTTTCAAACAAAGCGTTATAATTTGCGAATGGAAAGTAACTCAGCCTTCATCCTAGCACTTGGGAGGCCGAGCAGGAGACAGGTGGCTCTTTGCTAGTGCAAGGCCAGCCTGGCACAAGGTGAGTTCCAGGTACAGCCGGGGCTCAGGGAGACCCCTCTTGTCTGAAAACGATCCCAAAAAAAAAAAAAAAGGAAGTACTCACAACCACATCTTTCTGCTTTGCAGATGAGCTGTGTGTACACATATGGTCTGTCACTCAGGTATAACCTTCCATACTGTGAAGAAAAGTATCCTCTTTGACAAGGTTGCTGTCAGTAGAGCTGCATTGGAAGTGTGTTCCTTTAGGCAGTCCACTAGTTCACTGTGTTTCTTTGTATCTGAGATTCACTGCTCTTCCAGGTGAGTCTGCTATGGTAAACAAGATGTATTCTTGAGGGGCCAGTACCCACTCGCCATATTCCTTTCTGTTTTATTTGTTTGTGACACATGGATTGAATGTTTTCATTAGTCTGAACCTGGATCTTTTGCCTCCTAAACGTTTTTCTTTTCTTGCCTGTCTTGTCACAGTTTATTAAAAGGAACATTTTGTTCTGTGAGAATTAGATTCCCATATCCTCAGCTTGATGGGATTTTTGTCTCTTCACCTAAGAATTGTATATCACAGGATAATTCAGTAATACTTTAAATCAAAGAATTTAATAAAACTGTTATGTTGGATACAATTTAAAGGGGCTCTAAAATAGATTAGTCTAAAATACATGCCTTGCCTTATAGTTTCTATAACCTTTGTGTAGATAAAGACTGCTAATGTAGATATAAGATTAACCTAGATTCAATATGTGTACACATGCATGTGCACATGCTCGCACACACATACACACAAACCACACAAGCACACACAACCCTCAGATGAAAATCTAGCAGAGATCATGGAGTCAGCATGGTTGATGTCACAGGTAAGCAGCAAATGCCCTTATTAATTCTCAGTTTAATTTCTCCTCTATCTCCCCTTTCTTACTGTTGTATGTGTGATGTGTGTGTGTATGTATGTGTGTGTGTGTGTATTTTAAAAGAGAATAAGATAAAGATGAAAAAGAACTTTTAGGCTAGAGTAAAACAAAGAGTGGCACCATCCTAAAATTGTCAATTTCACTTATGTGGTCTTTTGAGAATTACAAACTCATGTGATTTGCTCACACACATGAAAATTAGTCCTTTGCTTCTCTACCAATTTCTTTTTTACACGATTGCTGATTCTCAAAATCAAAGAATTCATTAAGGAATACAAAATGAAAAGAATTAATCCTAAATAAAATTGGAGAACATTGTGTCACAATTTATCCTATCCTCTCTATATCTATATCTATCTATCATCCTATCTATCATCTGCTGAGGCAAAACATGTTCATCAAAGTTAACAGCACATCATTTCCATTTCCATTTATATAAACATCAAATTTATTTTTGAGGCTAAGATTTTAATTCAGATTCAAAAGTGAGATACTTAGACGTCAGGCAAATACTTTTCCTTTACTGTTAAGTTCTAAGGTGGAGGAAGATAGATGTGTGGGTAGAATGCTTGCTCTGTAAACATAAGAATTTGACTTTGGATCACCAGACCACAGAAAAATCCAGGCTGGATATAGGGCATCTGTAATTCCAGAGCTGGGAGGGGGACGGACAGGCAGATTCCAGGATCTTGCTAGCTAACCAGTCTAGATGAAATAACAAGGTTCAAATTCAGTGGAGAATCTGTCTCAAAAAGTAAGGTGGACAGCAATAAGGGAAGAAATCTTGAGGTTCGCCTCTACTTTCCATGCACAGCCACATGGGCAAGTGCACTGCACACACATGTGTCCACACTCCAACACTAATAGATAGATTAGATGATAGATAGATAGATAAATAGCTAGATAGATGATAGATAGATCGATGATAGATTAATTGACTGATTGATAAATATCTAAAAGTTCCTCTAGTGTTATGAGAAGGTCCAGCATAAGAACCTCTGACCTCTAATGCTTAAGATAAAAGTAATTTTGGAATTCAGAGTTTTGGAGACTTTAAATTATTTGCATTGATATAATGAGTTGTATTGGGGTGGGACACAATCTTAAACACACAATCCATTTGTCTCATATACACCTTATACACACAGGCTGGAGGTGATATTCTGCAATACATTTAGTGCACCTGCATGTTTTTGCATCTAGGGTCAGATTCAGTATTTTCCACCTATGATATATCATATCAGTATCAAGAAATTTTTCCTATTTTGAGTATTTGAGGTTTGAGGAGCATTGATGCTCATCCTTGTATCCTTGAAAGAAACACTCCACCATCCAAGTTTCAGTATTGAAGAGCTTAGATAACTGTGGACTGTGACTGGTAAGCAAGCATTTCTTCACACCTTGCGGTTCTTTTGGCAACTTGTTTTTAACAAGTTTCATTAGCTTATAGTAGTTTAATTTCTCCAGGAGCTTCATTATTTAATATTACATCTACATGCTGTCCATTAACTTTTCTCAGAGCTTCCTTATTCTATACCCATTTGTCTCCTATTGTCAGATAACATAGGGGCAAGGGGTATTTGTTACTTATAAAGGATTCTGTTATAGGTCATTGTGGTGCTTTAGGTTCAGAAAGTGTTGGGAATTTTTCCTCTAATTCAACTTTTTCTAAAATACTTCATCAGGAAGATAATATGCAACCGTCATCTTCAACACCAGGATTATCCTTGAGGTTTTATATCTATGCAAAACAAAGAAACAAACAATGACCCAAAAAAGGAAAAGAAAGGGGGCTGAGAGATGGTCTCGGTTAAGAGCTCTGCCCGCTCTTGCAGAGGACCTGGGGTTCGATCCCCAGCACACCACATGGCGCCGAGAAACCCATCTGAAACCTCCAGTTCCAGGAGAAACTCCAGTTCCCGGGAATCCGACACCTTCTTTGAACCTTCGCCGCGTTGCACGCGACATGGGTGCACAAAAACTTGCATGCAGACAGTACATTTCATACACATACAGAAATAAATAAAAATTAATAAAAAATCTTTAAAAAGGAAGGAAAGAAGGTTTTGAATTGTTGAGTTGAATTGTATCTGAAGTGACTAAGAGCAGGTACAATGTGAATTGTCTCTCTTTCCTGAACTATAATTATTTATGACTTTATACAGTTAATCTTTAAAACATTTTACAAACCTTGACATCTATGCAAATATGAGTTCACATTTCAGATGGAGAAAGTTTCTTCACAAAAAAATTAGCCACTGGAGATTACTCATTTATTTAAAAATACTTTTAACAAACTTAGGACTGAACCACCAAAACTAATCATACATGGAAAGTTAGAACATAATTTAAGCAGGAGATAGATGTGTTGTTTCGTGACATTTATATTTGTGATAAAATACCATGGTCAAGGCAACTTCCAGAAGGAAGAGTTCTTTGCTTTAGGATTCCAGAGGGAGTGCGACAGGACGGGTGGCAGCCGACTGTGCCCCGGGATCAGAAAGCTGAAGCCCCATACCCATCTTCACAGAGGCACCAGACGCAGAAGCGACCGACAGAATAGAAGTAAGTAGGCAATCGCATTCAATCAACACCCTCCTCAACCAAGGGAACTTATCAAAAGGAAGAGTTTATTTGAGCTTTACTTTGCTGGTTCCAGGAAATTAGAGTCCATTGTGGTGGAGGCATGGTGGCACGGGCTGCAGCAGAACGCCAAGGCTCACATTTTTCAATGAGCACAGGAAGCAGGAGAGGAACAACTGGAGACTCCAAGGCTTGTTGAACTCTTCTAAATCTGCCCCCAGTGATGTACTTCTCCAGCATGGCCACCACCTTTTCAACCTTCCCAAAAACAGTGCCACCCAACTGGACCAAAAAATGTTCTGAATACTTGAAGCCTGTGGGAACATTCTCATTCAAACAAACCACATTCCATTCCAACCCCCCTATTCCAATCTCTGGTCCCCTAGGCTCAAGACTATCTAATAACTCAATAAATACATTTCGTCTGTGCCAGGTAGCTTTAGTTCCCAACTTGACACACCTGGTTCCAGGGAGCTCCAATTGGGAAAATGGCTCCATTGAGACTGGGCCTGTGGTCATGTCTGGAGTATTGTCTGTATTGTTGAACAATGTGCGAAGGCCCAGCCCCTGGGCAGATTGTCCTGTATGGTATAAGAAGCGGCCTGGGCATGGGCCAAGGGAGGAGTAAGCAGTAAGAATAAATGAACAGTAAGAGTCCTCCATAGCCTGTGCCTCAGCCCTACCTCCAGGTTCTTGCCTTGAGTTCCTTCCTTGGACTCCCTGAGTGATGGGCTATGACCTGGGGGATGTGAGCCAATAAACCCTTTCTTCCCCGGAATTGGAATTGGTCAGAGTGTTTGTCACAACAATCAAAAAGCAAACTAGAACATTCCTTTAACAATCTTTACACTACTCATTACTCCAGAATCCAACTCTAATTCTAAGATCAAAGTATTCTCTTAATTATAACTTCTTCCAAAATCAAAGGACAAATTCCATGCTTCTTACCTACCATGGAACCAAATACACATACCCTTCCAAAAAGGAAGAACGTGGAAATAGGGAGGGAATACTAAGCTAAAGCAAGTACTAAGCAAATACTAAGCCCAAATTCCAATTAGGGAAACAAACACAAATCCTGCAGCTCTAGTCCATATCTGTCGACTTTTAGTTTCCAAAAGGCTTAGATTGCTTAGCATGCCTGCTTAGCTGTCTACAACGTTCATCTCCCTCTGAGGGTTGTACCACCTCTTATACGCAGTTCTCCTTGGCAGTTGTCTCATACCTCTGGCATCTCCAAACCTCTTGTTGGGTTCTCCATTGCCAATCAGACTTCACCTTGACAAATTCATACAATGGCCTCGGAGGACCTGTTTGCCTCCCAGAGTCTTCTGACAGACTTCCCTGCTTCATGCCGTCAGGTTTCAGTGGCTCTGTGAAACTGCAGAGGAGAACCATATGACCTCCTCACTCTTGCCTCTCTCATAACTCTAAAGCCAAGTTTGGCTGCCAGGTTGGTGTGGGTCCTGCTCTGATTCATCCACATTACCAGTGGTTGCTTTCATGTTTGCCTTTCTAGAAGCAGAAAATTCCTTAAGCCTTTTCCTTTCACAGGTTTGAGGCTTAGTCCTCCTTATTGGCTTTAGTATCCTTATTAAACAAAGCCTCTCCTTCAGCAGCACGTGCCTTGGCTTCAACATTAAACTTCCCAGTGCTCTTTCTCTCCAAACTGTACATTTCATATTTCTTTCTGCCCCACTTGCTTCTTTTTCACTGCTTAACACTGTACTATTCCTATTAATAGTCATGCCACCATTTCTAAGTTAAGCTGTCTTGAAATTCCCTCCACCAAAGATACTAGTTCGTTACTTTTCAACTTAGTGTCAGGCAAGTTGTCAGGCCTAGGAAAAACAGCAGGCATGCACTTTTCCAGAATATTCCATTTGCTGTTTAAGCCCTTGTTTCCACCTCCTTCTGGAACATCTTGAGCTGGGCCTCTATTTACAAAGGCCCATTAAGCTATGCTTACAGCATTCAATTGATGTTCCAGGTCCAGCTTCAAAGTCTTCCACATTGGTCTCAAAAAAGTATGATCAGGTTCTTCACGCAACAGCCACACTGTACTTTTTTGTTGCTGTGCTATGATTAAACACACTAAATGATGCCAACTATAGAAAGAAGAGTTTATTTGGGCTTATTAGTTCCCCATTGTAAGAGTCCATCATGGAGCGGGAACAGGGCAACAGCGGTGTTGCATGGCCAACAGCAAACTGAGCACTCAAGGCTCAGATTTTATTAAATTCACCCATGTTGTTTTTGGGGACTATATATGATTAACTTGGGAAGCAAACTTAATTTTGCATTAAATCATCTTAAGAGGAATGCTACAAGGTGATACTGTTACAACAGAGAAATTATAAGAACATTTGTATGTGCCAATCCCAAGTTATTGCTCTACCGATTTTTGTATGCCAAAGTAACCTACCATAAACTATTAGTGCTGTTAACTACCTATATATCTAATTGCTTGTTTGCTTCCTTAGTACGATCGAAAGGTTACTCCTGGAAAAACTGTCAGCCAATGAAAGAAAACAGCAAGAATTGACCAGAAACCAAGTCCCAGCTCCAGAGAGAGAAGCAGTTTTACTTCTCATCCACCTGTGCCCCTTTTCTAAGCCTAGGGAACAATCTGTGGACGAGGAGGTGCGGTAGAATGTAAAGGCTACGAATGGGGGGGGTGCATGGTTTGTGACAAACTACAGCAATGTATTTTGGACACTCATTTGATCAATTGATTGAACAAACAACCCCCCCTGTCACCCCCCCCACTGCCACATGGTGGCCCCTGGCGCCACTGTGGGGTTTGGGCACAACAGTCTGAGATTGGTTTTGCCTATGGAAGGATGCTTCTACTCATGGATTAATCACTTATCGCTAAAAAAATGAAAAAAAAAAAACTGAAAGATGCCGGACAGTTACGGCAGAATACATAATGATCTGGGATGGTTTGGTTGGGGGGGGGTGGTGTGGGTGGGGGGAAAGGAAGGGAAATATGTCTGATCTGAATTGGAAAATGCTGTACGAAATGCACAAAAAAACCATCAATAAAAATTAATAAAAAAAATAATTAAAAAAACTGAGCACTCACAGCTTCAAGCAGGCAAAGGAAGCAGAGACACCCAGACTAGAAATGGACAAGCTACATTCTCTCAAATGTTGGCCTCAGTGACATGTTTCCTCCAGGATGGCCACATCTCCCAAAGCTGCATGACCCTCTCCATGCAGTGCCAAGAAAATGAGGTCCAAGGATCCAGCTACTTGGAGCCTAAAGGAGATATTCTCATTCAAATGTGTTTCATCATTCATTTCCTAAAATGTTTTCTTTCTTTCAATTTTCTCATAAACATAACCTAGCCTATGTTCAGAGCATTTTCAGATCCAACTTTTTATTTCAAATTTCCCTTTAACGATAGCTGATTCCCTTTTTAAGAAGAAATTTGTGTTTCCAATTTTATATTTAGTCTTTTTTCAGAGGAAACTTTCATTATTCTCTACTTGTAATTAGCTATATTTCTTGAGTTCTTATATAGTTAAGACTAAATGTCAGCTGAAAATATCCACCTTTTAGGGTATAAAATTCTTCCTGTGGTCTAAAATAGTGTCTAGTGAGATCATATAGAAATATTTTTAAAGCAAACATGTACTTTTATTAGTACATACATTAGTATACCTCCTAAATTTCATTTTAATGTTGAAATTTCTTCTAAATATGGATTCCTAAACTACATTTTAATTTTTAAATATCATCTAATATATGAACATTGTATACATCTCATTAGTACACCCATGTCAGCCTACATGAGTTTTTATAACTTTAAAAATGTGTACCTATTGAATTTTGAACTTCAAAATTTCCTGGAAAAACATAAAATGGAAGTGAAAATGTGCTTAATCATTGTACTTTTAGCAAAAATATTGTGTTAGTTAATTTTATATATCAATTTGGCTAGGTTAATTACTCAAATATTATATCAAATACCACTAAAGATGTCACTGTAAAAATATTTTTAAATGAATTTAACATTTATTTATTTTTGATTATTTATTAATTTAACATTTATTTATTTTTGAATATTTATTATTTTCATTATGTATGTGGGTATGCGCACAGGGCTGTTGGTGAATGTGGAGGTCAGAGGCTTTGAATTGCCTGCAGCTGAAGCTACAGGCCATTGTGAGCCTCTTAACATGGGTGCTGAGAACCAAATTCAGACATTCTAAAAGCAGTATATGATCTTAATGCTGTGTGTGTGTGAGAGAGAGAGAGAGACAGAGAGAGAGAGGAGAGAGAGAGCCTGCCTTACACATCAAGTATGTGGAATTCAGAGGATAACTTGTGCAACAGAGACAGGTATTTTTTGTTGTTCCAATATGTAGTATGTGGGGACAGGGGATCAAATTTGGGTCATATCATATGTACACAGCAAGTACTCTTACCTGAAGAGGCATGTGTCTGACCAAGCTTAATATTTTCAGTCATCTAAAGTAGATTTTAAATAAAGCATGTCATCCTCCATAATATAAACAGGCACCAGACCATGAGCAATGAGTTGACAGGCTTAAGGGAACCTGAACTCCCCCAAGGGGGAAGAACATCTGTCTCTTCACTGTCTCAACTCTCAAGCTGTAATATAAATGAAAGAAAAAGAAAGAGAAAGCGTGGAGAGAGAAAGAGTGAGATAGAAAGAGAGAGAGAAAGAGAGAATTTCCTGCAGTTTCTCTTTCCAAGAGCCCTGATTTATACAAGGATGAAAATAAATTTGTATATCAAAAGAGATTCTCATGTTATAGAATAAAGTAAAATAAATGCATTTAAAGCAATTTATGCTTTGACTGAATTATTTAAATTCAAAAACATACATTTTTGTCTATCCTTATTCACTTATCATTTTTCCTGGAAGCTTCCATTGTTGCCATCCTAACAAATGCAGTATTTGTTTGGTTTACTTCATTGCTGTAGCTCCTCCCACACCAGTTCAAGGCCATTTAAATACAGGCTCCAGTCCTATATGGAGGATGGATTAACAATATATGTTTCACAATGACTCTATGAGATATGTATAAGCAATAGAAAAGAGAAATTTTCATTTGCTTTCCCTCCATTGTATGCTAAATATTTTATTCTTATATTCTTATGGTCATTTGTAATCTACATGACAATAATGGGAAGTATGCATTAATAAATATTTTACCACAAGCTCAGTGATAGGCTGGATTTGCCTTGCCTAATAAGCAGAAATGTCAAACCACAATCTGACTCCAAAGCTCTGTTCCTTCTATGACCCAAGTTTGTTTGAAAATGTAAAATATGCATTCAATAATGTTGTCACAGATTTCATGACTGTTATTTTCTTCCATTTTGTAGAATTTTATATTCTCAACTTCTACTGTTCTAATTGCTTTAACAGAAACTCAAGCTTTCATCATTCAGATGAGGCTACTTCTATTTTTGTAAGCCAAAATTAAATGAAATTAGTTGTATACTTAGCATTATTTTTCCAAAAGATTTATTTAGTAAATGTTTGAATAGTTTCATAAAAAATTTGCAGAATTTTGGGGCTGGGAGAGAGCCTAGCGGTTAAGAACGCGGACTTGCTCTAAGAGGACGCCGGTTCGATCCCCAGCACCCACATTGGTGGCTGAGAACCATCTGTAATTCCAATTCCAGGAGAACTCCATGTTCCAGGGAATCGACGCCCTCTTCTCTGACCTCCCCGCATTGCACAACAGGGTGCACAAAACTACATGACATTACAAATCATTCAAATAAATAAATAATAAATAAATAAATAAACAAAATTATTTTTAAAAATTGCAGAATGTATACTACCATGTCATTAATTGGTTGATGCCAAAGACAGAATAACAATTGAAAACTATGCTTTTGAAAAGAATTATGTTAGGGTTTAGGTAGTATACTAATATTTAGATTTGTTTGGGGGGATGTCTCACAAGTTCCTAATAGAATGCCCCATTGACCTCTGCTTTGAACATTCAACTGTTTTTCTAGTCCATATTTCCAACGTCATCTGCATTCCTCCAAAAACCAACGTGGTCATGTTTTTAACAGCCTGCTCTCTAACAGCAACTTCTGTATAAGTTACTTTTCCATTGATGGGGCAAAATACCATGACCAGGAAAACTTATAGAAGGAAGAGTGTATTTTAGTTTACAGTTCCAGAGAATAAGAGTCCACCATGGCTAGGATGCTTGACAGCAAGATCATGTATGGTGGCAGTAGCTAGGAGCTGTGACCACAGATCTTCAATAGAAAACACTAAGTAAAGAGAGTAAACTGGGAATCCAGTGAGGTTATGAACTCCCAAAAGCCTTCCCCCAGTGATACAGTTCCTCCAGCAAGGCCATACCTCGTGAAGAGTCCATACCCTCCACAGCACCACTGACTGGGAACCAAATGTCCCCAATACTTGAGCATATGGGAAACATTTCTTTATCAAACCTCCACACTAAGTGTGGAACAATTTGACAAAAAATAATAAATAATTATATATATATATATATATATATATATATAATATGAGGAGTAAGTTGGTATTGAGTGGAGCACTATCGTTGATTTTGGCAAAAGCAGCTGTAGTCCTATCAATGAATTTAAGTATTTCAAACATTTAAATGTCAATGTCATCCTATAAACCCAATACAAGAATAATTAAGAACAATACTTATTTTCTCCTTTTAGCACAAGTTCTTTTAATAACCATCCAAGTACACTGAATATTTTATAAGGCAGGTATGTACATAAAATCCCGCAGAAACTATACAAAACTTTATGAAATATATCCTTGGACTTCTGGGAGAAGTACTGAATCTTAGAGTATGTTTTCTAAAAATTGCTAAGTACTAATCTGCAAATATTATTTTTAATAATAAATAGACACTCTGTTAGTAGCCAGTTTAAGAGCAGTTGTGTTAAATCCTAACCTACATTAAATTGTTTTAGATACTTTGGTTAAAACATTGCAGATAAATTCTTAATTACTCTTGCCTTTGCACCTGGCCTTTCAGAAATTCCTATCAAGTTTTAGATGTCTGCAGCAGATTTTTTAATAAATTCAACATTTTAATTAAGCTTTAGCATTGAAATAATTGGTGAATACAGTTTACTGAGTTCTATTGAGTGCTACCTTAGTGATAGGAAGGCAACCTTGAAAACGAACATTAAAAATTTCTACAAGAACAAAATCTGCTGAAAGTTCTGGGATATTGTGACACATCCAAGAGGTCAACCTAGGATTTTGGATTAATTATTTAAAAAAAATAATTTATCTCCAACATCACTCATGAGTCTACAGTTAGAAGTATGAGTTTCCTTCAGAAAAGAAAATGACAGGAAATTATATAAGGATCTCACTACCACATCTGGCTCAGAAAGAAACACGGCCTAAAACACATATCTAATTTCCATAATCTTTCACCAGAACACCTTGCATACCATAAATTAGAGTTTAAATTATTTATCATTTGAAATCTTTTCAAAGATGTGTCAAAATATTTTGTTAATTCTCAAATAGCATTCATCATGAAATGTTTAACTAAATTCTTCTTAGTTCCTCGTTAGGTTGGCTACTACAAACTATGTCTTTCATCAGGCCACTCAAAACTGCCTGTAATTCCAGTACCCTTTCTTAGCCTCCATGAGCACCTCCACACAGACATGCACAAGTGTGCACATGTACACACACACACACACACACACACTTTAAAGGGAATGCCATTCTCAGCACAGCCTAGGAAGTATACAAGACAGATATATCTTCACTTCACAAATGAAGACTCTGAAGCCTATATAAGTCAAAGTGAATTGCCCAACATCAAGCATACACTTTTAAAAAAGAATCAGTATATGAGCTAAAATCAGCTCTTAGTTCAGTGCATGTATTCTTTCTTTTGCTTTTGCTTTTTTTTTTGGTTTCTGAAACAGAGTCATGCTGTATGAGCTCCTTCTGCCTTTACCTCCCAGTTCTGAGATCACAGCTGTGTGACATCAGTGCCTTTCTTATTGCTTGTCTCTGCCTATTAAAAGGATCAAAGAAGAGCCATTGCTAATAAAGCTTCAACCTATAAAATTAAATGGGCTTCCATGGAATATTGCGATAATTCCTTTCATCTCTCTCAGGTGGTTATAATGCTCAAGATGTTAGAAAATGTTAGGATACCAAGGAAAATATTAACAAATACTACTTTCATCAGCATATTTATGTGTTTAATTGACTATTCAGTAAATATTTATTAATATGTGTTAGATTCAAAAGGTTTTTTTTTAGACAGTTGAAAGAATAAAAACTAAGAACCACTCTTATCTTGGCACACATTATTTTAGAGTATACACTGTGAAACCTACACAAACTGTAAACTATGATATAAATATATATATATATATATAGATATATAGATTATATATTTAATCAAATCCGCTACTAATATCGCCTCCTATTATTTTAAACCTTTGGAAATCTCCTTTTTGTAGACAGCGACTTATTATGCAACCCCACCTGACCTAGAACTTGCTCTGTGGAGCAAGCTGACCTGTAACTCAGATCACTGGACTTGCTTCTCAATGCCTTGCATAATAAGATAACTTGCCACCACATACCCCAGCTACCGTTTGAGAACTTTTTTTTCCTAACCAATTACTTCTGAGGAAGAAGGGAACAGGATAGCATCACAGTGGTAATCTCAACTGAAAAGTTAGAAAGCAATGAAAAATTCCATAGTATAGAATTAGATATGGAGAGGAATATTGTTTCAAATATTTGTAGGTAAGGGAAGACTACATTTTGTTGAGAAAAATCGTGATTGATATGTGTATTTCTGAATTTACCTAACTTAACAAAGCATATCATCAAAATACTAACAAAGATGTAAAAATAGGATAAATTTCCTGCCTAAGAACCATGTTTTCTGTCTAATGATATGGATCTATGTTATTAAATAATTGATAGAAGTAATCACTTAGAGAGTTCTAAGCCAAAACAACTTAGCAAGCAACCAAATAAATCCTTAAATTCTTAGCTCTTGGCCATCACATCTTCTCTCACAGATTTGAACAAAATAGTATCCATCATTTTTTAAACATCACTGAACTGTGTAAGTTACTGATATTAAGAAAACAGCATACCTGTAGCTTCCATGTCTCATGAGGTGAGGGCAGGCCTTAATTAAGACAATTATCTCTGCCATGGAGCCCAGGAGATGGTTCAAAGTAAAAGTAACTTTTGAGGTACTGCCAAAGTAAAAGTAAAATTAAATCTTTAGCTATTAAATTTAAAACATAAGAAAACCTTATAAAACCAAAATAAGGCCATATGATTTGAAATACAATGCTATCTTTGTTACCAAAAGAAGTTTCCTGAGAGGGTCCGGAGAGTTGAGTGAGAGGGTCCGGAGAGTCGGGCGGGGGCCAGTTGGCTGCGCCTTGAGCAGCCATACCCAGAAGTCAACCGGGGCAGTAAGCTTGGGATACTGGTTTCTTCCCGGGTCGGGGCCTTGCGGGCAGGTACCCTGGCACTGGGCCAGAGGGTCCGGAAGTCGGGACATCAGTGCGGCTGCGCCTTTGGGCAGTTCCGGGGCACGGGCTAGCTTCAGTGAAACCCTCCCCCACTCCCCCAGCCATGGGTGAGAATCCAAGTGGACTTGTTTTTTTGGAGAACCTTCAGAACAACAAGAGAAGAGTCTTTGCTTCCAATATCAATATAGCAAAAAATTGAAAACGATCCAAGTCCATAACTGCCCATACACAGCGAGGATGAGGAAAGGGAACAACAACAAAAAAGGCATCTGAGGAGGAAAGCAAAACCATCCGCTACATATGATTTGTTGATCTAACCACAAAAGGGAATCCCACATGCCAGGGACACGACGACAAGGGACAACATGGGAGAGAAGCACAGGAAATCCTGCACCAAGATCTACCAAACCTGTTGTTGAGACAGCTACAATGGGAACCCCTTGGGAGGAGACACCAAGGAACAGATCTTAGGAATAGTTGCAGACCTCAGCAAATTGCAGAAGAACTAAAGAAAACATGTATCAGAGAGACTAAAGAGAGAGAATGAAAAATCTCAAAAAGGAATTAGAGGGATACAATAAACAAAACTTTGAAAAACTAAGGACAGATTGACAAACTCCGAAAGTACTAGAGGAGAGAAAAAAAAAGAATATAGAGACCTAAAGAGCGAGACGAGAAAACTCAAAAGGGACCCTAGATGGATTACAATGACAAAAACTCAGAAGAACTAAGGAAAAGACCAACAACAACTCCAGAAAGAACTAAGCGGGAGAAAAAAGAAAAAACTGCCGAACGTTGAATAGAAACAATGAAAAGGAAGCCAACCAACGACGTAAGGAAGCCAAAAGAGAATATTGAGAAGCACCAGAACGAAGAATTGAGGAGCGCTCAAAGGAGGAACGGGAATACTAAAGAAAACACAGGATGATAAAACAAAAAAGGAATTAGAACACACATTGTCAATCAAGAGGAAGGGACAAGGAAAAGCCTCAGACGTAGAATGGGGAAGCAGAACACAAGAATATCAGATCGGAAATAACACCGAGCAATTAAAAGCGCAAATAAAAGCACTATGAAACAGATTTTAAAAAACACAAAAGTGGAATAACCAGGAATAGGGACACATGAAAAGGTCAAACATCCGTATCTAGAATAGAGAATTAAAGTAATCTCAAGTAAGAATATATTCATCAGATCTTCAACAGAAATCTAATTAAAAACCTTCCCCAAACACATACCACCCCATCCCTAAAATAGGTGAACAATAGACCCACAAATCAAAAAACAAAGAACACAAAAATCAAAAAAAAAAAAAAAAAAAAACACACCCCCACGCATATCTATAGTTAAAAGCTAGAGATGCCCAAAACAAACAAATTCTGAGCTTCACAAGAAAAGTAAAACCAGTCACATACAAAGGGAAACCCATCAGAATTACAACTGACTTCCTCACCTCAAACCATGAAAGTCACAGAAGAACATTGAGCAAGCATTCCCAGTGTTAAGGGCTTGGATGCAACCCAGAATACTTTACCCCGAAAAAATGTC